>CM067171.1:48586041-48703039 GCA_034093135.1 Erigeron breviscapus | reverse complement strand
AATTCGGTACCCTCGAACTTCCATCAGCAACAACCTTCTCAAAACTCTCATCCTCGGGAGGTGTCTCATCCAAGCTAAGCGCCATAACTCTGCAAACAAATCATCATCAGATATATCTCCCGATCCTAAATTAGCAATCTCCTCATCTCCAGTGTCGGCCTCCATTAGTTCCTGAAACTCTCGGTCTAAAGAATCATCAATAACGTCAATCCTGAAACAAGACTCATCATTAGAATATGAATGCTTGATAGACTTTTCAACATTAAACACAATTCTATCCGTACCCAAGTCGTTAGGTCAAATTCTAAGTCCGTGATATGTTATGTGGTAAAATGTGTGTTTATATGTTTATGTGCCCTATATGTGAGATTTAATTACCTTTAATGAGTGGCAATAAAGTGGACTAAATGATGTGTAAAAGGCCTTTGTAGTGTGCGAAAGTGCTTTAGTGTGTTATATGTATCCCCAATAGGTGTTTTAAGCGAAATAAAGTCAATATGAAGTCCAGGGACTAGTTTTGCCAAAGGTGTAAAGTTAAAAACGGGTTTAGGTTAGGATTAGCCTAATCTAGGGTTATTTTCCAGCCTAAACATAATTAAAAAACAAATACAAAAGTTCCTTCAATTCTCTCTTGAATTCTTAAGCATAATCTTCAAGTTTTGGTCAATCAAATCGTGTGTTTTGCATTGAATCGGATTGGCTGTCATTCGTACAGGTGATCAATGATTTGTTGTCGATATTTTCAGATCTAATGATGTTTTATAAAGGATTAAATCTGATTTTATAAAGGAGTTTTAATAAATTAGGGTTCATAATATGTTTAAGCAAATTAATGATCAAAACGACATCAAACGAGTTTATAATCGATCTTGATGATCAAAAGAGGTTTATATATGTCAAAAACTTGTTTTGGGTGAAGCCTAAGTCGATCGATTTCTGGAAAAAATGAAGAACATAGTCGTTTTTGAATTCTGGACGAAGATAGGTTTAAATTCGTTTCCTGAAGCTTAAATTCGTTTTCCTGAATTCGTTCGATTCAAAACTAAATTCGTTCGATTCAAAACTAAATTCGTTCGATTAACTAAATTCGTTCGATTCAAAACTAAATTCGTTCGATTCAAAACTAAATTCGTTCGATTCAAAACTAAATTCGTTCGATTCAAAACTAAATTCGTTCGATTCAAAACTAAATTCGTTCGAGAAGCTAAATTCGTTCGATTCAAAACTAAATTCGTTCGATTCAAAACTAAATTCGTTTGCAAGTCCATTTAAGGTCCCAAATGACTTATATTTCATATATTAATGTACGATAGGTGTCGGGGATTACTATTAAGCACTGTTAGCTTTTGTTGCGCGCACATTCTACTACCAGGTAAGATACACTACTTTTGTCACGCTGAGGGTGCAACAAAAAATGGTTTCATAAACTATAACCTCCATAACGGTAATGTATAACCTATAATGTGGATGGGTCGATATGGGAGGTACACGGGGATTAATGATATGACGATGCTTATGCCTAAAATGCTTCCCCGTAAATACGTTTATGATATGATATGTGATGATATGTTTAACGATATGATATGTTATGACGAACGGTGGTTAATGATATGATGTAATGATGATATGTGCATGTATATGTGGCTTGTTCATCTAGAACACTAGACCTTTTTAGGTTGCCATGACACGTGCACGTTTTAAGGGCCCTAACGTGAAATGATGATAGATGATGACTAGTTTAGGATAACATAAGAAACCTAAACTAAATGTGGTAAATGCTCGAGCTAATTAGATGATGAGTGTTATGCATAACCCGTGCCTGACGGTGGATATAGGTACGCTGAGGTGGTTGCTTGGGTTGCTCCTTGCAACAGTCATACGTGGCGAGTAGTTTCGGGTGGTCTGATGACCCACCTAATGTCATGAACATAATGTGCTACTCAGGGATCGACATTGTCTTTCCTTAACGACGAAGATGGACCGTCGAAAGACTTCTCCATCAAGTCGGGTGTGAGGCTTCCTTGAGGTCGTATGACTGCCTGCACACAAACTCATACCCTATATGATAACGGTAACTTCGGTTACAACTTAACGGTGACCTAGTCACAATTTAACGAGATGAATCAAAGTGACGAAATTGATTAGGCACATTTAGGGTCATGAACTCTATGCTTATATGTGACGTGGATATGTTTATATGATGATATGTATGCCTAATTAAAATGACTTAAAGTTTTAAAAGGACGATTTAAATGGATGAAATGTTTTGCTTAAACCTGGTGTTATCTTACTTAGCTATTTATAGCTAACACTTGTTCTTTTGAATGTGTTGTTCCCCTCAGGTTAAGCAGTGAAATGACGTGTGAAGCTTTGACGAGAGATGGGTAGATGATCAAGATGGCCTTAGTCTACCCAATAGTTTCTCACAGACTTTATGATATTGTTTCCTCTTGGAACCCTATGTAATGACTGCTGTTTTGATTGCTTTATGTTGGGCAATCTTATGGATTTTCTTTTATTATTTCTACGATACGTTAGTAACACCACTATTGCTTCTCAACTGTTTTCCTTGTTGAGAGTTTTTAATAAATCGTTTCCGCATAATTGATGCCGTTAGGCAAAAGTTTTTGGAAATCCATATTTTTACGAAACGGGTGTTACATGAGAACCATCTAACCGAATTTTGAACTTGGTTCTCGGCCTTTTCTCTCCAACAGAAGTACCAACAGAAGTAGTAGACACCGAAACTGGAACTTCAGTAACAGAAGCTCTTAAGGCAGCAACTGATGGTGTATCAACTGATCCGGATGTATGAGACATCTCCATAGCAGAATGATACTCAGCAAACTCCCTATCAATCTCTGACTGAGGTCGCTGAAGTGCTTGATTCTTCTCAACAACGTCAATCCCTTTCCCTTGTCTTCTTCTTCTCTTCAGTGGCCTATCTGCATCTTCAGTTTTTGAACCCTCATCAGCATTAACAGCAACAATATGTGGTTCAGAAGGACCAACAACATCTACTGGAGCAGAGGTAGAATTAGAAACCCCAGTAGTCGGCATCACAAGATTTGCTGGATCATCAATATCTTCCTCTAGAGCATCCATTTCCGAATCATCTTCCGGAACATCAGTAAATAAAGGAACTTCATTCAATCCCTCAAACTGATCAGCTCTCTCTACTTGAGGATCATCTTGATCTTGAGCATCATCAGCAACAGCAGCAACAGGTTCTTCATCTTCCCAACCTTCTCTTGGAGCTACATAATCAGGATTAATCAAATGCCCGAACAATGGTGGATTATCAACATCAGCCAGAACACCATTACCCCTTTAATGTTTCATCATATCATCAAACACTCGATGTGTAAGACGACCCAAATTAAACGTAGGACCATCAAAAGGTATATCAGCTGCTCTATGCCGAATGATTATCATAACAAATCTTGGAAATAGAAAGAATTTCTTCTCGTTTCCAATCGCTCTCAACTGCCTAACAAAACTGTCATATATGTACTGAGAAAAGCTATAAGGCTTGTTCAATACAAGTGCAACCAACTGTGAAGCTGTCTGTATATTCATTTGATCATGACCTGCACTCCGATGACTTATGGACCTCAACAAGTAGTAGGCAAGCAATCTCCATTTGCCTCTAATGCGATTTTTAGGATATGGATGCTTGATTCTTCTCAACAACGTCAATCCCTTTCCCTTGTCTTCTTCTTCTCTTCAGTGGCCTATCTGCATCTTCAGTTTTTGAACCCTCATCAGCATTAACAGCAACAATATGTGGTTCAGAAGGACCAACAACATCTACTGGAGCAGAGGTAGAATTAGAAACCCCAGTAGTCGGCATCACAAGATTTGCTGGATCATCAATATCTTCCTCTAGAGCATCCATTTCCGAATCATCTTCCGGAACATCAGTAAATAAAGGAACTTCATTCAATCCCTCAAACTGATCAGCTCTCTCTACTTGAGGATCATCTTGATCTTGAGCATCATCAGCAACAGCAGCAACAGGTTCTTCATCTTCCCAACCTTCTCTTGGAGCTACATAATCAGGATTAATCAAATGCCCGAACAATGGTGGATTATCAACATCAGCCAGAACACCATTACCCCTTTAATGTTTCATCATATCATCAAACACTCGATGTGTAAGACGACCCAAATTAAACGTAGGACCATCAAAAGGTATATCAGCTGCTCTATGCCGAATGATTATCATAACAAATCTTGGAAATAGAAAGAATTTCTTCTCGTTTCCAATCGCTCTCAACTGCCTAACAAAACTGTCATATATGTACTGAGAAAAGCTATAAGGCTTGTTCAATACAAGTGCAACCAACTGTGAAGCTGTCTGTATATTCATTTGATCATGACCTGCACTCCGATGACTTATGGACCTCAACAAGTAGTAGGCAAGCAATCTCCATTTGCCTCTAATGCGATTTTTAGGATATGGATGCTTGATTTCGTTCACATACCCCATACGTCTAATAGCACCGTCAACAAAGCTTTCTTCAAACTCTGTAAGACCTTGCTCCATTTCGACGCTACCTAAGTCCAAAATAGTCCTTAAGTCTCCAGCAGTAAACTCAATGTTACGTCCTTGAACCGTAGTGCGAATCAAAGTATGATCACCAACTTGCACTAATCTTGCAGAGTTCCAGAACTGAGTAAGAAGACTTATGACCAAAGGAGGATTCTCGGTCAATGCAAAATGAATACGTGATCTTGCTAGATACTGTAAGACACCGTGAAATTCCGCTGTGCATCCTTGCTGAGTAATGCTGAGATCAATAGCAGCATTATGCTCCTTAACAAAAACACGAGCAACAACACCTTGTCTTGCCATACCTGCACGAATCAAATGGAAAACGAAAAGAAAACAAAAAGAAAAAGTAAAAATTAAAATTAAATCTGACCTACTTCGTGATGACGTCAGCACGAGGAGATTCCTCTTCGTGTGACGTCAGCACGAGCGATTTTTCGAATTTAAATCCACACGAGCTGCACACTTCAGATTTTGTCAATTTTTCCAGAAAATGCATAAAGAAAAATTACAAAAATCTCAGAAAACATAAACCTGTAGATACTCGTTACCTGAACTTTGTATCTGCTCGAAAACGTAATCTTACCAAAAATCATCCGTACTAACTCATGTCACCAAAATAATGTATAAACTTAATCTTACATTATAATCTTGACATAAAATCGATCATTTTTCATTGATGTTTAACTTTAACAAAAGCAAACTTACATCGAAATACATTCAATGTATAATGCCTTACAAATTATGTATCATATCACCAACCTATCACAATAAGTCTTAGGTTGTGATCTTGATAATACAATTATAACAATTATAACCTATTACACCAAGTTCTAGGTTATTACAAGGTTATGAACCCTTGTAGCATGTTACATGCATAGACTATTGTCCGTTGCAATGCAATTCTAAGAGCAAGAGGAGACGATTTTGTCCTCAATCGCGTTGAGAAATCTTCACGAAATTTCCACACGAAGTGGCACGAATTTGGCAGAAATTCCTCAATTCAGATCGCGATTTGAAATTTTGATGTCATTTTCCTTTTAAATGAAATTCATTATCTGTAGCTTGCACACTTAACAAACTTCATCAATGCATCAAAATCAACAAAAATAACATAACAAGTAACATAAGCATGCAAAAACAATCAAAATCTTAACCTAGCAATCAAAATAAGATCTAAGGCAAGTCACATCTTTGTCAAGCATACTTATCAACCAAAAACAATTGAAATCTCAAACATATATTGAAACATGACAATCCAACCTTGTTCTTGAATGTGTTTCAATATCAAAACTAAAACATTTTCTAACCTTAAACAACTTATGTCTATATTAGAAAATTCATTTTATACAATAACAATAAGCAAAAATAAAATAAAATAAAATAAAATAAAATAAAATAAAATAAAATAAAATAAAATAAAATAAAATAAAATAAAAGTTAAGCGGTAAAAATAAGAAACTCTAAAAAAAATAAAATAAAAAAAATAAAAAAAATAAAATAAAATAAAATAAGAACTAAAACTACAAAAAAAAATAACAAAAATAAAATAAAAAAATAAAATAAAATAAAAATAAAATTAAACACTTTAAATCTAAACTACATTATTTATATACAAGAAATTCTAAGTTTCTGCTGATTAGATCAGATTAGCAATTACATAAGCCTGCGGGTGAGAAATAATTCTCTTATTATTAGTTATGAACAATGACTCAACCACGATTACCGGTATGTTTGTCCTCTTAAACACTCAGTACTTCCAGTTTCCTTTGGGTTGTGGCACTTTCGTATTACTTGAGCCAAGGACAGTCACCATGTAACCTAGTAAGTTACTCATGCCACAATTTTAGTTTGCGAACTTATGTGACCCACATTCAGATACACTCTCACAATCGACACATGCACTAAAATTTAGACATTTGGTGAGTAAGGTAAGAAAGTCTTTAAGAATCAAGTCAGCGGTGACAGGTCGGTGATTCCTCACGCGCAAAGCGACTTAACTTGACTCACGTACGGAAATATACTCAACATTGCATAAAGCCAAGTACTTGCATATTTGTGACATTTATTTTAAGCACTTATGAAAACCCGTGACTTTCGATGAGACCCGTGTAGCAAACTTTCTGACAACCTATCCCAAGTTGGAAGCTTTAGGTAGGCTAGGTATACAAAGACACCCCGAGGACTTACTTGTTCGAATCTCAAAGGCCACATTAGCTTCATATTTTCAACAGATTTATAGTTTCATTAGATATTTGCATATCTTGTCACAAATATACATCCGAAAAAGCAATACATACACATATATGTACCCGAGACCTTCTTTTTAAAGACCAAATATACATAATTATAATGCAAGATCTTTTATAAGATTTAAAGGACTTGTCTCTTTTAAGAACAAGCATTCTCAGCCATATATCTGAATACGTTTCCCACAAGGACATTGTATAAATTAAGTTCGGATTATAAGGAAACCTTGGTACTTTGTGTCTACCGATACATCCTAAATTGTAATCACTGAACTAAGCAGTTATATTACGATTAAGCAGGCTTAAAAGCTAAGATTATCCTCACTTCTAATCATCTGAATGCATCAACTTAAATCTCTATCTTATTTATTTATTTTGTTTTTCTCATTTTTCAACTTTTTATATTTTTATGACACTAATTATATACAAACTTAAACTAGACACTCTTTTTGTATTTTTATGACTCTAGCTATTTACAGACTTAACTAAGACACAATATAAAATATACAAAAATAGTTCTTTGAGAGATCTAATATGAATCAGCATTCTTCATACCATTGAGAAGAATCAACTTTTCAAAGCGAGTCTTATCAAATGCTTTAGTATACAAATCAGCTAGATTATCATCAGTTATAACCTTTTCCAAATGAATTAATTTCTTTTGGGCACAGTCACGTAAGAAATGATGTCTAATATCAATATGCTTGGTGACTTTATGCATGACAGGGTTATTAGTAATGTCTATAGCTGACTTATTGTCTATTCTAATAGGAGTATCAAGAAAATCCATACCGTAGTCACGTAGTTGTTGCTGAATCCACAATACCTGGGAACAACAGCTACCAGCAGCCATATACTCTGCCTCACATGAAGACTGAGCAACTAATGTCTGCTTCTTACACTGCCACGATACAAGTCTCCCTCCTAAGAACTGACATCCTCCAGTTGTAGACTTCCTGTCGTTGTTACAACCGCCAAAGTCTGAATCAGTATATGCAACAAACTCAAACGATCCTCCCATAGGATACCATAGACCAAGCCCTTGGTTTCCTTTCAAGTAACGTAGGATACGCTTTGCTGCAGCTAAATGTGACTCTTTTGGACTAGCTTGGAATCTAGCGCAAAGACAAACAACGAACATAATATCCGGTCGCGAAGCTGTCAGATACATCAATGAGCCAATGATAGCACGATAATAAGTTGCATCAACAGGCATATCTTTAGGATCAAGAACCCCTAAACCATGATTTAGCTGAATAGGAGTACCATATGTCTTGGATTCTAGCATTTGAAACCTCTCCAAGATGTCATCTACATACTTAGACTGGTGAATGAAAAATCCATCTTTCCTCTGATCAACCTGCAGTCCAAGGAAGAATTGTAGTTCCCCCATAGCACTCATTTCAAACTACTTTTTCATGCTCATTTCAAATTCTTTGCACATCTTTACATTAGATGAACCAAAAATGATATCATCAACGTAAACTTGTACAATCAAATAATCTTGCTTCCGCCATTTGATAAACAATGTGCTGTCTATCGATCCTCTTGTAAAACCATTTGTCAACAAATGTGTCGACAACTTTTCATACCACACTCTGGGTATTTGATGCAATCCATAAAGAGCCTTATCAAGTCGATATGCTCGTCTTGGATAATTAGGATCTTCAAACCCCGGTGGTTGAAAAACATACACTTCCTCTTTAACTTCACCATACAAGAAGGCACTCTTAACGTCTAACTAATACACCTTTATACCTTTAAAGCTTGCATAGGCTAAAAGTAACCTTATAGCTTCAATCCGGGCAACTGGCGCAAAAGTTTCGTTATAGTCATATCCTTCTCGTTGTGCAAACCCCTGAACAACTAAACGTGCCTTATTCCTTGTAACGATCCCTTTGTCATCTCGCTTGCATTTGAATACCCAACGAGTTCCAATCGGTTCTTTACCTCTAGGCACATCTACTAACTCCCATACTCCAAGTTTCTCGAATTGAGCTAATTTCTTGCATAGCTGCAACCCAAAAAGGATCTTGAAGTGCAGCCTTAACATTCTTAGGTTCTTCTTGTGAAATGAAACAGGAATACAAACACTCAGTTATTCTTCCTGAATCCTTTACTTCACAAAATAAACTAGTCATCTCCTTATTTAACTGATTTCTAGTTCGAACAGGCTCTGAAGCATCACCAAGAATATTTTCTACAGGACGAGCCTTATTTATTCGATATTGAGGAACCGAATCAACATTTAGATTATCTCCTAAATTCGAACGAATTTGA
Source organism: Erigeron breviscapus (assembly GCA_034093135.1). Classification (NCBI taxonomy): domain Eukaryota; kingdom Viridiplantae; phylum Streptophyta; class Magnoliopsida; order Asterales; family Asteraceae; genus Erigeron; species Erigeron breviscapus. The sequence goes on along the minus strand of CM067171.1, from coordinate 48,693,955 downwards.
AATTCTGGAGAACTAAAATCATCTTCCGATTCTTCAGAAATAGGATCATCATCTGGCAATGGAACCCTTAAAGGAGTAGTTGGAGTAGTGTTCTCAGGTTCATTAACATCTAAGTCTGATGTCATATCATTGTTCTTACTACTTTCGCCAACAACAGTAGTAGACTGAACTTTGGTTGGAGTAGTATCAACATTTTTAACAGGAGGAGATGTAGGAGTATAATCCATATGATCTCTTAAAATGATCACTTCATCAACTTTGTCAGGACCTGAATAAGAAGCAGGACCGTGTAACAAACTAAACACACTATCATAATCGAAATTCTTACCAGTTCTAGAATGAATAGCAGGTTTGTGACTGACAATCTTGACATTAGTACCTAAGTCAACTTTGCCTGTCTGTTGATTGTAAATCCTTCGAATTGAAGTACCCGGTTTATAACCCATGAAAAATCCCTCTTCAACCTTTGGATCAAACTTTGACTGAGGAAGATATTTCAAGAAGGTACACGGAACACCAAATGGTTCAACATTCTGTAAATTTGGTTTCTTCTTATGTAGAAGCTCATAACATGTCTTATTATGACGCTTAACTACCAAAACCCGATTTAGAATATGACATGCTGTATTTACTGCTTCTACCCAAAACATAGTAGGAAGCCCTGAATCAGCAAGCATTGTTCTGGCTGTTTCGATTAGAGTCCTATTCTTTCTTTCAGCAACTCCATTTTGTTGTGGTTCATACGGTGCACTGAATTGATTTTGGATTCCCTTGGACATACAGAAGACTTCCAACATTTTATTTTTGAATTCAGTTCCGTTATCACTCCTAATTCTCTTAACACGCACTCCATAAATATTTTCAGTTTTGACAAAGAAATTTATCAAAATCTGTGGAGTTTCATCTTTCGTTTGAAGAAAGAATACCCATGAGAATCTCGAGTAATCATTAGTAACCACCAAACAATAGTACATCCCACCTATACTTCTTACATTCACAGGACCAAACAAGTCCATGTGAAGTAATTCAAATGGGTTGGCAATAGAATTTTCAATCTTCGGTTTATGTGAAGACTTCTGCTGCTTACCTTTCAGACAAGGTACACATTTATCTTCCATCTCAAACATTTTCAATGGAACACCTTCAACCAAACCATGTTTGACAATACCATTCATCTTTTGGAAATGAATATGTCCCATTCTTCTATGCCATACAAAGATTCAGATTCATTTGCTTTTGTTAATAAGCAAATTGGCTCCTTCGAATCATCAACACCTAACATAAGGCCATAGATGTCTTTCTTCCTAGGAGCTTTCAATAAGATCCAGTCTTCGGGAATAACATACCCCGGTTTCAAAATAAGTGCTTCCTTCTCAGTAAAATGGACATGATTCCCTCTGTCACAAATCTGAGAAACACTCATGAGATTATGAGATAGTTGTTCCACATAATTGACTTTCTCCAATGTAATTTTCCCATTGACAACATCACCTTGTCCTGAGATATTGCCGCCCTTGGGACCAGCGAAACTAACATAAGAACCATTAATATCTACATAGTTGGACAATAATTTCTTGTCCCCTGTCATGTGCCGAGAGCATCCACTGTCAACATACCAAAGACTGATAGGCTTCCTTGGTTCTCCCTTCTGATCTGCAGCCTTGCAGTCTGCCATGTATGCAACAAAATCTTCAGTTGTCATACCTTCAGGTATCACAAATTCTTTCATCTGATCTTCAATGCTCTTCTCGACAACGTCATCAACTGGTTTAGTTGACTCAATATTTCCTTCAGTAGCTTTAACAGCTGTCATAGGTTCACTCTCAGATCTCACTATCTCAGCAACCTTCTTCATATTCTGCTTAACTATCTCAGATGCGCTTTCTTCACTAGTGTATACAGCATAATCAATTGTTTCAGCAACTTCATTTGCAATATGCGCATAGTCATCATAAATATCAACTAAAAATGCATGATTTGAAGTATCTCAGATTGTGTATCCCACTGATAAGTACCATCTGGATTTTGAACAACAACAGCCTTGGACTCCAGAAGCTGAGGAGTAGCAGGAAAAGTAATCATTGCTTGAGTTTTCTGGTAATTGGGTGGAGTAATACCGCCTTGATTGTAGTTTTGTCTACCAGCAACAGTATTATCAGTCCTCTTTGGACGTTGACACTCTCTTGCAAAGTGACCAAATCCATCGCAATTATAACATTTCACCTTGGATTTGTCAAAACCTTTTGTACCATTACCCAAAAATCTTCCAGTTCTCTGAGAAAATCTTCTGACTTTAATAGTTAACATTGCAAGCTGCCATTGTAGATCCATTTCTTCTAAATCATCAGGATCTATCTGATTGTAATCATCATCAATCAATGCAGGATCAGTAACCTTTCCACCAATATAAGCTTCATGAGCCGAACAGAAGGCTGAGTAGAGATTCATTCTTCCCTCTGCAGAGCTCATACTCATTGGCATGGAATGATATGACTGAGTGTTGCTCTTAACATTAGTTGTGGAATTGTCATAAGCAACATAACCTGTAATTCCATCTGCATCAACTATTGGTGTAGCTTCAACACCACTTAGAAATGCATTGGTTCCCGAGCTAGTACTTTCCAAATGAACTGAAGAAGCATGATATAAAGATGGATCTTGAGTAAAATCCGCATGAGTATCCTTGATTCTTCTCTTCATTTCTCTATTCTTAAGTTTGGACACTACTGTTTCAAAATCCCATGAACTGTATTCCTTGTCATCTTGAAGGTGATGAACATATTCAGTCCATATTTTTGGTAGTGAATCTAAAAACTTATCTACTAACTCAGTCTGAGGATAGACAACCTCAAAATACGATAACTCAGTTGTCAGATGACTGAATCGAGCAATTATCTCATCAAGAGATTCTCCTTTCAGTCCATTAAAGGCTTCATACTGACGTTTAAGAAGTTTAATACAATTTCTCTTCAAAGTAGCATCGCCCTCACAGTACTTTCCTAGAGCGTCCCACAAATCCTTTGAAGTAGTGTACTTTTTGAACAAATGTACACTTTCTTGTGGTAAGGCCATAGTAAGAGTTGAAAGAGCCTTTCCTTCCACCACATATTTCTTCTTTTCATCATCTGGCATATCAGTATAAGTATATCTACCAATTACGCCATTTTTCTCATAAGTTGGCCAATCAAAACCTTGAGTTATCACCACCCACATATCAATATCATTCAGACGAAGATAATCTTCAAATCGTCTTTTCCACATCCAATAATTCTCCATACGGAAAAGCTTTGGAGGTGTGTTTCAACGACCAACCTCATGATCGTGCATGATAAGTTGATTGATAAGTGTGGCATTAGGAGAGTTTCCGGCAGCAGGTACAGTAGTCATTTTGAATCGTTAAACAAAAAGAGTTACTGTAGCACACGTGTTCGTGCTGATGTGGCACGAAGTGAAGCACACGAACAAGAATCACCTCGTGCTGACGTAAGCACGAGGTCACACGAAGACGATAACGAATTCAATAGAAAACTTGAAATTCGAATTGATTTTTCAATCAATAGCAAATCAAACGATCTTACACCTTCTGGTAATCAACCTTAGGCTCTGATACCACTTGTAAGTCCCTACCGTTGAATGGATCGTAAATAAGACGTGATTCGTTATGTCAAGAATGCGGAATCCTCTTGAGATAACTAGATTGCTACTGCCTTTCGTCAATTAATCAGTAATTAATCAACCTAAGGTCACACACGAAGTGCTAGTTCGTGTAGGAGGTCACACGAGCAACAATTCGACTTCTAAGTTCTTAATTCGTTACGAATCGCTTAAAATTACATGTATTTATACTACTAGGGTTTGTGTTCGTGTGGGCTTGGGCTTCACACGAAGTGATTAAGCCCAGATCCATCATACGGATTGCCTTCGTGCTGACGTCAGCACGAGGACACCACAACGTACTGATGACGTCAGCACGAAGTGCGTATCTTGGATGCTTATTTTGCTTAGTACATAACGTTTAGCCATCGTTTAAGTATTCAATGACACTTATAAACCTTGGCTCTACATTCTTGTACCTGCAAAACAATTATATAACACACAAACATAACATGATCTTATATTAAAGTTCAAACGTAATCATTAAATACAAACGTAAGTCCTAATGACTTATTATTTAAACGATTACACAGATATTCCTAAGAACAAAAACGTTAATCAAATCTACGTTGCTATTGTCACACAAATCTGCATCTACAGGAGGAATACCAGGAAAATCATCCGGAAAGACATCAGAAAATTCAGAAACCACATCAACATTAGAGATAGAAGACTTCTCCTTTCGTGTATCGATAACATAAGCAAGGAAGTGATTCTTATTATGCCGAATGCATTTGAGAGCCTTCATAAAATTAATGATCTTTATGCTCCCTTTCTTCTTATCTCCATACATAGAAATGACTTTACCATCCGGAGTAGAGAAACGCACGATCTTTTGAGAACATATAATATTAGCATCATGTTGAGATAATCAGTCCATGCCAATCACCACATCAAACCCAGCAAGAGTTGTAGGCAATAGCTGAACCGGAAAGGAACGACCTTCTATCTTAATGGAACAATCATCATAACCCTCTTGAATGTCACTAATAGTACCATTAGCAATTTCAACTTCAATAGAACAATCTAGGGGAGTAGTAACTTTATCGAGCTTAGGGGCAATCAAAGTAGACACAAAAGACCTATTTGCACCCGAATCAAAAGAACAAAAGCAGGTTTTGATTTAACAAGAAAAGTACCGCTTACTACCTCATCGTTTTCCTTGGCAGCCTCCACTGTCATCTGAAGAGCTTGAACTTTTGGCTTTTGAGCAGTCGTCTTCCTTCCATTATCTTTTCCTTGCGGGCAGTCCTTGATGATATGACCGCTTTGCTGACATCGGTAACACTTGGGATTGTCCTTGTATTCTGAAGTAGGGTGACTCATACCACCACAAGTATCACACCTACGAGTCTTATCTAAACATGGACCAATATGAGCCAGCTTGCAAACAAAACATCGACCATTCAGCATTCTATCAACCTTGAACCTCTTACTCCCATCTTGAACTTCCGTGTTCTTCCTTTTAAACTCGAACTTCGTTTCGTCAACTTTTACAAACACTTTCTCAACTTGAACCACTACAACTTCCATCACATACATGACATCTCATACCACTTTTCCTTTATGGTCCTTTTCTCTAACGTTGGACTCAATACGATAAATTCTATCTCATCTAATAGTCCACTTTCAATCAAAACTCTTAGCACATAACGCATTATATGATGTAGTGGGTGAATTTCATACACAACACATCGCACGCAAATCAATTTTGACCGGTGAATTTGCACATTACCTTAGGAGATCGTCTATCGTAGCATCAAGTACATTTATCGACGGAGGAAGTGAGAAAAATGAAGGAATAAGGCAAATCGACATAATCGTACATAACAAAAATAAATACATACTAAGCCTTAATCCTACTCTCACACTCATCCCAACCCGTCCTAAAGTCATTTCATCATAAAGCTAAAGCATCACTACTTAAGCCTATCATTTCTTATGCGGTTTAAGTCCAAAATCCTATGGCTTTGGTCGGTTTTTGGTTCACTTAAACCATTTCTCTGATACCACTTGTAACACCTGTCGTTTAAAAATATGGATTTCCAAAAATTTTCGCCTAACGGCGTCAAAAGAAAGCGGAAGTAAACTTTAAAAGTCCAAACCAACAAAATCTGTTTGGTTCATTTATTAATTGGTGTTACTAGCCATATCATCAAAAAAAGTTTAAATGGAAACCCATCGGTTGCCCAACATTAAACAACCGACCACAAAGTCATTACAAGTCATAAATATCATAACATAATTCAAATGTCTAAAATGAGCAGCCACTATGGGTAAACTATAGCCATCCTCAAATGCAATCTACCCATGCCTCGCTCTTTATTCATCAACGATCATAAGCATGCTAAGACTGAGGGAGCAACACATTTCAAGAAACAAGTGTTAGCTAACGAATTAGCTAAGTAAGATAACACATGATTTATAAAGCATTTGTCCAATTAAAACTTTATAAAGGTAATATTTCATCATTAAGGCACATATCATCATAATTCATCTCACAAAGCATTAAACATCTTTCATATAGGATAGTTCATCCTAAATGTGCCTAATCACCTTTTGCATCTTCACATATAACATCTTATCATCTTTATAAGTGTGACATAAGTCACACCCGACTAGATGGACAAACCTTACGGATGTACATCAATGTCGTTAAGGAATGGCAAGCCAATCCCGGAGTAATCCGTATGTTCAAGACAAATGGGGGGGTCAGACCTCCCGTATTACTCTTCACATCTATGACCATGTTGCAAGGAGCCACCCGAGCAACCACATCTACGCACCCGCCGGGAAAGGGCAAGTACGGGTTAAGCTTAACACTTTCACATCTAAATTACAAGCTCGATTTCACATCCAATATAGTTTAGGTGTTCACATTACCTAAACATTATCACATATACATCTTAACGTTTGGGCCCTTAAACGTGCACGTGTCATGGCAACTTAATAAGTCTAGTGAACTAGATGAACAAGCCATACAATCATGCATATTTCATTTCTCATCAACATATAATCACATTTCAATACATCTCAAGACATTACATAACATTTCATAACATATCATTACATCTCATATCATTGGGATAGCATTTCAGGCCTCAATAGTCATTTACATAGCCCATATCACCTCCGTGTAACCCCAAATACCCATAAGCAAACAAGATAACATTTGGGAAGTTATTATATGAAAACCATGTTTTTGTTGAACCCTCAGCGTGTCAAAGTAGTGTATCTTACCTCATAGAAGCGTACAACAAATGATAACATAAGTTACCGAGCTTTGCAAGTATTCCCGACTACCTATAATCATTGAACAACCATAATGAGCTAAACAAGTACCTACTTACTTATGGTCATGAATCAAGCCTAAATATCCATGAACATGACCTATCACAATGCTTGAATCATCGGACATTCGATTAATACTTTAGAGCTCACAGAACTCGACGAAACTCAACCTTTCGGGTACTTTGACATTAGAATAATCTTTTACAAGCATTATCATTAGAATGTAGACTCTCTCACGATTCCGTGGATAGCTTATTTGTCAAAAATGGAGTTACGGTTCAAAAGTTATAGTCGTTTAAAAATGTTAACAAAATCAGTCCCTAACGGGAGTTACGAAAATTTGTAACAGGAGTTACAGTGTAGGTGTTATCACAAGTTACCCAGCTAACGGGAATTACACAACCGTAACGGGAGTTACGACGTCCAGACGTGAAAAACAACCATTTAACCTCCAAAACCTAACCAAACACATCCCAAAAGACCCCAAACCTTATGAATGATCAAAATTCATCATTTTAAGACCATAATGATGCAATGAAATCATTGATTAACCCTTACTTGATTTGCATCACAATAACTAACATTTTAGGTTACCGAATCGATTAAAACTCACGATTTTGACTCCAATCAACCCTCTAAAGACCAGATCAGTTATGAAACGAATCAAGGGATTGAAAGGACATGAAATCAATGTAATAATACCTCAAATACTTGTAGATTACAAGAAGGATGCAAAAGACTTGATCAAACACACCCGAAATCACACGTTTTGAAGGATTTTGCAAAGGAATCGAATGGAGAGGAGGGGGAACGGTTTGGAGAGGATATTAGGGGATTAGAAACTGAATAATGATCAATTAGGTTAATCTAATTAACCCCTAAAACCTGGACACAGGTTTCAAAGCTTACATTCAAGCCCCTCCACTTTACATCTTTACATCTAAGGCTTAAACAACCTAACGGGAATACTTCTCGACGTATTCAACACATTTAATCATCTTTGACATCTTAAACTGTAAGTCCCAACTCGTTAGATGGTACTACTGAAGACACCTCTATGTCGATGGTGGAGTTACTTTTGCAATATATGCACTGAACTGGAGACGACCAGTTGCAGTGTGTATATACCAAGTTCTAGATAGATTACTTATATAAAAGACAATAAGTAAAGAACAATGCAATAATACAAATAACTTGTAAGATAACTTGATGAGACAATATGTATTTTTTCAATGTGTAATTTATTTATTGATATTAAACAAATTACAAGGTTGTGAAAAGCCTGTGATCGATCGATTCGTGATTCCTACGACTATGTAAGTGCGGAATCCAAACATAATCGTTATTGAGGTAATTGAATGAAACAAACACATATATATGAACAGATTATGAACAGGAGATAAATCTAATTCCTTTATCATTAGTCGAATGATTACAATGAATAAATCCGTTTACAATACATCTACGATGATTACGGATTACAATCAACGAGACGACTCTTGATAATCGAATAATATGGGCGGCATCTCGAGGTATAGATCTCTACCTCGAGAACCTAGTGAATGACATCTGTTGCAACTAAAATCATTAACCTAAAACCGAAACCTAAGATCTCTATTTATAGGCTACAAAACGGGCTGGGCTTCAAAACTCGTGGGCTTCCAAACACGTGCTACAGTAACACGTGTTTAGTCAAACTCGTGTTACTGTTCACACGAGTTTGTCCAAACTCGTGGTACTGTTCACACGAGTTTGTCCAAACTCGTGGTACTGTTCACACGAGTTTGTCCAGTTGTCTGGATAATCTCTGTAAAGTAACAGCCCTTTAATTGAGATGCATCGGACACAAATTGTGCACCAGAACGTGCACTTACAGTCTCCCCCTTGACCGATGCACTCAATTCATTCACCGATAATCATTAGCAATCGAAAACCTGCAAAAGCAAACTCCCCCTTAACTAATGATACCGGGTCTTCATTTGTTGAGACTCGATCTTCTGACACAACACTCTGATCTTCAAACTCCAAAATCTCTGTATCTCTGTGACAACCAACTAACCTAACACTTCTCATTGTAGTTCTCCCCCTCAACAGTAACCATCTCCGAATTAAACATATGCAATCTTCCTCCTGCTTGGAACTTTGCTCGAGACATTCCTCGACTTGCTTAACCGGCATATAATAGAGAAGTTGAATTTCCAACAATCAGCATCAAATCAATCAGCTCTCACAAAAATAAGAAACTCTGTAGCTTGAATCACAAACTGCAGTACCAAAAATCCTGTCTCAACTAGCAGCATCTGACTTTGTCTTGTACCTTCACAATTCCACCAACCACCCAAAGTCTTTCCTATCAGATCTCCCCTTCAGTTGTATACACCGCCAAATATAAAGATCTTTAATCTCGCAATCACAATAAATGATCGCCTGATAATCATCTCTATTCTTGGAATATAAATAGGTTCAATCTTCAATTACTTAACAACGGATGACCAACTTCGTTGCTCTAATATTTCGACAAAGTTTCCACAACTGCTATCTATTTGATACTTGAGCATATTTCACATTAAGCACACCATCATCTAAACATAGATCTTGGTTTGTCTCTCAAGTAGCACAGAATTTTACTCAGAAATCTGAAAATTTTTTATCTCCCCCTTTTCTCTGTAAAATTCTGAAATCTAGCCCTTCTGTGATATACCAATTACCAGTTCAGCTCAGAAATCTGGTTGATAAAAGTATCTCCCCCCCTTTTCTCTGCAAAACTTGGAAAGGTAGTATAAGCTTAGGTTACACGATCTCCTATTCATAGAGGTTCTTCAAAATGGCCTAGAGCTCATTACCGCATCAGCTCTTCGCCAAACAGGGTATATTCGTTTTCCCTCCAAATTTCCGAGGAAAAACACATTTACGTGAAACATTGGTATTCACGTAAATTTTTATTTCTAAGGCCGTGGGAAAAATTTGATAATTGCCGAAAATTTTCATCCAAAACGTGCCGAAATCGCACAAAAACGGACCGAAAATTTTTCGAACGCTACCAAACTTCAAATCTCCATGAATCATGCCATTTTAAGACCATGGACAAAAATTATTTTTCCCGCCAAAATACTCTTTTTTTTTTTTTTTTTTTTTTTTTTTTTACTATTCTACTACCCTGTCTTGCGTGCTTCTACGTATCTGAAGATGTCCAGAGTTCTCCCCTTACTGAAACACACTTGAACCTCATTTACAGACAAACACGAGTTTGAGTCAAACACGTTCTACAATTCCAAACGCGTGCAACAGTAACACGGCTTTAAACCAAACGCGTTCTACAGTCCAAACGCGTGCTACAGTGACATGTGTTTAACCCAAACACGTTCTACAGTCCAAATGCGTGATAAAAATCTCAAACGCGTGTTTAATCTTAAACACGTGTTTAATCAAACTCGTGTTACTGTTCACACGAGTTTGTCCAAACTCGTGGTACTGTTCACACGAGTTTGTCCAAACTCGTGGTACTGTTCACACGAGTTTGTCCAAACTCGTGGTACTGTTCACACGAGTTTGTCCAAACTCGTGGTACTGTTCACACGAGTTTGTCCAAACTCGTGGTACTGTTCACACGAGTTTGTCCAAACTCGTGGTACTGTTCACACGAGTTTGTCCAAACTCGTGGTACTGTTCACACGAGTTTGTCCAAACTCGTGGTACTGTTCACACGAGTTTGTCCAAACTCGTGGTACTGTTCACACGAGTTTGTCCAAACTCGTGGTACTGTTCACACTAGTTTGTCCAAACTCGTGGTACTGTTCACACGAGTTTGTCCAAACTCGTGGTACTGTTCACACGAGTTTGTCCAAACTCGTGGTACTGTTCACACTAGTTTGTCCAAACTCGTGGTACTGTTCACACGAGTTTGTCCAAACTCGTGGTACTGTTCACACGAGTTTGTCCAAACTCGTGGTACTGTTCACACGAGTTTGTCCAAACTCGTGGTACTGTTCACACGAGTTTGTCCAAACTCGTGGTACTGTTCACACGAGTTTGTCCAAACTCGTGGTACTGTTCACACTAGTTTGTCCAAACTCGTGGTACTGTTCACACGAGTTTGTCCAAACTCGTGGTACTGTTCACACTAGTTTGTCCAAACTCGTGGTACTGTTCACACGAGTTTGTCCAAACTCGTGGTACTGTTCACACTAGTTTGTCCAAACTCGTGGTACTGTTCACACGAGTTTGTCCAAACTCGTGGTACTGTTCACACTAGTTTGTCCAAACTCGTGGTACTGTTCACACGAGTTTGTCCAAACTCGTGGTACTGTTCACACGAGTTTGTCCAAACTCGTGGTACTGTTCACACGAGTTTGTCCAAACTCGTGGTACTGTTCACACGAGTTTGTCCAAACTCGTGGTACTGTTCACACGAGTTTGTCCAGTTGTCTGGATAATCTCTGTAAAGTAACAGCCCTTTAATTGAGATGCATCGGACACAAATTGTGCACCAGAACGTGCACTTACAGATGCGGAACCAAGATAATACACGAATGTAAATATCCTAACAATCTATGAAATACAATTGATCTACACTCGGAATTTCTCAAGACAATCGAAACACTTAAAGTTGTGAAATGTTCCTTTTAGCGATTGAGAGAATATTGCACAAGTTCACCAAGAATATTGCAGGTTTGCAAAGTGTGAAGTTTTCTCACGTTGTGATTTCACTTGCTTGAAAGACTTGATATTCTTGGTTGTGCAATGACTTGTATTTATAGGCAAAGTTAACATTGGGATGTTAACTTTAGCCGTACAAATGTGGTTGAGAGCATTTAAGGAATAGCATTTAATTCCTTAAAATACTATGTAAAGTTGTACGAGAAAGCAACTTTACTTAACCACCTTTATGTACCTTTTATATTTAAATAATAAGACAAGGCTTATTATCCGGGTAAAGGTACATAAAGCATATAAGTCAATTCCTTGTAATCAGTGTAAAGCTTTGTAAGGGCTTTCCACTGATGGTCTCCAGTTTGTAACTGACTAGAATGTCAACTGGGCTTCGCTGCCATTGCCATTCTCTATCTTCCATTTGTTGTCTTCGACTTCAACTGGAATGCTTCTTCAACTTGGTCAGTTCTCAACTGGAGGAAGTCTTCAGTTGCGTTAACTGTACGGTGCAACTGGACTTCAATATATTTCTCGACAAATCATCTTGGTCACCAGTTTCACTAGTCTCCAGATGCAACTGGTGACTGGCAAGTGTGAACTGGTGACTGGCCAGTTCCAGGTGAACTGGTCCTAACAAATTCCCCCTATTTGTCTAAAAATATAGTCTAAGTCTTTTCTAGTTCTTGTATCTGTACAAGTGTGAACTATAGAGACTTGTTTGATTTAAATCTATCTAAGTTATCTAAGGCATTTTTATAGATCAATAAATGCCTTAGGTTTTTCTTTTATGTTTGTTAGATTTTAATCTATTATCTACCTTGTGGTTACAAACTGGTAACTTCATTTATACAAGGGAATGAAATTTATACAAGTTACAGAATGTAAATACAAATTACAAGTAGATAACTGAAGAAAGAACTTAAACAGATGGCCCTTCGCCAGTTCTTCTTCTCTTGGCAACTGAAGAAAGAACTTAAACAGATGGCCCTTCGCCAGTTCTTCTTCTCTTGGCAACTGAAGAAATAGGTTGAGTGTCTTCAGGGTCAATATTCAGCTTTAGTTCCAGATTTTCCTTATGTTGAATCTTGCCCCTTAAGAAGTTTGCCCATGCCTTCTCAAACCTATTCTTTTGTGCCTTAGCATCCAACACATTCACCATCTCGACCCACTCGCTGAACCCATATTGCATCGCACCAGGATTATCAGTTCTAACCAGTGGCCCACCAGCATACTTAAGTTCGATTTGAAAAACCTTGGTGCCTGGCTTGATTGTAACATTGACACTATTAATAGGACCACTATGTCTTCTGGTTGACATGATCTGGGAGTAATAACTTCGAGCTTCAGATTCATTAGTGATTTTTATACTCCCAGCACCAGCAGCCAGTACAGCAGCCTTAATGTCTTCATTTGTAACCTCGCCAGTTGGTTCAACGAATGTGCTTAGGTCAGCATCTCTTGCAACTCTTGTCAGTGGTCTTCTTGGTTGTGGAATCCTTCTCCTTGGTGGATTCAATACATCCTTCACAACCTTCTTTACATTTGCAATACGCTTAAGAATACCACTGGCCCTTAACTCCTTAGCCCTCTCCAATGAAATGTTCAAGCTTCTGGCATCAAATTCAGCCTCATCCTCATGATAGTGTCTTTCCAGTTCAACATCTAGCATTTCATTCAACTGGTCAACTATCCTAGGATCATTCTTGATCCTGACATACTCCTCCTTAGTGATACCCAAAAGATTGGCATCACTCATATCTAGCAATTTCAATTGTGTGAGATGTGCCCTGGCTTCAGCTTGGTTCTTTTGTTTCATTTTCTTTCTTTCTTTAATGTCATCACCAAGTCTGGCCAGTCTTCTACTATCACTATCTGAAACTGGAGGCAGTACATCAGCATTACCAGTTTCAAGCATTGGCATTTCAGTGGCCGGCTGGGCTTCATCAGATGCTTTACCCTTACCTTTGTCCAACACATTCCCCCTTACACTAACATCTCCACCAGTTTGCTCACCAGCTTCAGTACTGGCAGCTAAAATCAATTCCCTTCTAGGTACAACTGGTGGTGCAAGGACTGCACTTCTTTCCCCCTTGGCAGCATCTAGACCTGCCCTAATTCCTTCCCATTCAGAGGGGTGTGATGGCAACCGGTCAAGAGGCTGCCACGACTGCAGATCCTTGCACTCTTTGAATATCCCACACATCATCCTGAAGGACCTCCAAAGGTGGTTGGTTTCTTTGGACTGGGTCAAGACATTGGCAACAACTTGGTCTTGACCAGTTTTCAATGCATTCAAAATTTTTGATTCTTCATCTATACCAGCAACCACCTTTTCCTTCATATCATCATCCCTCTTCTTCAAATTCTCCACTTCATTGGTCAGTTTATTCAATGATTCAGTATGTAGAGATACTTGGGTGCTCAAACCTTCAATGCTGCCCCTCAACTGGTTGATCTCACTGGTAAGTGGGGCCAGATCAACCTGGGGAGTGGCCAGCCTGGTGATCTCAGACATCACCCTTTCTATCAAATGTGCTTCCCTAGCACCCAACGTATCCTCTATCTTCTGACCAACTGAAGATATCAACTGCTCTCCAAGGCCAGTTACATCTAGGCCAGGTCGTTCAACTAATTCCTTGACCTGCCTCTCAATTTCCTTCAGATCTACTTCAGAAGTTCTAACAGTGTTGCCAAGTAGATTTGAGATGGAACTGGTGACCTTGGAGTGAGTTAGGTCAAAGGCTTCCTTTAGAGTACCAGCCAGATTGTTACAGCCAGTGACCAACTCATTCAATTTGTTGAACACCAAGTCTTCATTTGATGAGAACTTGTTTATCCCCAGATCAACCACCTTGATGTTTGTCAAAGAGTCCTTGTGGTATCTGGAGAAAGACTTGGTGTTTTTATCAAGTGTCTTCTGAATCTCCTCCACCCTGGTGAGAAGGTTTTGGAGATCGGATTGTATCGAGACAACTTGACTGTCTAGTGACAAAGGAGAAGGTGTCACTGGACCACGAGCAGTTACTACTGGAGCAACTGGAGGAGGCAAACTGATGGAAGTCTCCCCAGTTGTCAAACCAGCAGTTGAAGAAATTATTGGAGTGGTGGAAGAAGAAAGGATAGGAAATTCAATGTGTTGTTCATGCTGAGAATGCTCAGGTGTGAACAACGGCGACGGTGGTGGGGGCATTTCTCGAGCAAGTGAGAATTGCCCAGTTGGTAAAGGAGCGAAATTTATTGGTAAAGAAATATCTATAGGCACATTTTGCTCAGGTGGTGAAAGTGAAATTGATGCGTCTGGAGGTAAGACTGGAGACGAAGGGTCTTGAGCTTGTACAGAAGCATCAAGAATCTCCTGGTCTGTTTCAGTACCTTCAGAATCCGAAGATTTTATAAGGATTTCCTCGTCATTAACACCCATGTCCAGATCCATGAATGTAACTGAGGGCTGACCAGTTACCTGGTCAGGCTCCAGATGACCTTCCCCAGTTTCCTGGATGGGTACATCTGTTGGTGGATCAAATACCAAAGTATCTTCACCAGGGATAGATGTGATGGGGGTTGCTTCAGTTATGGTTACTCTATCCTCAACCACAACATTAGACACACTGGAGGGTCCCTCATTATTTTGAGGCCCGCCCAGTTGCCTTTCTGACTCACCTTCAAGAGGTGCATCAGTTGAAGCGAATGCCAGTTGCATTCGTTCAGGAATTTCAACCTCACCAGCTTCAGATACCAGTGAGTCTAGATTCCTAAGCATATCTGGAGCAGTGTACGGTGAATCTGTACTATTATATGCTTCCCTGCCCAGAATTTGCTTAAAACAAAGTGAGAGGAACCTTGAAAAGGGAATACAAACACCCCTTGTGCCCTTCAGCTTTTGAACCAGGCTTCTATACAGAATATCTGCAAAGTCCACTCTCAATCCGTTCCACAAGCAATACGCCATCTCTGCTTGTGAGGAGTTGATCTGGTCAAGTCCACCAGAACTCCCACCCATGCTCTCCACCAGGTGGATGAAAAAGTACCTCCATGAAGGTGTAAGGCCCTTCATGGTCATCGCACCTTTTGTCTTCAACACCCCATTCTCCAAACACTCCCTGTGTCCCATTTCAAGGAGTACTTGGCGAAAGTTTATATTCGGGGGCAAGACGACTGGAGATTCACCCTCTCTCCAGTAATTGAGGCGTAAGGCGTCCCTCAATATATCAGCTGACAAGGTACACTGGATTGTTCCATCCTTTAATGTGAAACTGATGGAGGAACAATCGGAAGAAAGAACGGCAGTGTACCAAAACTCACATAAGTAGTTGTGAAACATCTTACGTGGGTTTAGAGAGAATGAGGGTCCTATTGGAGAATTCTTTAAAAACTTTCGAATTCTACCAATAAGGGTATCGGACCCTTGAGATCCTCGTAGGCTGGCCATAGGATTATTTGGATTTAGTTTTATGACCGAAGCACTACTAGGAGCACCAGGTGCCTGTGTGACATCTGGTGAGGGATTATATGGGACAGTCAAGAGATTTACATCTCTTGAACGAGATGATCTAGGAGCCATTGCAGAATGAAAATGAAGTTTGGGATTTAGGGTTTTTGATTTGTGAAGCAAAGAGAAAAATGAAGCAATGTTGATGATTGGAAGTAAATGAAAGAATGTATAAGGAAGAAGTAAATGAGTTCGGAGTAAATAAGGGTATTTATAAGGGGATTCAAGATCCCAATGAAACACCAAAATAATATTTTAATAAAAAGCAATCCTTTTTGTAGATATTTTTACAAAAGTTGGTTTGAATTTTGAGTAAAATAGTAATTTTCCATGTAAGCATTAAATGTTACCATGTCAGCATTAAATGCTACGACGGCTTATCTTACCCACGCGCCCACTCACTTTTTGTTTTCCCAATGTAAACAGTTGTCAAGTACTAAAAATGGTTTCAACACGTCAGATCACGATATCAAGTGGTTTAAAACACTCGAGTATCATCACGTGTCACACAAATTGATCCAAGTATTTGTAACGTTATAAAGATTTGACAAAGACTGAACCTGGTAACTGGAGGATCAGTCCAGTACCAGTTTCCAACTGGAGAGTTCTCCAGTTGCATTTTCAAACAAAAACGAATTTTAGTCAGAAAATTATTTTGAGTCTTTCCCCCTAAAATGATGATCCAGAAATCAATTAGTGCCAAGATAGTATCACAAAGGCGTTCGATAGCCTGGCGAGCAAAGATTATCTGGACCTCCTCAACTGGAGAACTTCATCAGTGTCACTGACGCGTTCAATAACAAAGAAAGCTCCAGTTAAGGGTTTAACATTCCCAGTTCGCTGATGAAATGTTTAAAGGTTTTCTCATCGAGAGGTTTAGTAAAAACATCAGCTAACTGTTTGTCAGTGGGGATGAAATGAATTTCAATATCACCTTTCATAACATGATCACGAATAAAATGATACCTGATGTCAATATGCTTTGTTTTGGAGTGCATCACTGGGTTGTGAGAGATAGCAATTGCACTGGTGTTGTCACAAAAGATTGGGGTCTTGGTGTACTTTTGACCATAATCTAGTAACTGGTTCTTGATCCAGAGAATCTGGGCACAACAACTGGCCGCAGAAATGTACTCTGCCTCAGCAGTGGACATAGAGACTGAAGTCTGCTTCTTGCTGGTCCAACTTACCAGTTTTCCTCCAAAGAAATGACAACCACCAGTTGTTGATTTTCTATCTATCTTACAACCTGCATGATCAGAATCTGAATAACCCATTAGATCTAATCCTGAACCTTTGGGGTACCAAAGTCCAAGATTAGGACACCCTTTCAGGTATCTAAATATACGCTTTACAGCGTGCAAATGTGATTCTTTAGTGTTAGCCTGAAACCTGGCACATAAACATGTTGCAAACATTATATCTGGTCGACTGGCAGTCAAGTACATTAAAGAACCAACCATACCTCTATAGTCAGTTATGTTAACTTGTTTGCCAGTTGGGTCAGAGTCCAAATTCAATGGTGCTGCAATAGGTGTGTTTTTCGATGGGATTGAATCATATTTGTATTTTCTTAACAAATCTCTGACATATTTTCCTTGGTTTATGAAAATTCCATTTTCAGTTTGCTTAATCTGAAGACCTAAGAAAAATGTTAATTCACCCATTAAGCTCATCTCATACTCAGATGACATGATTTTAGAGAACTTTTTACACATTGCATCATCAGTTGAACCAAAAATAATGTCATCAACATAAATTTGTACCAATAAGACATTACCTCTTTCTTTCAAGATAAACAAGGTATTATCTATTGCACCTCTTTGAAATCCATTTTTAAGAAGATGTTTAGTTAGAGTGTCATACCAGGCTCTTGGGGCTTGTCTTAGACCATACAATGCTTTGTTCAGTCTATAGACCCAATGTGGATGCTTCTCATCGATGAAACCTGGAGGCTGCTTAACATAAACTTCTTCTTCCAATGTTCCATTAAGGAACGCACTTTTGACATCCATCTGGAAGACCTTGAACTGCAGATGGGCTGCATAAGCCAAAAATATTCTTATGGCTTCAAGTCTTGCAACTGGAGCAAAAGTCTCATCAAAGTCAACGCCCTCTGCTTGACAATAACCCTGGGCAACTAGTCTGGCCTTGTTTCTTACAACCTGGCCATCTTCATCCATTTTGTTTCGGTAGACCCACCTGGTACCAATAGGTTCTTTCTTTAACCCTGGTGGACAAGGAACAAGCTCCCAAACATTGTTCCTTTCAAACTGGAGGAGCTCTTCTTGCATAGCTTCCACCCAGCTTGGGTCTGCCATAGCCTCGTCAATCTTCTTTGGTTCAATTAAAGATAAGAAGGTGACGTTTAAGCATTGCTCACTGGTGGCTCTTCTAGTCTGAACCCCACTAGTTGGATCACCCACAATTTGTTCAATTGGGTGGGCTTTAGTCCATCTAGTGTATTGACTAGGCTGGGGAACTACAATATCAGTGCAAGTCACCTGGCGATCTTCTTCAGTTGCAACAGCATCTGGAGAAGGATCAGTCCAAACTACTTCTACATCCTCATCAGAGTCAATGAGGTCTCGACTGGCATCATGAAATTCTTCATTCAAAGGCATTTCTTGAAGAACTGGAGAGGTAGGAGCTTGAACTGGTGCTGATATTGGAGTGGCACGTACATCAGATCCAATCACCAATTCTTGTGGCAAGTTGAAATTGATGGAGGGATAAAATGATGTGTCACTGGTGCTTTTCTTCTTCTTAACTGGTTCCAGTTTATTGTAACTGGAAGCATCTTCTGGTGAGACAACTGACCGATGAACTTGGTCAGTTTCACCAAAGTTGATTGGAATGACTGGAGAAATATCAAGGCTTGGTCTCTTGTTGATTGCTTCAGTTGATTCATCGAATGTGACATGAATTGTCTCATGAACCTTTTGGAGTCTATAATTATAAACTCTAAAGGCCTTTCGAATATCTGAATAGCCTAAAAATACTCCTTCATCAGCTTTTGCATCAAACTTTCCAAGCTGACTAGAATCATTCAGTATATAAACTGGACAACCAAATACATGGAAATATCCAATATTTGGTTTTCGATTCCTGAGTACTTCGTAGGCAGTCTTCTATGTCTCTTGATGTAGACTGACTGGTTTTGGGTGTGACAAGCAGTTGCAACTGCCTCAGCCCAAAAACTGGTAGGAAGACCAGATTCAGATAGCATACTTCTGGCTGCTTCTATCAGTGTACGATTCTTCCTTTCCACAACTCCATTTTGCTCTGGAGAGTGAACTGATGAGAAGTTTTGAGAGATGCCAATGTCATTGCAAAATGTTTCAAGTACTTTATTTTGGAATTCAGTACCATTATCACTTCGCAACTGACAAACTTTTCGAGTGTACTTGAGCTCAATTCTTTTGATGAGTGAGATGATTTCAGCAGGTGCATCACTTTTGGATCTGATGAATACCACCCAGCAGAATCTGGTGAATTCATCAACAACAACTAGAGTGTACTTCTTTCCAGCTCTAGTTTGAACATTCACTAGACCAAAAAGATCCATATGTAGCATGTGAAGAGGTTCAGTGATGCTAAAATTTTGCCTAGTTTTAAAACTGGCTCTCTTCTGCTTACCCATCTCACAACCTGGACATGGCTTTTCCTTATTGAAGGAAATCTGGGGTATCCCATCAACCAGTTGTTTGCGAGACAACTTGTTAATGTTCTTGAAATTAAGGTGGGATAACCTTTTATGCCATAACCAGTTGGTGTCCTCATCAGCTTTGGTATAGAAACATTGCTCTTTTGGAGCTGGTTCCATATCCATGATGTACACATTTCCTTTTCTTGGTGCAATCATCACCACTTTCCAATCCTTGTTAAACATGGTGCCTTGTGCAATATCGAACAATACTCTGAAGCCATCATCGCAAAGTTGACTGACACTGATCAGGTTGTATTTCAAACCATTCACAAATGCAACTCTTTTGAATTCGACTTGTCCATTATTGAGCACACCATATCCTTCAGTCTTTCCAGATTGATCGTTACCAAACGTCACTGTCGGTCCATCTTGGACAGTGAACTCTTCCAGTAGGGGCTTACATCCGGTCATAGTCTGGCCAGCAGCGCTGTCCAGATACCAGATATTCTTCTTTCGATCGCCCTACACACACAAAAATCATTAGTTCTTTTTGTGAACCCATCTTTTCTTGATGGGTCCACTGGACTTCTCTACAGAAGTCACAGTTGATTGTTGTGGTGTTAAACTGGAGGTTGCATCTGGACCTATTTCACCAGATCCAGGTGCAGAAGTAAAAACGATTGGTATTTGATACTTACTCCCTTTATTTTACCAGATTTTGTTCCAGATGGAACATTCTTTTGATTAGGTTTAGGAAGAGAGGGTTTAACATTTTGTTTTAAAACTGGAGGTGGTGAACCTCCTTCCAGATTGTTAATCCGGGCAGTACAACTCTGAACCTGCCGAGACAAAAGTTGGAGTTGCCTTTCCAGATTAACCAAAATATTATTTTGTTCAGGAAGTTGAACCTTGGACATTGGTTCAACTGGAGATTTAGTCTGTCGGGTCTTGGGCACCTTAGACTTTTGAGGTAAAGGCTTGTTACCAGTGGCCTTTTTGACTGGAGCTTTAGCCTGTTTAGCTCCAGTTTTAACCTCAATGGGGGTGGTCTCATTAGTTTCAGTTTCAACAACTTCAGGTTGATCATAAGGTGTTTCAACCTTGAGAGCTGGAGGCAATGCATGAAGATCTGGTATAAGAGCTGCCATCTCCAGATCTTCAGATTTCCATGCATTTTTCTGGGCATCAATAGTTTTTGAAAATGCATCATAGTTTTTGCCAGATGCTTTTACCCATGACTTGATAATCTTTTGTGCTTTTTCAAAATCAGAAAATAATTTTTGATTATCAAGTTCTAAAGCCTCAATCTTTAAAACTGACTCCTTGAGAGCCAACTGGACACTTTGTAAATCATTTAGTTGTGGTTTAACATTGTTCAGTTCAATTAGGATAGTATCAAGATATCTTTCACTATCAGCTCTTACAATTTCCACAAATGCTAAATCACCACTTAATGATTCAGCCAGGTCCAGTTTTAGTTCAGGGTCAACCTGGTTGTCATAGTCACATACCTTTTTCAGTATGATGTCCACCCATCTTCCAGAGATGACATCTTCTTTCACCACATGCTGCTGTTGTTGATCTTCCAAGGCCATGAAACACATGTCCCTTTCCTCTTCTTCATCATCAGATGAGTCATCAGAGTACTCCCATTTTCCCTCAGTTTGTGCCATTAAGCACTGATCCTTTTTCTTTTCCATGGACAGGAGGGCAATCTGGGCCTTAAGCTTTTTGTATTTAGCTTTGTAGCTATCATCAGGCCGATTGTAATTTGGGACAGAGGGGCCAGTTTGGTTGTTCAACTGACTAGATCTGCATTCCTTCATAAAATGACCTTTCTTTCACACTTATAGCATGTAAGATTGGTCTTATCCAGAGAGCTGGAGCTGGAAGCATTGTTGGGGCCATTAAATCTTTTGGATTTATGCTTAAACCTGTTAAAGGTTTTAGCGATCATGGCGACCAGATCATCATCGTCAGTTTCATCACAACCATCACTGTTTTCAGTGGTCAGTCCAGAGTTTAAGAAACTGTTCAACATCTCCTTCATCGAGTGTACCTGGACACTCTCAGTAGACATTAAAGCAGCACAAGGTCGCTCAGTTACACTAGCAACCTTGGGACTCTGGGCATGGTTCATGGCATCTTGCTCAGCCACCAGCCTTGCAGCATTATTATCTTCAGTGAATCTGAAGGCTCCATAGAGCGATGCAAGAGTATGGCTGTGCAAGGTTTTACCTTGTCTCAAGACAAGAACCATGTTCTCCCATTTGGAAGGAAGAATATCACAAAACTTCTCAAGAAGAATGTCCTTATCCTTCTCTACACCCAAGCCTCTCAACTGATTGATTAGGCTAGAAAATCTGGTGTATGTACCAGTTAGACTTTCATTGGGCAAGGCAAAGAAGGATTCATACTTCTTGTTTAAAGCAACTTTTCTGGTGACAATTGTGTCATCACCTCCTTCAAATTGAATCACTAATTCATCCCACATAGACTTGGCACTGGGAAACAACACAAGTGTTGGAATTAGGTCTTCAGGGACAGCCCCAAGGATCATGTTTTTCAGTCTGGTGTCCAAGTCCACCAGTCTGCAATCCTCATCAGACCAATGGTCTTCTGGCTTTTCCCTTGAGCCTCTTCTTCCAGTTGGATCAAGAAGAGGACTCACCCCAAGAGACATGGGTATATATGGTCCATCCTTAAGGATTTTCAACATATACCTCTCAATACCACCAAAATGTAACAGCATTCTAGCTTTCCATGTACCAAAAGTCTCACTGTTTCCATCGAATTTGGGAACAGGAGTGTTAGAATAGTGTACATGGACGTGGTTTGGGGTAGAAGGAGGAGGAGGATTGGTGTTAACATTTTGAAAAGGTTGTGCATTAGTATTAGATGGGTTTTCACCTGAACCAGAACCATCTCCACCTTCAGTAGTGTTCATCTTAGCAGATCTAGGCAAGTATATTAGCCTTCTACTCTGATACCACTTGTAAGTCCCAACTCGTTAGATGGTACTACTGAAGACACCTCTATGTCGATGGTGGAGTTACTTTACAATATATGCACTGAACTGGAGACGACCAGTTGCAGTGTGTATATACCAAGTTCTAGATAGATTACTTATATAAAAGAAAATAAGTAAAGAACAATGCAATAATACAAATAACTTGTAAGATAACTTGATGAGACAATATGTATTTTTCAATGTGTAATTAATTTATTGATGTTAAACAAATTACAAGATTGTTGCGGAACCAAGATAATACACGAATGTAAATATCCTAACAATCTATGAAATACAATTGATCTACACTCGGAATTTCTCAAGACAATCGAAACACTTAAAGTTGTGAAATGTTCCTTTTAGCGATTGAGAGAATATTGCACAAGTTCACCAAGAATATTGCAGGTTTGCAAAGTGTGAAGTTTTCTCACGTTGTGATTTCACTTGCTTGAAAGACTTGATATTCTTGGTTGTGCAATGACTTGTATTTATAGGCAAAGTTAACATTGGGATGTTAACTTTAGCCGTACAAATGTGGTTGAGAGCATTTAAGGAATAGCATTTAATTCCTTAAAATACTATGTAAAGTTGTACGAGAAAGCAACTTTACTTAACCACCTTTATGTACCTTTTATATTTAAATAATAAGACAAGGCTTATTATCCGGGTAAAGGTACATAAAGCATATAAGTCAATTCCTCGTAATCAGTGTAAAGCTTTGTAAGGGCTTTCCACTGATGGTCTCCAGTTTGTAACTGACTAGAATGTCAACTGGGCTTCGTTGCCATTGTCATTCTCTATCTTCCATTTGTTGTCTTCGACTTCAACTGGAATGCTTCTTCAACTTGGTCAGTTCTCAACTGGAGGAAGTCTTCAGTTGCATTAACTGTACGGTGCAACTGGACTTCAATATATTTCTCGACAAATCATCTTGGTCACTAGTTTCACTAGTCTCCAGATGCAACTGGTGACTGGCAAGTGTGAACTGGTGACTGGCCAGTTCCAGGTGAACTGGTCCTAACATAAACACATTAACATATACATCATTAAGGTATTGAAGCCTCACACATATAGCACATTAATCACATATAAGCATTAATTCTCCTAGAGACTTAACGGACACGTAGTGTTGACTTAACGACTCAAGTCAACCGTTAATTGTAAAAAGTTCAGGATGTTACAATTCTAAGCGTGGTTTCGTACCTATGCAAGAAGGACTTAACTTATCTAGCAAAAACGGTGCCTCTACACCTAATGAGGTGGAGCGTATGCAAAGAATTCCTTATGCTTCGGTTGTGGGATCTATTATGTATGCGGTAAGATACACTAGACCTAACATTGCGTTCGCGCAAAATGTCGTTAGCCGATATCAACAGAATCCGGGTGAGGATCACTGGACTGCTGTGAAGAATATTCTTAAGTACATGTGTGCTACTAAATATTTATTTCTGGTGTATAGAGGAAATCCCGATACAGAGCTCAAAGTAACTGGATACTGTGATGCTGGATTTCAGACTAATAAAGATGATACAAAATCTCAGTCGGGATACGTCTTCGTTTTAAATGGAGGCGCGGTGGATTGGAAGAGCATGAAGCAAACCACAATTGCTATGTCTGCTACAGAGTCTGAGTATATTGCCGCCTCAGATGCCGCCATGGAAGCTGTCTGGATTAGAAAGTTTATTTCTGGGCTTAACGTGATGCCCTCAAATAACACACCTTTAGATTTGTATTATGACAATATTGGTGCAATCTTTATTGCCAACGAACCCGGAGTTCAGAAAGGTGTCAGACATTATTCTAGACGATATCACTATGTTCGTGAGCAAATCGAACTAAGAGATATCAAGTTACTCAAAGTTCACACAGATTATAACTTAGCTGATCCTTTTACAAAGGCATTGTCAAAAGGAAAGCTCGATAAGCATGCCGAGGGCATAGGACTTAAATTAGCTAGTTATATCATGTAAATCTGTGATTGGTATTTGGATAAGGGATGTTAAACAATTATTATTTTATAAATGAATTAAAGTACTTGGTATGTTTGTTTTCATTTCAATATATAATTATATCCTATATTTGCATGTTTAAATCCATGAATATTTAATATTCTAAATGTCCATTGTCGATTAACTATATGGGAATATAGTTAAACTAAGACAAATCTGAGTGATTGGTAATATTCTTAGGAATATTTGAAGATGGTCCTACCAACTCACATGATATCCATAGAGATGCGTATCGGACTACCCCACTTAACGAATCATCACTTTATGGATCGGCGTCATTAAGTGAAATTCGTGAAATGGTTGCTTTATTTATCCTTAGACTTGAGATACAAGCAGGTTATGCATGTGTGGATTGCATTTCCTGATATAGTTCTAACTATCCTGAATAAGATAGTAACAAAGGGCTATTTTCAGAAATGTAGTGAAATGACATGACTAACACGTGTAGTCAAAATAGGATTTGTTCCTTCAATTTGCAACTGAAGTATGATACAATTTGGCGCCCTCATTGGTTAATTAAGATGTTTGTACGGCCGTACCCAAATGAACTCCAGATGTGGTCTCGATTAATTTGGTAATCTTAATTAGTTGTAGAAATGAGAAACAGAATCGTTAAATTATGGAATGACATTGATCCATATTCATATTTAACAAAGGTATCTGAAACAAAGGGATAGTAAACACTGAAACCATTTCAAAGATACTTTAAGAAACTATACTTAAATATTTTCGGAGCATTGGCGTGTTGCTAGACGCTAACCAATGTTATTGCCTTTATTATAACATGCTCAAGTGGGAGCTGTTGGAATATGATCACGTTAAATAAACGCATGTCCGAAAATGTTTAAGCCTACGGGGTCACACGCGATGACACTTAGATATCCGGTAATATGTATATATTGTATCTACATATTTATAATCACCAAATTGAGAGAAATGATAATTGGACATTATTAACTAGATATGTTAATTAGAATTATTTATTAATTAATAATCATGTATTATTAATTATTAAATATTAATTAATAATATGAATTATTAATTATTAAATATTAATTAATAATTAATGTAATTATTAATTAAACCCTAGTCCAAGTCAAAAGATGTTAGCTTGAAGGTTAAGTTATTAGGGATATATTTATACCCTATATATATATCCTAATAATTAACCCTAACTATATAACTCAAAAAAAACATCTCGGTCGACATTCACGAAAACAAAAGGAAACCAAAACTCTTTTGGTTTACAAAACTCTTATTATTAATAAGGGTCATGCATTAATTGAGGGGTTTTTTTTTGTTCATGGAAACAAATTCATTAGTTTTCCATTTTGTTGTATCCGATCGAAAGAGAAGACAAGCTAGGAGTTTTTGGTTTTGGTTATTCAAGATCTAGCAATCTTCGGGTATTGTTTGACGTGTTGTGTGTGCGATCGTAGAGGGGTTTTACTTTAAACCCTAACTAATAATAATAATCTTATTATTAATATTATTGGAAGCTAAGCTAAAAGGTACACATTCAATTCCTTACTTTGTTAATTATTATATTGCATATATGATTTATTCCGCTGCGTACTCGTGATTGTTAATGTGATTATTGTGCTTGAATCCTAACAATATATTCATCCACATCTCCTTGAGTTTGCAAAACCATGCACCATACGTCCCATTCTTTACTTTGATAAGACGATAACCATAAATCCGTAATATATTAATCAGAAATTCAAAACATGAGGTTGTGATTTTGAGTAAACAAGTGAGTTCGTAGTTAGATTAGTTTCGGGTTTTAGCTATTCATTGTGTGATCGTCATGGAAGAAAGTTTCTAGTTCATGTCGAGATCTTGTGAGCTTGTGTTGAGTTCGTTACGAATCTGCAGGAGGTAAATCTTGGATCCACTTTAAGCGTCGATCTTACATTAGTTTTGTCAAATTCCTTATCTATAGTTACGATGTTTTGTAAATTGTGAGTCCAGTAGGGTCGAACTAATAAGTTTCGAAAACGAGTTTGTAAGAAGAAAAAGGCGTGTGTTCATGTAAGGGGGAGCAGGGTTATTCATTGTTTTATAATCTTTAAAATTTTCAAGTCAAAAACTACTCATTGGTAAATAATCAATCCTACGTATTTTAACAAACTATGCACTTGGACCTTGTTATTTTACGTATTGTTATTTTTGGTTCAATTGTGTTTTTAGATGTGGTCATGAACAGCTAAATATAAGTCTAATGTTGAGTTTCTTTTATATACTTTTGGTTATCACTATAGTCAGAGGGTTAATTATTTAAGAGTGCATGGAAAATAAGTTATCACCAAGAGATATATAGACCATAAACGTAGTTAAATTCTTGAGTGTAGATCTGGTCGACTAGAGTGATGGATCTTTTGGACAGTGTTAGCTTTAGAGCTTTACTAAGGTACGGATTCCTATTTTAAAATTATGTTAGTTTATATATTAAAGTACGGATTTCTATTTTAAACTATGTTCGTTATATAATAGTACGGATTTTTATTTTAAACTTATACGTGTACATATATGTCGAAACTATGATTTGAATTCCGTTTGTTCATTCTGCGTTACTCTATTGTTAAAGTGATTTGATATGTCTCTTAAGGCCTCAAAACTATTTTGCTCGTATATGCTATATGTTGGTTATGATCTAAAGGTTTTAAATAAATTCCGATTTTTGAAATATATGTATGAGAGATCTTTGAATATATTGAAATAAGAAAAGCTTTTGAAACATTATACGATAAGAATTTTGAAAGATCATTTACAAAGTTATTTTGATATATGAGAAATTGATATGAAAACCCGAGCTAACCACCTATGGGGGTACCATAGGCACATCATTTAGGGGCACCGATGGTGTGACACCACCGTGACGGTGTGATGTGTTCACGGTGTCTCCGCTTGTAGGATTGCTATCAAAGCATTGCGCATTTTTGTTAGGAGGCGTATGAGTCGACTCTAGGAACTGTAGGATTTGTCGGATTTGTAGGGTGGATGGTTGTGTTGTGCCCGGCGCACCATTGCACATTTGTAGGGTACACTTGGATCTGCAGTCCATTGTACATATGTCTGACATTTGTTTTATCGATTCGATATGCAAATGTATGCGTTTTTGTTGTAGGAGCTCGGTTGGCTTTGAAAATATGAAACTTTGAAATGTAGGCATTTTGATAATGTTGGATTTAAAAGTAGGAAGCTTATTCGGCTTGTTGATAATGTTGGATATTGAAATGTTCTTTTGGTAATGCTAAAATATGGATTTGATGATATGACTATTTTGTTTCGGATTAAATATTATTTAATTAAAATGTGTCTTTGATTCATTAAAAATATCTTTTAAATCCTTGTATAAGTTAAATGATTATTGTTTGAAAAACATCTTGTCTATTTTTGAGTATTACTATATGTATTCCTATATCCGCGCACTGAGCAATTGGCTCAGCCGCAGTTTTTCTTTCCCTGCGGCAGGTATTAAGAAAGAGTAGAGAAATGGAATTATAGCTAGCTTCCGCGCATAATGGATTGTTGGAGATCAAGGTCAACGATCGTTTAGGCTATGAGAATTGTAAAAATATTAAGAGAAAATCATGTATAGTACTCTTTTGTTATTGTTTAAGTTCGAAAGTGACACTTCATATTCGAGTTTAGAAGTGGGGTGTTACAAATGGTATCAGAGCAATAGGTTCTTTCTTGTAGTACACCTATTTAGGCTTGACATGTGAGGTTTGGGATGAGTGATTAGTTGATTTTTGGACCCTTAAGGTGCATATTTGCTCTAGGTTCATTCCGGTAGTAGAGTGATCTAAGTTTGACCTGTAAATTATGGAAAAAAAATTGTTAGCTGATATTTGGATTCCTCAACGGTACATTTGATTTATAGATTTTCATTGTAGGATTTAAGCTTCGTGGGTTGGGTAGTATATTGCGATGAGGATACAATGAAACGTTTAATAGAATAAATCTTAAGAATTGAAATCCTATGCATTTTAGTTCTCAGCATATAAACTTTGGAGGTTTTGGACGTTATTAGTTTTTGGTGTGAAGTTCACCTTTGTTCAAAATTAAGATGGATTATTTATCTATGTATTAATTATTGTTGAGTCAAGGATTCGCTGACTAGACTTGGTTGCTGACGTGTGTCGTCAGCGAGTCAGTGACTCTCGTCAGCGGGTGGTTTCTTTCCAAATTGTGAGTCAAGGCGGGAAGAATTCAAATCAAGTAAAGACAAGAGTCACATGGTGGTTCTTCCAACTGGATATTACCTTATATGGCAAAGGTACAGTTGGAACCAAAATAAGGGTTTTCTCTTTCATACCCGTTTTGGTAAAGAAGACAAAGGCTCCTGGATCCAAGTACTTCGAGCCAATGAGAAGTCGACAACCACCATTCTATCACTATCATTGTAAGGCTGTGTTGCCCTAATTCCTCCCCTATATAAAGCAACACAGCCACATCATTTACACTTAATGTTTGTCACCACAAGTGTGTGTCACTTATTATTTCTTGTAATTGTTTTAGTTTTCTAGTTTGTCTAAAACTAAACAATTATATTGTTCTTGTAAGACAAGTTGTAATATCGACCATGTATTCACTGTTTAATCAATGATACATATGATTAGACCTGCATAGTTTCTTGTACTTGAAGTTTATTCTTGTTCTTGTTCTTTACTTTCTACTTACCTTCTTGTCTAGATTAATTAAATTATAAGTGTGCAAATCGTGGACTGTCAAGTGGTATCAGAGCCACTGTTTCTAAATTATTGAAACAAAGATCTGTTTGCATACTTATTTCTTTCTAAATTTTGTTCTTTTCTTATCTAAATTCTTATTTCTTTCTTAAAATACAAGAACATGACTATTGTACCAACTCTTGTGAACACATGTGACTTTGGTTACGTGTCTGTTCCTCCAAGATTCGAGCCTGAAGACTTTGGATCTTGGAAGGAAAGAATGCTTCTTCACATAGTTGGTGTAGAACCCAACCTTATAACCATAATGGCCAAAGGGCCATACGTACCTACTCTGGTAAAAAGAACACCAGGAGCAACTGCTGATGCTCCTGAGATTGTGATTGACATAGTCAAACCAGAGGTACAATGGACCGATGATGAGCATAGACTGGTAAATCTTGATTCCAGGCTCAAAAACATGATTGTCTCTACCCTTCCTACTGACATCATGAAGCTCATCATCAAATATCCCACTTCTAAAGAAGTCTGGGATAGGTTATGTAGCATGTATGAGGGCTCTGCTGCTACCATTGCCACTAAAAAGATAGACCTTAAAAGAGCATATGAAAAATTCTTTTCTCTTCCAAATGAAGGTCTCAATGGCACCTATACCCGATTTAAAGGGTTGCTAAATGACATGACCAATGTTGGTATCACCCATGACAACTTTGAGGTGTGCACAAATTCATTGATAGTCTTCCAATCAAGTGGCAAGGATTGAGACAAATCCTTAGGACCACAGAGCGACTCAATGGTCTTGATCTTGAATCTCTCTTTGGCATGCTTCAGTTTGAAGAGAGAGCTCTTGCTCAAACTTTAAGAGCTGCTGCTGACGCACAACATAGTGTTGGTCCCTCCTCTTCTACTTCTTCTTCAGCATATTCTGTTATTGATCCCCTTGCCCTTGTCTCTGCTGAGCCCATTAATCTTAATAATGGTGCCAGCTTCTCTCATCTCCCACCTCCTATTCAATCTCTTGTTAATGATCTCGACGCTGATGAGAAACAAGAGATGTTCAGCGACTTCATGGACTTTGCCCTGGTCGCTGGCAAGAGGTACTCACGAAAATGGAACAACCGTAAGTCGGTTGCTCCATATAAGCCTCCTGTTGACAAATCTCAAGAGGAGTGCTGGAGATGTGGTAGGAAGGGACACTACCAAAAGGAGTGCAGAGTTGCTCTTCCAACTCCTGTGCTCCTAAATCTAACCCATCTAAACCTGCTGATGAGTACAGGAACAAATACTATCAGCTTAAAGCAAAGGTTGCTGAGATGGAGGAGGCAAAAACACCAGCAAAAGGGCTGGTCGCTGAAGAACATGACTGGGCTGAATCAGATGATTCAGACAGTGAAGAGTACGTTGATGCCATGTGTCTTATGGCACTCGCTGATGGTGATGCACTGACAAAAGACCAAGTCTCTTCCAATCAGTGGGTAAATTCACCATTAAAAAGGTATGTGCTCACTCTTCTGCCTCAGATGAAGATAAACCTAAAATCTTCGAATCTCTTCTGTGTGATATCCAGTTCGTTGAATCTATACGAGCTGATATCCAATCTAAACTTGAATCTGTCTCCTTAGAGTTAAGTGACAAATCTGAAAGACTCAATGAGCTGAGGAATGTTCATGTTGAATTCCAATCTCATGAGTTGCTGGCACAAAAAGTTCAGCTTGAGAATGAAAAACTCAAGCTTGAAGTTGCCAACCTTAAAAAGATTGTGACCTCCTGGTCAAAAGCTTCCAGGTTTCATCATAAGTGTCTAAATGAACAAGTCCCTGCCCAAGTTCAGGCAGTCATTGGCGGTGACTTTGAGGCCGCTGCCACTCTCTCTGACTTGTTCAATGATGATGTGAAACCTGAAATCTCCATTCCTCCTTCTGCTGTCATTTCTCCTGAAGAAATGAAGAAATGGTATTTCGTTAGGGGTCTTAATGATTACCATAATGAAATGGAAGCTGGTTCTACCTCTACCTCCACCAGCGACCCATCTACCCCTGCCGAGGAAAATGGTGCTAGCTCCTCAGCAAGCACTAGCAATCCTTATCCTCATCTTCCCATTATTGGCATGATGCCTAATGAAGGAAGAGTTCAATACTCTTCTGGGGAATCTTTTGAAGGAGATATTGGCAGTGATGGTTTTAAACCAGTCGCTCCTCAGCAACTTACTCTTAAAGTTGCTGAACCTTTTAAGAGAAGCACAGTTGCTGTACCTTATGACTACAGCACGCCTCAGCGTGCTAACTCTGTCAGTCAGCAATCACAACAAGTTGCTTCTCAAACCCCTTTTGTCTCAACCTCTCATCAAGCACCTGCACATGCTGACAGTAAATCAGATCAGCATGATCGTCTTATGAAAAGACGCGTCAGGTTCGGTGACGCTAGATATCAGCAAGTAGGACCTTCTCATGTCAGACCTGCTTATAAACAGGTCCATCAGCAGGCACCCCAATCCATGCCTATTCCTTCCAATATGAGGTATAAAACTCCTCAAAAAGAAAGAATGCCTCATACTCAAAATAGGTCTATCACTCCTCAGAAAGGATACTTGCCCCATCAGCAAGTAAGACCTATCACTCCTCAAAGAGGACACTTGCCTCATCAGCAAGTGAGAGCTACTACTCCTAACAGGCAGTACCTACCTCATAGGAAAATGAGGTCAGCTACTCCTAATCAGCAACCCAGATCGATCACTCCTAAAAGAGTGCATCCATCTCAGCAGGGTTCTTCTTCTTCCTCTCATCCTGCTATCAGACAAGCATGGAGTGTTGTAAAGGGATCACAAAATCCCTCTACTTCTCAATCAGAGGATCCAAAAGGAAAATCCATCTTGGGTCCTGCTCCTAAGATGCCTCAGCTTACACTTAAGCATAAGCAAAAGCCAAAGCAAAAGAAAAAGGCATCTTCCTCCTCTGATCCCCAAATTAACGAACTCTCTCAGCGAGTTAATGATCTCTCTTCTCAATTGAAGGAATTTCTCCTTCAAAATCAAAAGGGCAGCACCTCTGGTAAAAAATGCTACATATGTGGCAGCAGAGGTCATGTTGCTTCTGATTGTGATGAAGATAACTCGAGGGATGCTCCTGAAGTTGTCATTCAACTAAATCCTCCTTTCTCAACTGCTGCCTCCTCCTCCTCCACTATGGTCAGCGAGAATACCCCTTCTAATGAACTTGAAAATAGTGTAGGAGATACAACTGTTCTCACTGAGGAAAACATTGCTGACTTCATTGTTGCTCAGCGAATCTCCTTTCCCCAGTCTCAAGAGATCATTTCTAATGGTCATGGTAGCATTCTGGTCGAGTATGGGAATAACAATCAAGTCAGCAACTTGACTGTTCTAGATACTGGAAACACTGTCACTTATACCTCTGCTGATCAATACTTCACCTATGAGGTTACTCGTGACATGCTTCCTGCTCATCAACTTGTTGATAACTCTCCAAGAGATGAGAATACTGACCCAAGTGCTCCTCTTCCTCCCACTACTGATGACACTATCAGTAGAGAGGAATCCTCTGAAGCTCAAATCTTTAATCCCACTGATATGGCTGTCAGCGAGTTTAACAGTGAACCAGTCTAAATCCTTCTGTTATATCCATGAAGGGCTCGCTAGGAAAAGGTGTGTGGTACTTGGACAGTGGTTGTTCAAAACACATGACTGGCTCTAAGACCCTGCTGGATAACTACGTAGAGGCTGCTGGCCCTACTGTAGTGTTTGGCGATAACTCCACTGGACAAACTGAAGGATATGGTTATCTCTCTAATGGTCTCATTAAGTTCACCAAGGTTGCATATGTTAATGGGTTAAAACATAATCTCATCAGCATAAGTCAACTTTGTGATGCTGACTATAAAGTGATTCTTGATAAGCATCAAGGCACTGTTGTAAATGTAAACAAGGAAGTCGTCTTGGTCGCTCCAAGAAAACGAGATGTATATCTGGTGGACTTCACTCCTATCAAAACTGATAGTGAGACTTGTTTCTTTGCTAAGTCAGCTGCTGAACTCAATTGGTTATGGCACAAGCGCATGTCGCATGTGAATTTCAAAACCATCAACTCTCTGGCCAAAAAGAACCTTGTTCGTGGCCTTCCTCATCTCTCTTTTGAAAAGGATAGACTCTGTGGTGCTTGTGAAAAAGGTAAAAGCCACAAAGCCACTTTCAAAACAAAGCAGGCCAATTCTATCACTGGCTGCTTTCATCTTCTTCACATGGACCTTTTTGGTCCTGTAAATGTCCAAAGTCTAAAGGGTAGCAGATACACTTTAGTAATTGTGGATGAATATTCACGATATACTTGGACTATTTTTCTTCGTTCTAAGAGTGATGCTGCTGAAGAGATTATCAATTTCATCAAGAAAATGGAAAACCTCAACAACATAAGGGTTAAAGAACTCAGAAGTGATCATGGTACTGAGTTCAGAAACCACACTCTTGAATCCTTTTGTGCTGATCAAGGGATCTCACAAAACTTTTCTTCCACCAAAACTCCTGAGCAAAATGGTGTTGCTGAAAGGAGAAACAGAACTCTAATTGAGGCAGCACGTACTATGCTCAGCGAGTCTTCCTTGCCTAGTAAATTCTGGGCAGAAGCTGTCAGCACTGCCTGTCATACTCAAAATAGATGTCTTATTGTCAAAAGACATGACAAGACAGCTTATGAGGTTTTGAAAGGTAAGAAACCTCAAATTAAATACTTCCATGTCTTTGGATGTCCTGTCTTTATCTTAAATAACAAGGATCACCTAGGAAAATTTGATCCTAAAGCTGATGATGGCTACTTCCTTGGTTACTCCTCCATCAGCAAGGCTTTTAGAGTATTCAATACTCGCCTTCAAAAGGTTGATGAATCAATCCATGTAACCTTTGATGAAAGTTTATCAGCTCTTAAGGACATTCAAACTACTTCATCTGAAGTCATTTTCAATGAGCTCGCTAATCCTCACTTTAAGGAAGCTGACTCATTTTTTGATGCATCTTGCTCGCTGCCTGATAATAATCAGCATGACAAACAGGATAGTTCAGTAGATGCTGAACCAGAGCAAGTTTGCTGCTCATATCTACTCGATTGAGCCAGTTGAGCCTATCTTAAGATCAATCCATGCAGCATCAGCCAAACCTAGATCACTAGCTGATGACGTGCATGCTGATGACTCAACTGAGGAAGAGTTTCATGATGCATCAGCTAATGCTGATGATATGGAGTCAGCTGATGACTCCAACATCAATGATAACTCAAATCAGTCGAATGGCTCTACTGATCTTACTCCTAAACCCATTCTTACCATTGACTTCTCCTCTTACAATAATCTCTCTGCTGGACCCATCTCCCAGTCTTCCGCAGACACTCAACTAGGTTCATCAAGTGTTCCTGCACTTAAATGGACTTCTATTCATCTATCTAGCTCACCAAGTGATTGGTGATCCTTCTCGAGGGATTGTTACTCGATCAGCGACTAGAAACACATGTCTCTATGTGAATTTCTTGTCGATGATCACCCCTAAGAATATAGGAGAAGCAATGGCTGATCCTTCTTGGGTAGAGGCTATGCAAGAAGAACTTACCCAGTTCAAACGACAGCATGTCTGGTTTCTTGTCCCTCTACCTGCTGACAAAGAACCCATTGGCACAAAATGGGTTTATAGGAATAAAATGGACGAAGATGGTGTAGTTACTCGTAACAAGGCTAGGCTGGTTGCACAAGGATACCTTCAAGGAAGAAGGTGTTGATTACGATGAAACCTTTACACCAGTGGCCCGATTAGAAGCAATTCGCTTATTCTTGGCACATGCTGCTTACAGAAACTTCACAGTATATCAGATGGATGTTAAGAGTGCCTTCCTAAATGGAAAACTCGATGAGGAAGTTTATGTTAAGCAGCCACCTGGTTTTGAAGATCCAGCCAAGCCACACCATGTCTATCGTCTTTATAAGGCTCTATATGGCCTTAAACAGGCTCCTAGAGCCTGGTATGACACTCTTTCTGAATTTCTTCTCTCTAACAAGTTTCAGCGAGGGTCCATTGACAGCACCCTCTTTATCTATAGAAAGGGTGCTGATGTTCTTTATGTTCAGATATATGTGGATGACATCATCTTTGGGTCCTCCAGCAAGAAACTTTGTACTAAGTTCAGCTCACTGATGTCTTCTCACTTTGAGATGAGCATGATGGGTGAGTTGACTTTCTTTCTTGGTCTACAAATTCGACAACTCCCAAATGGGATTTTCATTAATCAGGAGAAGTACATTTGAGACATGCTGGCTAAATTTGACATGTCCAATGTGACCACTAAAGCCACTCCTATGTCTCCTCCTAATAATCTCCATGTTGATCCTGATGGTAAGCATGTGAATCCCACTCACTATAGGGGAATGATTGGCTCGCTGATGTATCTCACAGCGAGTCGTCCTGACATCATGTTTGCTACTTGCTTATGTGCAAGATATCAAGCCTCTCCTAGGGAGTCTCATCTTCTCGTTGTCAAGCGAATCTTCAAGTATCTAAAAGGTACCTCCACACTGGGTCTCTGGTATCCCAAAGACTCCAGTTTTGACTTAGTTGCATATTCTGACTCTGACAATGTTGGTTGCATGTTAGATAGGAAAAGCACCAGTGGTGGATGTCAACTGTTGGGGGGGAAGCTGACTAGTTGGTCTAGTAAGAAACAGCATACAGTGTCCATCTCCACTGCTAAAGCAGAATATGTATCAGCAGCAACTTGTTGTGCACAAGTCCTCTGGATGAAAAACCAACTCGCTGACTATGACTTAGAATTCTCTAAGATTCCCATAATGTGTGACAATACAAGTGCAATTGCTATCACACACAATCCTGTTCAGCATTCTAAGACCAAACTCATAGACATTAGGTACCACTTCATTCGTGACCATGTCATCAAAGGAGATGTTGAAATTTACTTCATTCCCACTGATGACCAACTTGCTGACATATTCACAAAACCCTTAGATGAAACCAGATTCAAGTATCTGGTCAGTAAGTTGGGAATGCTGAATGGTGAATCAGCGACATGACTTGTCATGTCTGCTGATGTTTCAACTTACATCTCTCTTATAAGTTGAAAAGTGACCTTATGGTCAAAATTTCTTTCAGCAAGTTCAAGTGTGCCTTACTTTCTAAACATAAAAAGCAATAGAGAGCTAAAAGTTTCTATCTAGTCCAGCAGCAAACGGCTGCTGGTAAAGACATCTAAAATCCGTTGATCCCTGTTGCTTTGGGAAAAAGCAAAACAAAAGCAATAGAGAGCTAAAAGTCTCTATCTAGTCCAGCAGCAAACGGCTGCTGGTAAAGACATCTAAAATCCGTTGATCCCTGTTGCTTTGGGAAAAAGCAAAACAAAAGCAATAGAGAGCTAAAAGTCTCTATCTAGTCCAGCAGCAAACGGCTGCTGGTAAAGACAAATAAAATCCGTTGATGGCTGACAATTTGCCAAAAATTGTATAAAATTGGTCAGCGACCAACGTAAGTCGTAAAGTCACTGATTGACACCTTTTTTTATGAGGTAACCATATTTTCTAACTTGGTCAGTGGATATACTTAGATCTTAACTACTCTATCATATGAGCATATCCACTGAGTACTTTTACTAATATTTTAATAGGAATTTCAAACGGTTACCTCGATTTTCTCCCTAATGGGCAACTTGTACACTGTACGCGCCGTAACCACTCGAGTGTATTTGAAATCGTGGTACAAGTTGTCACATCAAACCACTTTTATACGTTACTCACATGCGTATATCAAACGTATTTTATAAATTAAAAATTTATTATTTTGTACTTTTATATTTACAAAATATTTATTTTCCTTTTTGAAATACGTATACTTATATTATGTATGAAAGAGAGTATACATGACGGTTCACTTTTGCAGTTATGGGGCCCATATCCATACCATATATACTCACTGTCTCCATCACCTTCCCTTATACTCTCATAATTCTCATTCCTTCTCTCATATTCTCAAAATCTCCTAAAAACACTCTCAAATTTCCTAATATCTTTTTTGATTTCTTCTTCAATCTTTTCATCTTCTCTTCTTCATATTCCTAAAATAAAAAAACGTCTTCTTCATCTTCCCAACAACAACCAGAAAAACAACCACAAACTGAAAACCCTTCATCCAATAATCCTCCTGTATCTCCCACTCATGTTGAGTTGCCAGATGACTTGGGGACTCAAAAGGCACTTAAACATGTTCCTCTTTATATGCATTCAAAAACATTTGATCCAGAAACTATTCCTTCATCTCAAAAAGTAAACTTTCAAGCCCAAAGACTCACCATAAAATCCAATCATTATCTGGGTTCCCTTGAAGTTCCATCCGGCATAATTGGGTACCAACAAATGCTTGATTTCATAAAAGCGTGCCCAGTGACAAATGCCATTTATTCCGATCCTGAAGATATGTACGTCTATCTTCTCCGGGAATTCTGGTGGACGTGTGATTATCATGTAAGTATCGGTGCTATTACTGGCACCATGAAGAAGCAGCAGGTACGCATAACAATCACACCCAAAATTATTCGCACTGCTCTTGGTCTTACTGATCAAACAAAGGAGAGACCATTTGTGAATCCAGCAACTATAGAACAATGGAAGAAATGGTTGCCAACCATTGGTTATGGTACAAACCTGGAAAAGCCTGAAGCTGTACCTAGCAACCCAACCAAGAAAAATCTCCCAGGTGTATGGAGACTTCTATTCGCTCATGTCATTCAGTGTTTGGGTGGCAACTCTGGATCCTTTGATCAGGCCACTGCTTCAAACATGCAAATTATTCATGCCTTAGCTACTGGCAGGTTCATTGACTTTGCCTCAGTAATCTTTGAAGACATGAAATCAAAGGCTCAAGCCAGCAACCGCTCATACACAATTCCTTATACAAGATTTTTGTCTCTGATTTTCAAACAAGAACTTAAAGAAAAATACAATCAATTTGGTGCTACTGTCTGCAAGCCACCAAGAATTGGTCACTCTGTCTACAAACAGCCTGTTTGTGATCCTGAATTCTTTGATAGCAAGTTTGCTGAACTCACTCCTCCAATGAAAGAGGTACTTTTCTCATCCTATCCACACTTGTACATAAGAGCACCCTCTGGTGTGGATGCTGGCACAGTAATTATTCAAGAAATCACCAAGGCTGCAAAGAAAGCCAAAAAGGCACGATCCAAGTCTTCCAAGACTACTGTTCCTTCCTCATCTGCTGCTGATGTTCCCAAAAGAAAAAAGAAAACAGCAAAGGGACTCACGATTAAGGGGTTGGAATCCTCTCAGCTGTCTCTCATTGATGAGGAAGAAAACCCCACTGCTGAAGAAAACTTAGAGCAGCATCATGATGAAACAGAAGCACGCCTGTCTCCTACCCCTCTCAACTTCTCTATCGCTGAAAGAGAAGCAGCCACTGCTGATGAAACTGATGCGCAAGCTGCTAATGATAATATTGTTGAAGGTTCTGGTGCTGGAGAAACTATGGTTGAAAATGTTGAAGGAAGGAATGTAGAAAGTGTTGAAGGTGCTGGTTTGACTGAAATGGATGCTGATAGAAATATTGAAGGAGATGGTGGAAGTGTTGATATAATTGAAAATGCTGGTGATACTGCTGTTGAAAATATTGATGAACGAGATGTAGAAGAAGGTCCTGTTGATAATGCTGGTGGTCAAATTGAAACAAATGAAGGTGCTGGTGATGATGTTGTTGAAGGTAGAAATGAAGTAGAGACCACTATTGTTAATGTTGGTGAAAATGAAGAGTCTGATGTCTTTATGGAGGAGGGTGTAGATGATGAAAGTGATTTAGATTTGGGCGATATTGTTGCTGACGACTTTCAGCTGGATTCCTACAATCATGCTGATGAAAAGGAAGCCAGTGACATGGAAGTGGGAGAAGATGAAGAGAATGTTGAGCCAACTGGTGGAAATGTCTCTCAAGAAATTCAAATTGCTGAGACCACATCTGCTGCTGAGACCACATCTACTGAAGCCGATATTGAGCCAGCAGTTCTCACTACAAGACCCAAAACTCCACCAGTACAACCAGTGAACACCATGCTATCTCTGGGCATGCCTTCCTCTTTCCAAGCTGTTCCTGGTTGTTCTTCTAAATTGCCAAAAGAAGTCGAGCCCCTTGTTGCTAAAGATTTGGGCATTTCCTACTCCACATACACTGCTGATAGACTAGAAAGAGTGGAGTATCAATTAAATGATCTCACAAAGGCTGCCAATCTTGCTGTTGAATGGAAAGACAAAGAGTCTAGCAGGCTGGTCTCTACCTTGACCAGCTGGTACAACAAGCAAAACGAAAACAGCAAGGAAGTAAACACGCTGAAAGAAGAAATTGTCTCCATGGCAGATGATCAACACAAAATTTGTGAATCAACCAAAGCTATCAAGCGTGATCAGCAGATCCTTCGATTAGTGCCTTGTCGCTACTCAAATGTGCCAACTCCACCAGCTACTCAGCCAAGAAGGCAGCCTTCACGAGCAAATCTGCTGCTGATGATATTAAGAAGCTGCATAATCTCATCTCCCCTCTGACAACACAAGTTGAGAACAACACCAAGGCTATCCAAGCCTTAGAAAAGCAAGTTGCTGATCTTCCTGTTCCTTCAGCTGCTCAGCTATCCATCCAATCTTCAGCAGGTCATCAACACCAAATGATTGATATTTTGGCATTTACTGCTGAAGGCAAGACTCAAGAAGAAGCTATCAAGGAGCTGGATAGAATCAAAGAAAATCAAGAAAATGAA
Organism: Erigeron breviscapus; assembly: GCA_034093135.1. Classification (NCBI taxonomy): domain Eukaryota; kingdom Viridiplantae; phylum Streptophyta; class Magnoliopsida; order Asterales; family Asteraceae; genus Erigeron; species Erigeron breviscapus. The sequence continues at coordinate 48,653,695 of CM067171.1, read as the reverse complement.
AGGAAAAATCTTGAGTATATCAAGCAGCTGCCTTTTCTGGAAAAAGATCAATTGGATGGTGAGAAGTGAATGCTCTTGAAAACTGGTGGTGCTGAAGCTTTATATGCTGAAGTAGAAAAACAAATGAGTGAAAAGAGAAAAGTTTTTGAAGGTGCTGGTTTGACTGAAATGGATGCTGATAGAAATATTGAAGGAGATGGTGGAAGTGTTGATATAATTGAAAATGCTGGTGATACTGCTGTTGAAAATATTGATGAACGAGATGTAGAAGAAGGTCCTGTTGATAATGCTGGTGGTCAAATTGAAACAAATGAAGGTGCTGGTTTGACTGAAATGGATGCTGATAGAAATATTGAAGGAGATGGTGGAAGTGTTGATATAATTGAAAATGCTGGTGATACTGCTGTTGAAAATATTGATGAACGAGATGTAGAAGAAGGTCCTGTTGATAATGCTGGTGGTCAAATTGAAACAAATGAAGGTGCTGGTTTGACTGAAATGGATGCTGATAGAAATATTGAAGGAGATGGTGGAAGTGTTGATATAATTGAAAATGCTGGTGATACTGCTGTTGAAAATATTGATGAACGAGATGTAGAAGAAGGTCCTGTTGATAATGCTGGTGGTCAAATTGAAACAAATGAAGGTGCTGGTTTGACTGAAATGGATGCTGATAGAAATATTGAAGGAGATGGTGGAAGTGTTGATATAATTGAAAATGCTGGTGATACTGCTGTTGAAAATATTGATGAACGAGATGTAGAAGAAGGTCCTGTTGATAATGCTGGTGGTCAAATTGAAACAAATGAAGGTGCTGGTTTGACTGAAATGGATGCTGATAGAAATATTGAAGGAGATGGTGGAAGTGTTGATATAATTGAAAATGCTGGTGATACTGCTGTTGAAAATATTGATGAACGAGATGTAGAAGAAGGTCCTGTTGATAATGCTGGTGGTCAAATTGAAACAAATGAAGGTGCTGGTTTGACTGAAATGGATGCTGATAGAAATATTGAAGGAGATGGTGGAAGTGTTGATATAATTGAAAATGCTGGTGATACTGCTGTTGAAAATATTGATGAACGAGATGTAGAAGAAGGTCCTGTTGATAATGCTGGTGGTCAAATTGAAACAAATGAAGGTGCTGGTTTGACTGAAATGGATGCTGATAGAAATATTGAAGGAGATGGTGGAAGTGTTGATATAATTGAAAATGCTGGTGATACTGCTGTTGAAAATATTGATGAACGAGATGTAGAAGAAGGTCCTGTTGATAATGCTGGTGGTCAATTGAAACAAATGAAGGTGCTGGTGATGATGTTTTTGAAGGTGTAGGGGAGCAGTTTGACCCCAAAGTGATCAAAGCAACATGGGAAGCTGGTTTTGCTAGAGAAATGGAAACAAATAGGTCAAGGGAATTGCTTCCAGTTTTTCATAGACGATATCTGGCCAATGCTGAAATTACTCCTCTTTCTGATACTCGTCGAAAACAGCTCTCTGATTCTGGATTCTTCAAGAAACCTCCCACCACTCTTCCAGCAGAACAAGTGATCGCTACTTCATCCTCTCTTTCAGCTGCTCAGCTATCCATCCAATCTTCAGCAGGTCATCAACACCAAATGATTGATATTTTGGCATTTACTGCTGAAGGCAAGACTCAAGAAGAAGCTATCAAGGAGCTGGATAGAATCAAAGAAAATCAAGAAAATGAAAGGAAAAATCTTGAGTACATCAAGCAGCTGCCTTTTCTGGAAAAAGATCAATTGGATGGTGAGCAGTGAATGCTCTTGAAAACTGGTGGTGCTGAAGCTTTATATGCTGAAGTAGAAAAACAAATGAGTGAAAAGAGAAAAGTTTTTGAAGAAGAAAAGGCTAAATGGTTAAAGTATATGAAGGACAGAAAGAGGCCTCAAAGGATAGTTGCTGCTGAGGCCTTCAAAGCTGAAATGGGTCTTAAGACCAACTTGAAGATCTTAAGAGAAGGTGCTGACAAGCCAATCAAACTTGAAGGGGTCAAACCCTCCACTCTGGGTGCCTCTGAGTGGTTTGAAGTTTACATGTTGGTGAAAGACAAGAAGGCTGTCAGCTATGACCAACTCCAAAGGATGCTCAATGAATATTTTGAGAAGGCCAGAGAATATGAAACCAAGTTCAAGGCTGACTTGCCTATGTTAAGGCAAGTCTTTGGTACTCCAGCAGCCATCACCACTTCTGGAGGCAAGAGGATTCAAAGAAAAAGGAAAGAAGCATATAGAACCTTATCTGCTGATCTTCCTCCCATCTCTGGTGATGCTGCGCTCAATCTCAGACTCCCTCCCAGAAGCTTTTTCGAAGAAGGGAGAGTACTGGAGACTCCTGCTGGTATATTCTTCACCAACTTTCAGAATGACCAGCTGTTCTTTCGTCTGGCAGAAATTGAAAAGGCTTCCACTGGATTCCTTATCAGCATAAGGAAAAGATTTGCTAAGACTAGTCATGCCAGATGGGTCATCAGCAAGATAGATGAAGAGTTGCTGAAGCCTCACAGAAGAAATGACCCAGTATTGAGAATCGCTAAGCAAGAAGATGCTTATGAGATTGAAGCTGCCAATCTTTAGATGTCTTATAATGTAAATGCTTGAAGTATCAGCATGCAATGTTTAAAGATGAAATATAAGACATCTTTCTATCTTTCTTATTTTCTTGAAGTCTAGTTTTTACTCTGCAAGTCTTCTCAGCGAATAGGGGGAGATTGTTGAGTCAAGGATTCGCTGACCAGACTTGGTCGCTGACGTGTGTCGTCAGCGAGTCATCAGCGAGTCAGTGACTCTCGTCAGCGGGTGGTTTCTTTCCAAATTGTGAGTCAAGGCGGGAAGAATTCAAATCAAGTAAAGACAAGAGTCACATGGTGGTTCTTCCAACTGGATATTACCTCATATGGCAAAGGTACAGTTGGAACCAAAACAAGGGTTTTCTCTTTCATACCCGTTTTGGTAAAGAAGACAAAGGCTCCTGGATCCAAGTACTTCGAGCCAATGAGAAGTCGACAACCACCATTCTATCACTATCATTGTAAGGCTGTGTTGCCCTAATTCCTCCCCTATATAAAGCAACACAGTCGCATCATTTACACTTTGTGTTTGTCACCACAAGTGTGTGTCACTTATTATTTCTTATAATTGTTTTAGTTTTCTAGTTTGTCTAAAACTAAACAATTATATTATTCTTGTATTTTTCTTGTAAGACAAGTTGTAATATCGACCATGTATTCACTGTTTAATCAATGATACATATGATTAGACTTGCATAGTTTCTTGTACTTGAACTTTATTCTTGTTCTTGTTCTTTACTTTCTACTTACCTTCTTGTCTAGATCAATTATATTAATAATTAAAATTACATTAATTATTAATTAATATTAATAATTAATAATTATTATTATAATTAATATTAATAATTAATAATTACATTAATTATTAATTAATATAATAATTAATAATTACATTAATTATTAATTAATATTAATAATTAATAATTACATTATTTTAATTAATATTAATAATTAATAATTACATTAATTATTAATTAATATTAATAATTAATAATTCATTAATTTATTAATTAATATTAATAATTAATAATTACATTAATTATTAATTAATATAATAATTAATAATTACATTAATTATTAATTAATATTAATAATTAATAATTACATTATTTTAATTAATATTAATAATTAATAATTACATTAATTATTAATTAATATTAATAATTAATAATTCATTAATTATTAATTAATATTAATAATTAATAATTACATTAATTATTAATTAATATAATAATTAATAATTACATTAATTATTAATTAATATTAATAATTAATAATTACATTATTTTAATTAATATTAATAATTAATAATTACATTAATTATTAATTAATATTAATAATTAATAATTCATAAATACTCTTAATTAATATTAATAATTGATTCAAAGTATATACATACATTTACTTTATAAGTTAGAGTTATCAATAAGTTAAGCAAATTAACAATAAGTATTTTACGAATAAATGCAAAACATATTTTGGGATTGTAATTGTGTATAAGTAGGACTTATCTGTAATTCTATCCAAAACTTCGCTTTAGAAAAGAACTACCTTGACCATTTAATTTGTTATGTTTCAATTAAATATATTAAGCCTTGCATAGAAGATGTAGACTATGAAAGTTTAAAAAGAAGATAATGCACGAGGTGGTCGGGCCAGTCCCGAATTATACGCCTACCAAATTGAGTTTTATCGGGCTAACTCTTTTATATAGGACCGACCTTCCCCTATATATTCATCCACGTCTCCTTGAGTTTGCAAAACCATGCACCATACGTCCCATTCTTTACTTCGATAAGACGATAACCATAAATCCGTAATATATTAATCAGAAATTCAAAACATGAGGTTGTGATTTTGAGTAAACAAGTGAGTTCGTAGTTAGATTAGTTTCGGGTTTTAGCTATTCATTGTGTGATCGTCATGGAAGAAAGTGTTAGGATTTAAGCACAATAATCATATAAACAATCACGAGTACGCAGCGAAAAGAATCATATATGCATTATAATTAATTAACAAAGTATAGAAGTGAATGTGTACCTTTTAGCAAAGCTCCAAGAATCAATAATAATAATATTATTATTAGGGTTTAAAGTAAAACCCCTCTATGATCGCACACACGACACGTCGAACAAAACCCGGAAATTGCTAGATCTTGAATCACCAAAAGCCAAAAGCTCCAAGCTTGCCTTTTAAATTCGTGACTTGCTTATGTCGAATAAAACAATATACGAACTTTCCCTCTTGTATTGTTGTCGAGAAACACAATACAAAGAAAAGTGTTTTGTCCTTTTCTTAATTGTTGATGTCACGTATGGGATGAAAACCCATATTTATGTTTCTTTCTTTCGGCCATCGACACTAAGAAACGAATGCGGAGAAAGTTGTATTATAGAGTTATATTGTTAGGGTTAATTATTAGGATATATATATATAGGTATAAATATATCCCTAATAACTTAACCTTCAAGCTAACATCTTTTGACTTGGACTAGGGTTTAATTAATAATTACATTAATTATTAATTAATATTTAATAATTAATAATTCATATTTATTAATTAACATATCTAGTTAATAATGTCCAATTATCATTTCTCTCAATTTGGTGATTATAAATATGTAGATACAATATATACATATTACCGGATATCTAAGTGTCATCGCGTGTAACCCCGTAGGCTTAAACATTTTCGGACATGCGTTTATTTAACGTGATCATATTCCAACAGCTCCCACTTGAGCATGTTATATAAAGGTAATAACATTGGTTAGCGTCTAGCAACACGCCAATGCTCCCGGAAATATTTAAGTATAGTTTCTTAAAGTATTTTGAAACGGTTTCAGTGTTTATTATCCCTTTGTTTCAGATACCTTTGTTAATTATGAATATGGATCAATGTCATTTCAAAATTTAACGATTATGTTTCTCATTTCTACAGCTAATTAAGATTACCAAATTAATCGAGACAACATCTGGAGTTCATTTGGGTATGGCCATACAAACATCTTAATTAATCAATGAGGGCGCCAAATGGTATCATTCTTCAATTGCAAGTTGAAGGAACAAATCCTATTTTGACTACACGTGTTAGTCATGTCATTTCACTACATTTCTGAAAATAGCCGTTTATTACTACCTTATTCAGGATAGTTAGAACTATATCAAGAAAATGCAATCCATACATGCATAACCTACTTGTATCTCAAGTCTAAGGATAAATAAAGCAACCATTTCACGAATTTCACTTAATGACGTCGATCCATAAAGTGGATGATTAGAAATTTAGCCAATCATACTAAATTGAATTGCATTAAAGTAATTGAAATGACAAGACAATTGAAAAATAAAGAAAGTTCAACCAATATGAATAAAGATCACGACACAACGATAATTGAATCAACTCTTGCATTAAAATATTGCAATCATATCATTCGTCAAGTTTCATCAAAGTGGATGATTAGAAATTTAGCCAATCATACTAAATTGAATTGCAATAAAGAAATTGAAAGAAAGACAATTGAAAAATAAAGAAAGTTCAACCAATATGAATAAAGATCACGACACAACGATAATTGAATCAACTCTTGCATTAAAATATTGCAATCATATCATTCGTCAAGTTTCATCAAAGTGGATGATTAGAAATTTAGCCAATCATACTAAATTGAATTGCAATAAAGAAATTGAAAGAAACATAATTGAAAAATAAAGAAAGTTCAACAATATGATAAAGATCACGACACAACGATAATTGAATCAACTCTTGCATTAAAATATTGCAATCATATCATTCGTCAAGTTTCATCAAAGTGGATGATTAGAAATTTAGCCAATCATACTAAATTGAATTGCAATAAAGAAATTGAAAGAAACACAATTGAAAAATAAAGAAAGTTCAACCAATATGATAAAGATCACGACACAACGATAATTGAATCAACTCTTGCATTAAAATATTGCAATCATATCATTCGTCAAGTTTCATCAAAGTGGATGATTAGAAATTTAGCCAATCATACTAAATTGAATTGCAATAAAGAAATTGAAATGACAAGACAATTGAAAAATAAAGAAAGTTCAACCAATATGAATAAAGATCACGACACAACGATAATTGAATCAACTCTTGCATTAAAATATTGCAATCATATCATTCGTCAAGTTTCATCAAAGTGGATGATTAGAAATTTAGCCAATCATACTAAATTGAATTGCAATAAAGAAATTGAAATGACAAGACAATTGAAAAATAAAGAAAGTTCAACCAATTGATAAAGATCACGACACAACGATAATTGAATCAACTCTTGCATTAAAATATTGCAATCATATCATTCGTCAAGTTTCATCAAAGTGGATGATTAGAAATTTAGCCAATCATACTAAATTGAATTGCAATAAAGAAATTGAAATGACAAGACAATTGAAAAATAAAGAAAGTTCAACCAATTGATAAAGATCACGACACAACGATAATTGAATCAACTCTTGCATTAAAATATTGCAATCATATCATTCGTCAAGTTTCATCAAAGTGGATGATTAGAAATTTAGCCAATCATACTAAATTGAATTGCAATAAAGAAATTGAAATGACAAGACAATTGAAAAATAAAGAAAGTTCAAAATATGATAAAGATCACGACACAACGATAATTGAATCAACTCTTGCATTAAAATATTGCAATCATATCATTCGTCAAGTTTCATCAAAGTGGATGATTAGAAATTTAGCCAATCATACTAAATTGAATTGCAATAAAGAAATTGAAAGAAAACATATTGTACCAATGATTGTTGAATATAAATTGCAAGACAGAAAATTAGATACGATCTAGATGGATGTTCTTGAATCTTCAATGAATCAAACGATGAAATCTGCGATGATCCGTCAAAGACCCTTGGTAGAACAGCTCCTAGAAAGAAAAACTTGGATAATATGAAATTAGGTTTTTTTTTCTTTTATATCTCCCCCCAATCTGGTGCAAAGGGGCTGTAGCCCTGGTCTCCCCGTGCACTCACTGCGCCGCAGTGAGCATGGTTCGCTCCCACTGCGGCGCAGTGTAAAACCACTGGAAATTATTTGCTTTTGATCGACCAAGGACTGCGGCGCAGTGGGGCAACATTCCTCCCACTGCGGCGCAGTGTAAAACCTCTGGACAGCTTTGGCTTTGGCACACCTTGACTGCGGCGCAGCTCAAACTTGCTGGAATCTTTGTTCTTCTTTATCAACATCTCTCGAACACTCGGATCAACATCTTGGCCTAAAATCGTCAGAAAATGTACCAACTGGACGCACAACCTGCTAAGAACCTGAAAGCACTAACAAACACCATAAACGCGCCAAATGCATACAATATCGACTCAAAACACATACGAAAAAGGCCAATAATGATGTGGGCGATCTATATAAATTGGTCACATCAGCATGCTTATTGAGCTTTCCTTTTGACAATGTCTTTGTAAAAGGATCAGCTAAGTTATAATCTGTATGAACTTTGAGTAAATTGATTTCACCTAGTTCGATTTGCTCACGAACATAGTGATATCGTCAATGATAATGTCTGGCACCTTTCTGAACTCCGGGTTCGTTGGCAATAAAGATTGCACCAATATTGTCATAATACAAATCTAAAGGTGTGTTATTTGAGGGCATCACGTTAAACCCAGAAATAAACTTTCTAATCCAGACAACTTTCATGGCGGCTTCTGAGGCGGCAATATACTCAGACTCTGTCGCAAACATAGCAACTGTGGTTTGTTTCTTGCTCTTCCAATCCACCGTGCCTCCATTTAAAATGAAGACGTATCCCGACTGAGATTTTGTATCATCTTTATCAGTCTGAAATCCAGCATCACAGTATCCAGTTACTTTGAGCTTTGTATCGGGATTTCCTCCATACACCAGAAATAAATCTTTAGTAGCACGCATGTACTTAAGAATATTCTTCACAGCAGTCCAGTGATCCTCACCCGGATTCTGTTGATATCGGCTAACGATATTTTGCGCGAACGCGATGTCAGGTCTAGTGCATCTTACCGCATACATAATAGATCCCACAGCCGAAGCATAAGGAACTCTTTGCATACGCTCCACCTCCTCAGGTGTAGAGGCACCGTTTTTGCTAGATAAGTTAAGTCCTTCTTGCATGGGTATGAAACCACGCTTAGAATTCTCCATCTTGAATTGCTTCAAGATCTTATCAATATAAGCACTTTGACTTAGTCCAATCAACCGTTTACATCTATCTCTGTAGATCTTGATTCCAAGAATGAATGCTGCTTCTCCTAAGTCTTTCATAGCAAAGCACTTTCCAAGATGGGATTTTACATCTTGCAACATTGGAATGTGATTTCCTATTATCAATATGTTGTCAACATATAAGACAAGGAAAGTAACATTACTCCCACTAGCTTTGCGATATACATATGGCTCATCAGGATTTTGAGCAAAACCAAACTTTTTGATTTCCTCATCAAACCTTTTATTCCAACTTCTTGATGCTTGCTTTAGTCCATAAATAGACCTTTGAAGCTTGCACACTTTGTTGGGATATTTTGGATCAACAAAACCTTCTAGTTGTATCATATAAACTTTCCTCGTCTAGAAAACCATTCAAGAAAGCGGTTTTGACATCCATTTGCCATATCTCATAGTCATAGTATGCTGCTATGGCTAAGATAATCCTAATAGCTCTAATGTCTGCTACGGGAGAGAAGGTTTCCTTATAGTCAACTTCGTAGAGCTGAGTATAGCCTTTGTTAGGACCAGTTCACCTGGAACTGGCCAGTCACCAGTTCACACTGACCAGTTCACCAGTTGCATCTGGTGACCAGTAAACTGGTGACCAAGAAGATTTGTCCAGAAATATATTGAAGTCCAGTTGCACCGTACAGTTAACGCAACTGAAGACTTCCTCTAGTTGAGAACTGACCAAGTTGAAGAAGCATTCCAGTTGAAGTCGAAGACAACAAATGGAAGATAGAGAATGGCAATGGCAGCGAAGCCCAGTTGACATTCTAGTCAGTTACAAACTGGAGACAATCAGTGGAAAGCCCTTACAAAGCTTTACACTGATTACGAGGAATTGACTTGTATGTTTTGTGTACCTTTACCCGGATAATAAGCCTTGTCTTATTATTTAAATATAAAAGGTACATAAAGGTGGTTAAGTAAAGTTGCTTTCTCGTACAACTTTACATAGTATTTTAAGGAATTAAATGCTATTCCTTAAATGCTCTCAACCACATTTGTACGGCCAAAGTTAACATCCCAATGTTAACTTTGCCTATAAATACAAGTCATTGCACAACAAGAATAACAAGTGAAATCACAACGTGAGAAAACTTCACACTTTGCAAACCTGCAATATTCTTGGTGAACTTGTGCAATATTCTCTCAATCGCTAAAAGGAACATTTCACTACTTTAAGTGTTTCGATTGTTGAAGAGAAATTCCGAGTATAGATCAATTGTATTTCATAGGTTGTTAGGATATTTACATTCGTGTATTATCTTGGTTCCGCATCAACCTTGTAATTTGTTTAATATTAATAAATAAATTACACATTGAAAACTACATATTGTCTCATCAAGATTGTTTACAAGTTATTTGTATTATTGCATTGTTCCTTACTTATTGTCTTTTATATAAGTAATCTATCTAGAACTTGGTATATACCTCTGTAACTGGTCGTCTCCAGTTCAGTAAGTATATTGCAAAGTAACTACACCATCGACATAGAGGTGTCTTCAGTAGTACCATCTAACGAGTTGGGACTTACAAGTGGTATCAGAGCAGAAGGCTAAAATACTTGCCTAGATCTGCTAAGATGAACACTACTGAAGGTGGAGATGGTTCTGGTTCAGTGAAAACCCATTGAATAATAATGCCCAACCTTTTCAAAATGTTAACACCAATCCTCCTCCTCCTACTGCCCCAAACCATGTCCATGTACACTACTCTAACACTCCTGTTCCCAAATTCGATGGAAACAGTGAGACATTTGGTACATGGAAGGCTAGAATGCTTTTGCATTTTGGTGGGATTGAAAGGTATATGTTGAAAATCCTTAAGGATAGACCATATATACCTATGTCCATTGGAGTCAGTCCTCTTCTTGATCCAACTGGAAGAAGAGGTTCTAGGGAAAAGCCAGAAGACCATTGGTCTGATGAGGATCGCAGACTGGTGGACTTGGACACCAGACTGAAAAACATGATCCTTGGGGCTGTCCCTGAAGACCTAATTCCAACACTTGTGTTGTTTCCCAGTGCCAAGTCTATGTGGGATGAATTAGTGATTCAATTTGAAGGAGGTGATGACACTATTGTCACCAGAAAAGTTGCCTTGAACAAGAAGTATGAATCCTTCTTTGCCTTACCCAATGAAAGTCTAACTGGTACATATACCAGATTTTCTAGCCTCATCAATCAGTTGAGAGGTTTGGGTGTAGAGAAGGATAAGGATATTCTTCTTGAGAAGTTTTGTGATATTCTTCCTTCCAAATGGGAAAACATGGTTCTTGTCTTGAGACAAGGTAAAACCTTACACAGCCATACTCTTGCATCGCTCTATGGAGCCTTCAGATTCACTGAAGATAACAATGCTGCAAGGCTGGTGGCTGAGCAAGATGCCATGAACCATGCCCAGAGTCCCAAGGTTGCTAGTATAACTGAGCGACCTTGTGCTGCTTTAATGTCTGCTGAGAGTGTCCAGGCACACTCGATGAAGGAGATGTTGAACAGTTTCTTAAACTCTGGACTGACCACTGAAAACAGTGATGGTTATAATGAAACTGACGATGATGATCTGGTCGCCATGATTGCTAAAACTTCAACAGGTTTAAGCATAAATCCAAAAGATTTAATGGCCCCAACAATGCTTCCAGCTCCAGCTCTCTGGATAAGACCAATCTTACATGCTATAAGTGTGGCAAGAAAGGTCATTTTATGAAGGAATGCAGATCTAGTCAGTTGAATAACCAAACTGGCCCCTCTGTCCCTAATTTCAATCGGCCTGATGATAGCTACAAAGCTAAATACAAGAAGCTTAAGGCCCAGATTGCCCTCCTATCCATGGAAAAGAAAAAGGACCAGTGCTTAATGGCACAAACTGAGGGAAAATGGGAGTACTCTGATGACTCATCTGATGATGAAGAAGAGGAAAGGGACATGTGTTTCATGGCCTTGGAAGATCAACAACAGCAGCATGTGGTTAAAGAAGATGTCATCTCTGGAAGATGGGTGGACATCATACTGAAAAAAGGTATGTGATTATGATCACCAGGTTGACCCTGAACTAAAACTGGACCTGGCTGAATCATTAAGTGGTGATTTGGCATTTGTAGAAACTGTTAGAGCTGATAGTGAAAGGTATCTTGACACTATCTTAATTGAACTGAACAATGTCAAACCACAACTGAATGATTTGCAAAGTGTCCAGTTGGCTCTCAAGGAGTCAGTTTTAAAGATTGAGACTTTAGAACTTGATAATCAAAAATTATTTTCTGATTTTGAAAAAGCACAAAAGATTATCAAGTCATGGGTAAAAGCATCTGGCAAAAACTATGATGCATTTTCAAGAACTATTGATGCCCAGAAAAATGCATGGAAATCTGAAGATCTGGAGATGGCAGCTCTTATACCAGATCTTCATGCATTGCCTCCAGCTCTTCAGGTTGAAACACCTTATGATCAACCTGAAGCTGTTGAAACTGAAACCAATGAGACCACCCCCATTGAGGTTAAAACTGGAGCCAAACAGGCTAAAGCTCCAGTCAAAAAGGCCACTGGTAACAAGCCTTTACCTCATAAGTCTAAGGAGCCCAAGACCCGACAGACTAAATCTCCAGTTGAACCTAGGTCCAAGGTTCAACTGCCTGAAAATGATATTTTGGTTAAACTGGAAAGTCAACTCCAACTTTTGTCTCGGCAGGTTCAGAGTTGCACTGCCCGGATTAACAATCTGGAAGGAGGTTCACCACCTCCAGTTTTAAAACAAAATGTTAAACACTCCCTTTCTAAACCTAATCAAAAGAATGTTCCATCTGGAACAAAATCTGGTAAAGTTAAGATGAGTAAGTATCAAATACCAATCGTTTTTACTTCTGCACCTGGAGCTGGTGATAAAGCTCCAGATGTAGTCTCCAGTTTAACACCTCAACAATCAACTGTGGCTTCTGTAGAGAAGTCCAGTGGACCTATCAAGAAAAGATGGGTTCACAAAAAGAACTAATGATTTTTGTGTGTGTAGGGCGATCGAAAGAAGAATATCTGGTATCTGGACAGCGCTGCTGGCCGGACTATGACCGGATGCAAGCCCCTACTGGAAGAGTTCACTGTCCAAGATGGACCGACAGTGACGTTTGGTAATGATCAATCTGGAAAGACTGAAGGATATGGTGTGCTCAATAATGGACAAGTCGAATTCAAAAGAGTTGCATTTGTGAATGGTTTGAAATACAACCTGATCAGTGTCAGTCAACTTTGCGATGATGGCATCAGAGTATTGTTCGATATTGCACAAGGCACCATATTTAACAAGGACTGGAAAGTGGTGATGATTGCACCAAGAAAAGGAAATGTGTACATCATGGATATGGAACCAGCTCCAAAAGAGCAATGTTTCTATACCAAAGCTGATGAGGACACCAACTGGCTATGGCATAAAAGGTTATCCCACCTTAATTTCAAAAACATTAACAAGTTGTCTCGCAAACAACTGGTTGATGGGATACCCCAGATTTCCTTCAATAAGGAAAAGCCATGTCCAGGTTGTGAGATGGGCAAGTAGAAGAGAGCCAGTTTTAAAACTAGGCAAAATTTTAGCATCACTGAACCTCTTCACATGCTACATATGGATCTTTTTGGTCAAGTGAATGTTCAAACTAGAGCTGGAAAGAAGTACACTCTAGTTGTGGTTGATGAATTCACCAGATACTGCTGGGTGGGTATTCATCAGATCCAAAAGTGATGCACCTGCTGAAATCATCTCCCTTATCAAAAGAATTGAGCTCAAGTACACTCGAAAAGTTTGTCAGTTGCGAAGTGATAATGGTACTGAATTCCAAAAAAAGGTACTTGAAACATTTTGCAATGACACTGGCATCTCTCAAAACTTCTCATCAGTTCACTCTCCAGAGCAAAATGGAGTTGTGGAAAGAAAAGAATCGTACACTGATAGAAGCGGCCAGAAGCATGCTATCTGAATCTGGTCTTCCCACCAGTTTTTGGGCTGAAGCAGTTGCAACTGCTTGTCACACTCAAAACCGGTCAGTCTACATCAAGAGACATAAGAAGACTGCCTACGAAGTACTCAGGAATCGAAAACCAAATATTGGATATTTCCATGTATTTGGTTGTCCAGTTTATATACTGAACGATTCCAGTCAGCTTGGAAAGTTTGATGCAAAAGCTGATGAAGGAGTATTTTTAGGCTATTCAGATATTCGAAAAGCCTTTAGAGTTTATAATTATAGACTCCAAAAGGTTCATGAGACAATTCATGTCACATTCGATGAATCAACTGAAGCAATCAACAAGAGACCAAGCCTTGATATTTCTCCAGTCATTCCAATTAATTTTGGTGAAACTGACCAAGTTCATCGGTCAGTTGTTTCACCAGAAGATGCTTCCAGTTACAACAAACTGGAACCAGTTAAGAAGAAGAAAAGTACCAGTGACACATCATTTTATCCTTCCATCAATTTCAACTTACCACAAGAATTGGTGATTGGATCTGATGTTCGTGCCACACCAATATCAGCACCAGTTCAAGCTCCTACCTCTCCAGTTCTTCAAGAAATGCCTTCAAATGAAGAATTTCATGATGCCAATCGAGACCTCATTGACTCTGATGAGGATGTAGAAGTTGTTTGGACTGATCCTTCTCCAGATGCTGATGCAACTGAAGAGGATCGCCAGGTGACTTGCACTGATATTGTAGTTCTCCAGCCTAGTCAATACACTAGATGGACTAAAGCCCACCCAATTGAACAAATTGTGGGTGATCCAACTAGTGGGGTTCAGACTAGAAGAGCCACCAGTGAGCAATGCTTAAACGTCACCTTCTTATCTTTAATTGAACCAAATAAGATTGACGAGGCTATGGCAGACCCAAGCTGGGTGGAAGCTATGCAAGAAGAGCTTCTCCAGTTTGAAAGGAACAATGTTTGGGAGCTTGTTCCTTGTCCACCTGGGTTAAAGAAAGAACCCATTGGTACCAGATGGGTCTACCGAAACAAAATGGATGAAGATGGTCATGTTGTAAGAAACAAGGCCAGACTAGTTGCCCAGGGTTATTGTCAAGCAGAGGGCGTTGACTTTGATGAGACTTTTGCTTCCAGTTGCAAGACTTGAAGCCATACGAATATTTTTGGCTTATGCAGCCCATCTGCAGTTCAAGGTCTTCCAGATGGATGTCAAAAGTGCGTTCCTTAATGGAACATTGGAAGAAGAAGTTCATGTTAAGCAGCCTCCAGGTTTCATCGATGAGAAGCATCCACATTGGGTCTATAGACTGAACAAAGCATTGTATGGTCTTAGACAAGCCCCAAGAGCCTGGTATGATACTTTAACTAAACATCTTCTTAAAATGGCTTTCAAAGAGGTGCAATAGATAATACCTTGTTTATCTTGAAAGAAAGAGGTAATATCTTATTGGTACAAATTTATGTTGATGACATTATTTTTGGTTCAACTGATGATGCAATGTGTAACAAATTTTCTAAAATCATGTCATCTGAATATGAGATGAGTTTAATGGGTGAATTAACATTTTTCTTAGGTCTTCAGATTAAGCAAACTGAAAATGGAATTTTCATAAACCAAGGAAAATATGTCAGAGATTTGTTAAGAAAATACAAATATGATTCAATCCCATCGAAAAACACACCTATTGCAGCACCATTGAATTGGACTCTGACCCAACTGGCAAACCAGTTAACATAACTGACTATAGAGGTATGGTTGGTTCACTAATGTACTTAACTGCCAGTCGACCAGATATAATGTTTGCAACATGTTTATGTGCCAGGTTTCAGGCTAACCAAAAGAATCACATTTGCACGCTGTAAAGCGTATCTTTAGATACCTGAAAGGGTGTCCTAATCTTGGTCTTTGGTACCCCAAAGGCTCAGGATTAGATCTAATGGGTTATTCAGATTCTGATCATGCAGGTTGTAAGATTGATAGAAAATCCACAACTGGTGGTTGTCATTTCCTTGGAGGAAAACTGGGAAGTTGGACCAGCAAGAAGCAGACCTCAGTCTCTATGTCCACTGCTGAGGCAGAGTACATTTCTGCGGCCAGTTGTTGTGCCCAGATTCTCTGGATCAAGAACCAGTTACTAGATTATGGTCAAAAGGTACTAAGACCCCAATCTTTTGTGACAACACCAGTGCAATTGCTATATCTCACAACCCAGTGATGCACTCCAAAACAAAGCATATTGACATCAGGTATCATTTCATTCGTGATCATGTTATGAAAGGTGATATTGAAATTCATTTCATCCCCACTGACAAACAGTTAGCTGATATTTTTACTAAACCTCTCGATGAGAAAACTTTTAAACATCTCATTAGCGAACTGGGAATGCTAAACCCTTAACTGGAGCTTTCTTTGTTATTGAACGCGTCAGTGACACTAATAAAGTTCTCCAGTTGAGGAGGTCCAGATATCTTTGCTCGCCAGGCTATCGAACGCCTTTGTGATACTATCTTGGCACTAATTGTATCTGGATCATCATTTTAGGGGGAAAGACTCAAAATAATTTTCTGACTAAAATTCGTTTTTGTTTGAAAATGCAACTGGAGAACTCTCCAGTTGGAAACTGGTACTGGACTGATCCTCCAGTTACCAGGTTCAGTCTTTGTCTAAATTTTCATAACGTTACAAATACTTGGTCAATTTGTGTGACACGTGATGATACTCGAGTGTTTTAAACCACTTGATATCGTGATCTGACGTGTTTGGAACCAATTTTAGTACTTGACAACTGTTTGTATTGGGATAACAAAAAGCGAGTGGGGTCATGGGGAAAGTAAGCCGTCGTAGCATTTAATGCTGACATGGTAACATTTAATGCTTACATGGAAAATTATATTTTATTTTAAAATTCAAACACATTTTGTCAAAATATCTTCGAAAATGTTTTGGTTTAATAAAATATGATTTTTGGTTTTACATTGGGATCTTGAATCCCCTTATAAATACCCTTATTTACTCCAAAACTCATTTACTCTCTTTTCATTCTCTTCATTTACTCTCTTCATTTACTTCCAATCATCAACATTGCTTCATTCTTCTCTTTGCTTCACAAATCGAAAACCCTAAATTCCAAATTTCAATTTCATTTTATGGCTCCTAGATCATCCCGTTCAAGAGATGTAAATCTCTTAACTGTTCCATACAATCCCTCACCAGATGTCACCCAGGCACCTGGTGCTCCTCATAGTGCTGCCCTTAAACTAAACCCTAATAATCCTTTGGCAAGCCTACAAGGTTCTCAAGGGTCTAATACCCTTATTGGTAGAATCCGAAGGTTTTTGAAGGATTCTCCAATAGGACCCTTATTCACTAGAAACCCACGCAAGATGTATCATGACTACTTGTGTGAGTTCTGGTTCACTGCCACACTTTCTTCCGATTGTTCCTCCATCAGTTTCACGTTAAAGGATGGAACAATCAAGTGTACCTTGAATGTAGAAGTATTGAGGGATGCTCTTCACCTCAATTACTGGAGAGAGGGTGAATCTCCAGTTGTCTTGCCCCCTAATATCAATTTTCGTCAAGTACTCCTTGAGATGGGTCATAAGGAGTGTTTGGACAATGGGTGTTGAAGACCAAGGGTGCTATGACCATGAAGGGTCTTACACCTTCATGGAGGTATTTCTTCGTACACTTGGTGGAAAGTTTAGGTGGGAGTTCTGGTGGTCTTGACCAGATCAACTCCTCACAAGCAGAGATGGCTTACTGCTTGTGGAATGGATTGAGGGTGGATTTTGCTGACATTTTGTATAGGAGTCTCGTACAAAAGCTGAAAGGCTCCAGGGGTGTGTGTATCCCCTTTTCCAGATTCCTTTCTTTATGTTTTAAACAAATTCTGGGCGATGAAGAGTATAGAAATACAGACTCTCCGTTCACAAGGCCAGATTTGATGAGGAATCTAGACTCTCTTGTTTCTGAAGCTGGAGAGGTCGAAATTCCAGAGCAAATGCGACTGGCATTTGCTAAAACTGATGCACCTTTGGAAAGTGAATCAGAAAGACAACTGGGCGGGCCTCAAAATAATGAGGGACCCTCCAGTTCGTCTCAAGTTGTGGTTGAGGATAGAACAACCATAACTGAAGCCACTCCTATCACGTCTATCCCTGGTGAAGATGCTTCGGCATCTGATCCTCAAACTGATGAAACCATCTAGGTAACTGGAACTGGTCATCAGGAGCCTGAACTTGATGTTCAGCCATCCCTATCATTTATGAATCTAGGCATAAATGAGGATGAGTTCCATCTTGAATCTTCGGATTCGGAAGGAACACAAGATGATCAAGAAATGGTTGATGCATCTGTACATGATCAACTCCCTTCTTTCTCTGATCAACCCCTAGAACACCAAGTTTCAGTTTCCTATCCAGATACGCTCACTCATACTTCCCCACAAAGAACTCCATCACTAATATCAACTCTTTTTGTGCCTAGAAATAGGCAAACTTCCCTACCGCCGCCGTTGGTCACACCTGAGCATTCTCAGCCTGACCAACACATTGAAATTCCTCAGCGTTCTTTTTCACTACCCAATTTAAGTTCTTCTGTTACTGAACCAACTGGAGAGGCCTCCTTTGTCTTGCCCCCTCCAGTTGCTCCAGTGCATCCTGCTACTGGTCCAGTGACAACTTCTCCTTTGTCACTGGAAGCTCAATTTGTCTCCTTCTCAACCGACATCCAAAACCTGATCAAACGGGTGGAGGGTGTTCATAAGACAATCGAGCAGAATGCCAAGTCCATTTCCAGATTCAACAAGGAAACAATTACAAACTCGAAGGTTGTTGATCTGGGAATAAATAAATTTGCTGCTAATGAGGACTTGGTATTCAGGAAGTTGAATGAGTTAGTCACCAGCTGTAACAATCTGACCACATCTTTGAAAGAAGCTTTTGACTTGACTCATTCCAATGTCAATACATCTATCTCCAACCTCCTAAGTAACACTGTTCGATCATCAGAGGTTGATCTGAAGGAGATAGAGAGGCAGGTCAAGGAGTTGTTTGAAAGACCTGGCCTCAATGTAGTTGAAGTTGGACAGCAGGTGGCCAGTTCAGTTGGCCAGATGATTGATGACAAACTGGCCAGTCGAGAAGACGAGTTGGTTAAGAAGGTAATGGCTGAAATTGCCAAGCTCCCCTCTACTCAGGTTAATCTGGAGCCTCTGGCACTTGAAGTTAGGCAGTTAAGGGGTGCAGTTAATGCAGTAAACACCCAGTTGGCTTCTCACACTTCATCCATTAATAAACTGGCAACTGAAGTGGAGAACTTGAAAAAGAAGGATGCTGAAGTGAAGGAACAAGTGGTTAAGGGTTTAGATGAAGACTCAAAGCTGTTGAACGACTTGAAGACTGGTCAGGACCGAACTGCAGCTAATGTCTTGACCCAGTCTCAAGAAATTAACCACTTGTGGAGATCCTTCCGGATGATTTGCACTGTTTTTAGAGAGTGCAAGGATATGCAATCGTGGCAGCCTCTAGCCCGTTTGCCCTCCAGTAATGAAGATTGGGCAGCTATTCGTGCAGGTCTCGATGCTGCCAAGGGGGAAAGGGATAGAAGGAATATCCTTGCACCTGGACCAAGACTGCCAGGTCCAGTTAGTGCAAGACAACTGGTTGAAAGGACTGTTGTTGGGTCAGATGAAGGTGATGACCAGCAGCATGTTATTGAACAGTTTGATGATGTGTTGATGGGGGGAATAAAGATAAAGGAAAGGAAGTTATGCTGGCCACTGATGAACAAGCAAAAACAACTGGTACTGAAGCCAGTGTGTTAGAAACTGGTAACATTGATCAGCTTCCTCCAGTATCAGATGATGTTAGCAGGCAACTGGCAAGGCTTGGAGATGCAATCAAGGAGAGAAAGAAACAGATGAGGGTTCAAGCAAATGATAGAAAATCTTTAGCCCCAACTCTACTTGATATAAGTGATGCGCGTCTCCTGGGCATGACACTTGCAGAATATGCCAAAGTCAAGGCTGATCCCAGAATTATTAATGCCTGAAAAGAACAACTGGAGATTGAGCTTGACAAACACTATAGGGAGGATGAGGCTGAATATGATGCCAGATGTTTAAATATCACAGTGGATAAGGCCAAGGAAGTGAGAACTGAAGGAATTCTCAAAAGGGCTGAACATGTTAAGAAGGTGGTCAAACAAGTGTTGAATCCACCCAAGTCTAGAGGTAAACCTAAGTTGTTGCCAAGAGATGCAGACCTTAGAACCTGGGTGGAAACAACTGAACCTTCAAGTGAAGATATCAAAGCTGCAGTGCACAATATGAGCACTGGCCAGATCAAACTGGCCAATGAATCTGAAGCTAGAGAATACTTATCTGAAGTGCAACAGCGGAGATATCACCCTGGTAAGATTACTGAAATGAAAGTCTCAATCAAACCAGGTACCAAACACTTCACTGTTGGGTTCAATATCTTAATGGACCCTTAAGGCAAACTGAGAATCCTGATGTTACTGGATATGGTTATTCGGAACTGGTGGAGATGGCAAACTTGTTGGGGGCCAAGCAACAAAAGAACAAGGTTGAAAGAGGATGGATGTTTGTTATTCAAAGTCTGCTCAAGTTTAAAGAAAATATTGAAGAGAGACTAAATGTTGATCCAGAAGACAAACAGCCCATTTCTACAGTTGCCAAAAGAAGGAGAACTGGCGAAGGGCCATCTGTTTAAGTTCTTCTTCATTTTTTATCTTCTTGTAATTTGTTTTACATTCTGTAACTTATGTAAAGTTCATTCCTTGTATAAATGAAGTTACCAGTTTGTAACCACAAGGTAGATAAAGATTAAAATCTAACAAAACTAAAAGAAAAACCTAAGGCATTTATTGATCTATAAAAATGCCTTAGAAACTTAGATAGAATTTAATCAAACAAGCTTTTCCAGTTCATACTTGTATAGATACAAGAACTAGAAAGACTTAGAAATATTTCTAGACAAATAGGGGGAATTTGTTAGGACCAGTTCACCTGGAACTGGCCAGTCACCAGTTCACACTGACCAGTTCACCAGTTGCATCTGGTGACCAGTAAACTGGTGACCAAGAAGATTTGTCGAGAAATATATTGAAGTCCAGTTGCACCGTACAGTTAACGCAACTGAAGACTTCCCCCAGTTGAGAACTGACCAAGTTGAAGAAGCATTCCAGTTGAAGTCGAAGACAACAAATGGAAGATAGAGAATGGCAATGGCAGCGAAGCCCAGTTGACATTCTAGTCAGTTACAAACTGGAGACCATCAGGGAAAGCCCTTACAAAGCTTTACACTGATTACGAGGAATTGACTTGTATGCTTTATGTACCTTTACCCGGATAATAAGCCTTGTCTTATTATTTAAATATAAAAGGTACATAAAGGTGGTTAGGTAAAGTTGCTTTATCATGCGACTTTACACTGCTTTTTAAGGAATTAAATGCTATTCCTTAAATGCTCTCAACCACATTTGTACGGCCAAAGTTAACATCCCAATGTTAACTTTGCCTATAAATACAAGTCATTGCACAACAAGAATAACAAGTGAAATCACAACGTGAAAAAACTTCACACTTTGCAAACCTGCAATATTCTTGGTGAACTTGTGCAATATTCTCTCAATCGCTAAAAGGAACATCTCACTACTTTAAGTGTTTCGATTGTTGAAGAGAAATTCCGAGTATAGATCAATTGTATTTCATAGGTTGTTAGGTTATTTACATTCGTGTATTATCTTGGTTCCGCATCAACCTTGTAATTTGTTTAATATCAATAAATAAATTACACATTGAAAACTACATATTGTCTCATCAAGATTGTTTACAAGTTATTTGTATTATTGCATTGTTCTTTACTTATTGTCTTTATATAAGTAATCTATCTAGAACTTGGTATATACTCTGCAACTGGTCGTCTCCAGTTCAGTAAGTATATTGCAAAGTAACTCCACCATCGACATAGAGGTGTCTTCAGTAGTACCATCTAACGAGTTGGGACTTACAGCCTTTCGCCACGAGACGAGCTTTATAGATGTCTACATTTCCATCCATGTCGGTCTTCTTCTTGAAGATCCATTTACACCCAACGGTTCTACCATTAGGTGGAAGATCAACCAAGCTCCAGACTTGATTCTTTCATGGATTTCATTTCCACATTCGCAGCTTCAAGCCATTTGTTAGATTCTGGATCTGATAATGCAGCTTTGAAATTAGGAGGTTCATTTAAATCTCCTAATACGTGTTTTTCAGACTCAATATTAAGATTCAATCTTTCACGAGCACGCATTGTCCTTGAGGACCTACGAATTAGAATCGCATTATCTTCAACTTGAGGTTCATCACTTTGAACATCCCCCCCCCCCAAGTTGATGATTGCTAGTATTTTCAGAAGGTGACACATCTTCTTCTTGAATCTCATCAAGCTCGACAATCCTCCCACTGTTTTCTTGAGTGATGAGATTCTTTTCAAAGAACTCAGCATATCGAGCAACTTTAACAGTGTTGTCGGTAGGAAAGTAGAAGTAGTAACCCATTGTTTCCTTTGGGTATCCTACAAAGATGCACTTAATGGATCTAGGTTGAAGTTTGTCAGGCGTATCTCGTTTCACAAGTGCCTCACATCCCCAGACCCTTAAGTAAGACAAATTAGGAACACTTTCATGCCACAATTCATGCGGTGTCTTGTCAACCTTCTTGGTTGGAACCATATTGAGAATGCGTACAGCAGTCTCTAAAGCATAATCCCAAAATGAAAATGGGAGAGTTGTAAGGTTCATCATTGATCTCACCATGTCCAACAAGGTTCGATTTCTCCTCTCAGATACACCATTATGCTGTGGAGTATATGGAGGAGTAAGTTGTTGAATAATTCCACAAGCTTTTAGATAATCCTTAAACTCTTGGCTTAAGTATTCTCCACCTCGATCCGAACAAAGAATCTTGATGGTTTTACCGAGTTGATTTTCTACTTCATTTTTAAACTCTTTGAATGTTTCGATGACTTCATGTTTATGTTTAAGCAAGTAAACATAACCAAAACGACTGAAATCATCCGTAAAAGTGATGAAAGGCTAGCACCTTTCCTTGACACATGTCTAAATGGGCCACATACATCGATATGTATAAGTCCATCGATATGTTGAAGTCTTTCAATGCGTTTCTTGCCAACATGAGCAAGACTACAATGCCAAAGATAGGTAGAGTCCAAATTAGGCTTGACTCTTTTGCTAACATTATACATTGAATTATCATTTGAATCACTACAACGCATATAATTCAATTGTGAAGATACTTGAAGAACTGGCTAAACCAGCTTGCTTCTTCTTCGCATTCAACTCAGCTAGATACTTAGGACAATTTCTCTTCCAGTGTCCCACTTCAGCACAGTGATGACAAGCCTGGTCTTTAGCCGGATGCTCCTTTTTCGCCGGAGGGGTCTTTTTAGGTTTTGAGACTAAAGCACCTTGCCCTTACCAACGTTCTTGCCCTTAGCTTTCTCTGGTGGCAAAGGCCTCTGTGCGTGTGTGTAGTGTGTATGTGTGTGAATGGGAGGTTGGAGATGATCTAGAGAGAGAAAGTATTAGAGAGATGTAACTATGGATTAATGAAAGGCTTAGTTACATGTGGAGTGATAAGGGGTTTATATACATTTAAACCTATTTATACTAAAACCCCTTCCACAATAACTAATTTACAATTTAACACCATTTTATATTTCTAACAATCTCCCCCTTGGTGTTGAATTGTAAATGTTGCATCGTCTTCGGTCTTTAAATAACATGATGAGCCCATTTGTTGAAAATCTTCAATGTTGATTGGACTTTGAAGCTTTCTCATTGTCTTCAACGTCTTGTATCAACCTTGACTTTGAATCTTCTCAACAAACAAATATATTTGACGATGACTTATTAATCTTGATCTTCTCTTGCAACTTTGAATACTTTGGAAGCATCTTTGAAATCTTTGTAGCTTTTGAGCTTTCACAACTTGAACTTTTGAATGTTGATTTCAACTTGATGTTGCTTGGAGAAGTAACTTGAACTTTGAGTAGCATGCGGAAGCTTGGTTTTGACGTTGAATTCTTTGAATTCTTTTGGATGCGGAAGCTTGGTTATCTTTAAATTCTCTTGGCAATGCGGAAGCTTGGTTTTGGAATGTGGGAAATTGATTTGACTTTAAATCTTCAATTCTTGGTCTAACTTGTCTCTGAATCAATAAACATCTTGGAGCACTTGATTCTTTGATCAATTAACATTTGCTCCCCCTCAATCAAACAACTATCTCGGAGCAAATTATTCAATAACAAATCTTTAATCTCTTGCTCCCCTCGAACAAACAATCATTTCGGAGCATATATTAACGAATCATGAGTTTACTCTTGCTCCCCCTCAAATGAACAATCTCTTCAAATAAAGAACAAACTTAACTATCCAACTTAATTTTCTTTGTAGCATCAACAAACGACAATCTCTTATTCAATCTCAAACTTTTTATCTCTTCTCAAACATAATTCAATCTCAAACTCTTGTAATCATCAAACAATGGTCAATTATTCAATAAATCTTTCAATTATCGACCATGTACATCATCTTGAATATACTCGATCTTGAATCAATCCTTTAACTTTCTCGAAACAATCTCTCAACTTGGCACGATAATTATTCACTCTCTTCACCTAAACTTACGATCCTTTGAACATCCAAACACAACAATCATCCTCGAACAAATTCTATCAATCAAATTCTACCTATATCCTTGAATTCTATCTATCAATCATTTAATCATTTCTCCCCCTTATGATGAAAATGTGAAACGGTTTCATCATACAATAATGATTGATAGCATAAACGGTAGATACCAACAAACAACAAGCACGCAAATTAACCCAACCCAATTCCCAATTCCCAATGAACCTATTGGTGAACTAGAATGTGAGGTTGCGTTTGGAAAAAGATTTTATAATGGTGTTTTGTTTTTGTGTTTGTGTGAAGAGAAATGAATCCGGATAAAAATGATCCGTTAACACAACCAAAAATCAAAAGGATTAATGGTGTGGCCTAAAAATACGATTACTATTTTTAGGACTTCCCATTATCATCGAGAAATGCACAAAGCTTATCTCTAAATGGTTCGGTTTATGGCTTTTCAACCGATAGATTGCTTTAAAGAATGTAATTCATGGTCAGTGTCACAAAGGCGTTCAATAACCATGTCTTACTATCCTCAAAGACTTTGGGGAAAATAAATCCGAGGTCACATAGACTTCTCGTTTACTCAACAAATTCATAAAATGAAAATGTGAGACCTACGTTCAACGTTGGAAAAGATGTTAGCATTGGTAGGATTTCCATTCGATCATCGTGGAATATCAAAAATATGATATCACTATGAATGTTCCGGCAATATCACAAAGATATGCGATGTCACAAAGACATATAAAGACTCATTGTGTCCTAATCAAATGAAATATATTTCAAGTACGCTCTAGACTCGATAAGTGATCAAATGAAGTCGGGGACCGGAGCAGAGTGTCTCCCTTTTTCAATATCAACGTCTTCCAAATGAAGAGTCGATAGAAATGTGAAAATCTCCGTGAGAATAAAACAAGCATTTGTTAGAAATACTTGAGTGGTTAGGTAAAGATGTGCATTGCTTCACTGGGTCCATGAAGTCTTCTTCAATATCGAGAAATCAACAAATGAAATCCGATAGAAACGTGTTGACCCGGCTTTTTGAGAATTTTGGGGAGGGCGTTCATTTCTTTTAGCCCTTACTCACATCATTTCACCGTAACCTCTCACTTTTCGACTACTCCCTCATGTCCTATTTGCACAAACATCATTACCACGCTCATAAACCCTCACAATCTAAATTGAGAATTTAACTCCGGGGTTAGATCTCATCGGCGATGACAAGATCATGGAGTATTTATGAGTGGCCTAAACTCTTATGTGCAAATCTAACACCGAACTTCTTTGAATATGATCGAAAATGGTTTGAAAATCATCCAAAGTGTTTGAAAATGACAAAACGAGTTTGAACACTTGGAAGTTTTGGTTTTATAAACAAACTCCCCCTAAATATATGCATGATATAAACAAAGTTTTAGCATATAAAGGGTGAGTAAAGAGTTTGAAAGTTGCTCACAAACATTAAAAATGAGACTACAAAGGCAGTACACAAAGGCGTTCGATGCCTTGCATCTCATCCAAAACATTGTGAGAAACTCAAAGACAAAGTAAATAAACAAAAATGATTAAAGAGAAAATCTTTTTGGATTTTTCAAAAATAAGAAAATGAAAATCTTTTTGGATTTTTCTAAAAGTAATGAAATTACGAAAACGGTTTTAGAACGGGTTATACACTGATGTGTGCATAAGCCACTATTCATCAAATCACTTGGAAATCACTTTTGGAACCCATTTGAGATTGGGTCCAATGGTTTTTGAATTCTTGAAAGTCCAAACATAAGTCTCATCGATTTGATGAATAGAAGTTGCATTCCACGGAGAACTAAAACCCGATGGTTTAGTTGAAAAGAGTTTTCGTGGAACCAACGGTGAAAAATCATTTGATTTCTTTGAAAAGCTTCCAATCTTGGTAGATTGAGTTGAAGAATGATTTTTCGAAGCAAAATCATTCACTTTTTGCACAACTGTTTTCACAGGTTTTGGTGCAAGATCAAAAAGTTCCGAAAAATGAATATTTGAATGATTTTGACTCAACTGACTTATCTTTTGAAATCGGTTTCCATTTAGATTTAGTCAATTGAGATTTTGCTTGAGAAATGTGCATAATTATCCTCGAAGGATAGAAAAGACACAAAAGTAGTTGTTCCATCAAAATTGGTTTCTTAGTGTACTTCTTACCCTTTTGTAAGGAGTAATTAGTAAACTGAGAGACTTTCTTTCAAAAGGTTTTGAAGATTTACCCGTGTAAACCCTCTTTGGAACATCAACTTTTGGTTTGGAAGAATTAGATTTTGAAAAACTTTTGGACACCTCACTCTTGTCACAAACACAATCAAGATCAGTCGGAGTTGAGGACTCGGTAGTCTCAACAACATCACATTTAGTTTGCACAGGGGAATTCACAACTTCACAAATAGGACAATCAGGTTGAGTGCAAATTTCAACAACTTCTTTGGTTGTGTCAGAAGAGATAGAACAATGATTTTGACTTTGAAAAGATTTGGTTTGTGTTTGCAATTCAATCTCAAGGTCGGAAATTTTCTTGGTCAAAGATGTTTCGTTTGACTGAAGTTGCAAACACTTGTCTTCAAGACACTTGATTTGAGCACAAAATTTTGTTCTTTCTTTTTCAACATCACTCACATCAATTCGAAGTTGTTCAAAAACTTTGAGAAATTTTCGCTCTTTGCTCACAAAAATGGTGGACTTATTTCGCAACTCATGGTTAAGTTCAGAAATTTTTTGTTGCGAAACAAGTTCTTTTGATTGACTGTCCAAAACACTTTTATTGAGCTCTTGAAGAGAATTGTCCAACTCAATTGTTAATTTGGAAATCTTTGATTGCAAATGATCATTTTCTTTTTGAAGACTTTCCATGTTGAACAAAATGAGATCATTTGCAGATTGGATTTCTGTATTATCGGATTTGAGTTGGTCAATTTCTTGTCGAAAACTTTCCATAGTAGACAAATTGAGAGAATTACCAGACTGGAGCTCTTTGTTCTCATTTTTGATTCGGTCAACTTCAAATTGTTGACTTTCCATTGCAGCAGATTCTAGCTCTTTATAATTCTTATCAAGTTGTTGATAAAGAGTATCTTTGATACAACACTCATATTTGAGGTTAGAAATTGCATCTTCAAGCTCCTTCAACTCAGGATTCGACTCTTTCAGTTTCACCTTTAATAACTCAATGTCCTGCACCAAAGCATTTCCTCTTAGCATTTCATTAGTTTTCTCAACTTGCAGTTGTCTCACAGTTTTGGACAACTCAAGAACTTTGGCATCAAGTTCTTGTTTTTCAAGAATCACTGTTTCACTTTGATTCATAAGATATTTTAAGTACTTCTTAGAGACAGAGATTACCTGATCATCATTCTTACCAGAATCTAGATCTAATGCTTCTTTCGAAGACATGATGATTCAGAAATGCAGAATGGAAAATACTAGAAGAAAGAGAAAAAAAAATTTCTAAAAAAAACTATAATTTGTGGCCCAACTAAAATTTAGCACAAGTTCTGGCCCAATCTTACTCTTAACCCAATTGACTTAAAGTGTAAGCCCAACTAGTAAGAGTGGCCAAAAAAAAACTTCAAAGACTCAAACTAGTTCTAGACCCAAACAAGTTTAAGCCCAAAACAAGTTTTAGTCACTTAAGCCCAATTTACACTAACAGTGAATTCTTGGCCCAATTAAAATTAGTCCAACACTTAAAACTAGCCCAAAAGATACAATGATCCAAATTTATTCTTGGCCCAAAAGAACATCGACCCAAACGATCAAAATAATATTGACACCAAAACTAACAATACTAAAAGAAATCACAAGTAAAATGAAATCACTAAAAATTGAAATCACGACAAACACTACTGATTGACACAACTTTTTAGAAAAATATAAAATTGTAAAGCTTCATCTATTTTAAATATTTAAACTTTTGATCACCAAAAAAATGATAGACAAAAGATTCTAAGAAAAAAAATGATTCACGTGACTCTGCCTATTATGTCTAGGACAACTCAATTTGAATAAAAAAAACTAGACTTAGAAAAAGCAAATGAATCACGTGAAGAAACACTAATTATCCACTAGTAATATGACAACAAACAATTAAAGAACATGCGTGTACTTCCTCGCAACACGTTTTCTCAATTTTGAAACTTGAAACCACTCACTTTTGACAGCTCAAAAGAATACTAAAATAACATGAAACCACCAAATTTCAAATTACTTCACGTGAAAGACTTAGCTTAAATTTGACCACTAAGACACGATATGCTTTGACAGCTAAACACACTCTTTTTGATTCTCCCACGCGTGATATATGTACACTGACACACTCTTTCCTTGAAAAATATTTATTCACTCTTTCCTTTACAATTTCCTTACCACATCTCACAAAAAAAATATGAGTTTTCTTTCTGCCTTTAACGTGAATTCTACCTCTTTCTCTTATACAATATCAACCTTCAAAGACCAGAAAACAAATTTCATTTTTTTTCTTTTGCTTTCTTGAAATCACACTTTCAATAGATTATAATTTGATTATGTGTTTCTCTCTCTGCCCTCTCTCTCTACCTCTCCCTCTCTAACGGTCACATTTTCCAGATCTGAGATCGGAACTTGTGCACCGGAGATTGGGATCGAGCTAGAGATTGAGAGTTCGAGATCGAGATTATCACCATCCGGTTAAGGCTTCCACTCCGGTGGATCTAACCCTATTTTTTTCACCCGGGCCGGAGGTCCCTTCCACCTCGGTGGATCTGGAAGCAACCTCCCTACCTTTGTGTAGGGGTAAGGTCTGTCTACATCATACCTCCCTCATAGCCCGACTTATGTCGGGATTGAGTACCTTGTTGTTGTTGTATTTCAATAGATTAAACACGAAATCAATTAATGACTCAAACAACCACCCCTCTCAAACACGGTGACTAAGACAAAATGAAGATCAAATCAGAAATTCAAGCAGAACTCAACCACACAGCCAAGTTTCAACCTTTGAATGACGAAAGTGCTATTTGCCTTGGATGCCGAGCTCAGTGCTCGGCAAATGGGGTGTTCAAAAACAAAGTTTTCACAAATTCCACACCAACAAAGGTAAAGTAACAAAACCGAATTTGAAACAGACTTAAAAATTTTTTTTCTTATTTGAACTGTTTGCCGAGCTTATTGCTCGGCAAATGGTTAAAAATGAAAAATTTTCTTGGTTGAATGAAATGCCGAGCAATGAGCTCGGCAGATAGTTGAAATTGAAAATCTTGGTTAAAAAAAAACTTTTAGTCTAAATTGTACTAAGTGCCGAGCAGTGAGCTCGGCAGATAGTTGAAATTGAGAAATTTGGGGGAAAATTTTGCTAAGTATGGCTCGGCAAACACAAGACTTAGGGGGTTCGGGTTGATGACTGGTGAATTGTAGTGAAAGGAAAAATTTGCTAAGTCAATTTGTATTGAGTGCCGAGCAGTTAGCTCGGCATTGTGTTGATTTAGCAAATGAGTTGATCGGTCAAGTCTGCAAACACGAGAATTGGTCACGGGGGTGAGCTCGGCAAACACTAGAACATGTTGATCGGTTAGCTCGGCATATACGGGTAAAGTTATGCTAGTCGTGAATTTACTTCGGCAAACACGTGTATTAAGAAGCTGGTCGAGGCGAGTAAACAAGATTAGCACGAGTCTATCTCTGCAAATACGAGTAAGTATGATTTGATTGTGAAATTGAGCTCGGCAAACACGAGCAAACAATGTTAGCTCGTGAGACTATCTCTGCAAACGCTCAAAACACGATTAATCCTTCAGTTCGTTGTAATAAACCTCGACACCACCACCAAAATACTCACAATTTAACCGCGAACAAATCCTGACTGAACATAATTCCAAACTAAGTCGCCGGAAAAAATGTCAGTTCGCCGGAAAATGAACGGTTACCAAATCTTATCCGATCAGAAAATTGAAAACATCTCCTTGTTCAGAATCACACCGCGAATATTACCTGATGATTTTCTGGTCGATTTAAGAAGAAACGAGAGCAGAATCGAAGAAAGAAAAAGAAAGAAGTTTTTATGTATATATTTTTTTTTCTTTTTTTTTTTTGTTTTCTACTAAATTAAAATGTAAATTGTAATAGTAACTGACAGTTTCTCTGCATTTGAAATGTCACGTGACATGTACTGTAGCAGCAGAACATTTTTACTTTTCACCAAAAGTTGACTTTCTTATTTTTCACTGTTTGCAGAGTTCAACAATTGACCACACGAATCCATGAAATTTTGATCTGAAAATCGAAAATTAAACACTAATCCACTCTTAATCAATGATCAGAATCACAATTAACCTCGAATTACGTGACAAACCAGAAAAATTTCAGAATCAAAATTAAACTCAAATTCTCAAAATTATGAACAAAATCAGATGTAAAAATGATTGTAGATCGTTCGGATACACCGATTATGCTCTGATACCAATTGTTATAAAGAAACTTGAGCTCAATTGATGCTTTAATGGTGGAAATATGTTAGTGTGTGTAAAGTGTGTATGTGTGTGAATGGGAGGTTGGAGATGATCTAGAGAGAGAAAGTAACTTAGAGAGAAGTAAGTGTGGGATTAATGTGAAGGCTTAGTTACATGTGGAGTGATAAGGGGTTTATATACATTTAAACCTATTTATACTAAAACCCCTTCCACAATAACTAATTTACAATTTAACACCATTTTATATTTCTAACAAGCACCTTGCTTTCCCTTACCAAAGTTCTTGCCCTTAGCTTTCGGTTGTTTGGCTTTCTGAACCTTTCCCCCTTGATCATAAGAACTTGGGGTGTCTCAGATTTATTGGGAAGGTTTTTCTCATACTCAATCAACATGGCATGAAGTTCAGCTATGGTTTTGCTCATGCTGTGCATATTGTAATTGCGCACAAAACTCTCAAAATCTCTTGAAAGAGACTTAAGAATTATGCCAATAGCAATAGGCAGAGGATACGCATAGTTTAGCCTTTCCAAGTGCTCAAAGTAACTCTTCATCTTGAGTACATGAGGACTCACCGGTTTCCCATACTCGTGTTTACAATCATGGAGTGACTCAATTATCTCAAATAATTCAATTCCAGCTTGTTTTCCGTACATAGACTTGAGTTCTCTGATCATATCATACGGATTATAAGTCTCGAATTGCTTTTGAAGCTCGGGAGTCATGCTTGCCTAGCATCAAACAAGCAACCTCAATATGTCTATCGTACTGAGTATTGTATGCTTCCAACTGCACAGCAGTGGCACTCGCATCAGGGATAGCGGGTATCTGATTTTCAAGGACATCGGTTTTCTTTTCAGCTCTTAGAACAATTCTCAGTTGACGATACCAGTCATTGAAATTGGTTTCAGAAAGTTTTTATCTTTCTAGCATCGACCTGAAAGCCGATTGGTGTATGTTTTGTGAAGGATTTGTTGCCATTTACAAAACAGATTCAAGTTCAAAAATCAGTATTTTCGATAATAAATCCTTAAGAAATATAATCACCCAATGTTAAATCATTTAACGATTAATTTCATTAAGGCTAGGATCCAATTGACATACCATCATTTCATCAGTTGATCTGCTAGAAATGACGTACTCAAAAGGTAAGTGACGATCAGTAATTGCATTACAAGTGCAATTCCTAGATTTATGGGACTTACAACAACACTTATAGGGGTATTAAGTGTTTTGTAAACATGTTTTGTCCCATCTTATGCCACGGGTCAAGGTCTCACTGCTTAACTCGTTTTAAGTCGCCCAATTAAGAACTTGTAAATAGTCTACCACCGTCTCACGATGAGTAGTAATTTACCTTGGAGTTACAATTCACCTACGTCTCACGTAGAGAAAAAGCACTTGCAAGTGTTCTTAGCAAAGTGGGTGGCAATGACTTAACTTTAATTGGGTAATGCAATTGATGTGAATCAAAAGTTTATGTATGAAGACTCATGCACATCTTCATAACATAATGTTTAATAAAATCATTTTTATTGTCTTAACAACACAAAAGAGCTCGGTAGCTCCATTTGAACGCACAAAGAAGCGCAGGAGCAAAGGTTTGCGATATACGCAATTAAAAACCCGCTTTTTAGAAGGCTAGCGCACTCCGACTTATACCTCTCTTAAGTTTGTTCAAATGGGTGAGCCGGTGTATCTCTTGATTGTAAGACACCAATTTTATTAAAACAAAATCATATTTCGATAATTCTTAGTCAAGTTTATTCTTTTCAATAAAACAATTTTGCATCACCATTTACAATAAAAACAAAATAATAAACTTACTAACTATTAACAATTAATCATGCAACGATTTATGGTAGGCCACCTAAATCATGGTCACTATGGTTAATGTATATGTCTAAGTCGGCCCCCCCTTCAAAGAAGAGGACCACATACATCAAGTTTCCTTGATTGCGTAAGCCTTTAAACAAACTATTATCAAATAAATACATTTAAACATGCTTACTGGAAATTTCCAGCAGCTTCACGACCAGTTTAGTCCTACAAAGTTGTAGCCCTATGAGTCGTGCATCTACAGTCCAAAGGACAGCTCCTAACTCATTACGGTTGATTTTATATGAATTTTTTAGTGAACTGATGTCAAGCAGGAAAAATCACACGAAAATTCACATAGTCACACAATTATCAAATAATTAACCCTAATTATTGGACCATTAAACTAAGCAATTTATATCTATATATCTAAGTAATAATCATAAAGAATTTTGCATGAATTCCTTATGATTTTTACTTCTATTTAACAACATTAAATAAAAGATACATAAAACATGCAATTTATATCAAATAAACATGTCAATTCACATAATCAAAACTTGCATAGAGGGTTTAATTTAACCATTAACTTAATAGGTTGAATTAATAATAAAAACAAAAACCCTAATTTTATTTTTATTAAATTTCGATTTATATTAAAATAAATAAATAAAAAATCGATTTTAATATTTAATTATTAAATAAATCGAACCAACCCTAAACCCCCCTTCAAGTTTTGAACTTTGTAACTAATATATCACATATTAGGCTCGTGATACCACTGTTAGGATTTAAGCACAATAATCATATAAACAATCACGAGTACGCAGCGGAAAGAATCATATATGCAATATAATTAATTAACAAAATAGAATGTTGTACCTTTTAGCAAAGCTCCAAAATAATAATTATTATTAGTTAGGGTTTAAAGTAAAACTCCTCTACGATCGCACACACGACACGTCGAACAAAATCCGAGATTGCTAGATATTGAATCACCAAAAGCCAAAAGCTCCAAGCTTGCTTTTAAATTCGTGACTTGCTTCTGTCGAATAAAACAATATACAAACTTTCCCTCTTGTATTGTTGTCGAGAAACACAATACTAAAGAAAAGTGTTTTTTTGTCCTTTTCTTAATTGTTAATGTCACGTATGGGATGAAAACCCATATTTATGTTTCTTTCTTTCGGCCATCGACACTAAGAAACGAATGCGGAGAAAGTTGTATTATAGAGTTATATTGTTAGGGTTAAGTTATTAGGGATATATTTATACCCTATATATATATCCTAATAACTAACCTTCAATAACATCTTTTACTTGGACTAGGGTTTAATTAATAATTACATTAATTATTAATTAATATTTAATAATTAATAATTTATATTTATTAATTAATAAATAATTCTAATTAACATATCTAGTTAATAATGTCCAATTATCATTTCTCTCAATTTGGTGATTATAAATATGTAGATACAATATATACATATTACCGGATATCTAAGTGTCATCGGGTGTGACCCCGTAGGCTTAAACATTTTCGGACATGCGTTTATTTAACCTGATCATATTCCAACAGAAAGTTTCTAGTTCATGTCGAGATCTTGTGAGCTTGTGTCGAGTTCGTTACGAATCTGCAGGAGGTAAATCTTGGATCCACTTTAAGCGTCGATCTTACATTAGTTTTGTCAAATTCCTTATCTATAGTTACGATGTTTTGTAAATTGTGAGTCCAGTAGGGTCGAACTAATAAGTTTCGAAAACGAGTTTGTAAGAAGAAAAAGGCGTTTGTTCATGTAGGGAGGAGCACTCTTAAATAATTAACCCGCTGACTATAGTGATAACCAAAAGTATATAAAAGAACTCCCAATGCCGTCTTCCACGGGTTTTGGGTCCCAATACCGTCTTTGACGGTGTATGGGGGAGGTTGAGATGTAGACAGCCTTACCCCTACCAAAGGTAGAGAGGCTGCTTCCAGGTTCTACCAAGGTAGAAAAGGACCTCCAGCCTTGCTGGGCATGAGGATCGAACCCATGACCTCTGTTTCCAGAGGCAAGGGCTCCAACCACTGATCCAACCCTGACTATAGTGATAACCAAAAGTATATAAAAGAAACTCAACATTAGACTTATAGTTAGCTGTTCATGACCAAAAATAACAATACGTAAAATAACAAGGTCCAAGTGCATAGTTTGTTAAAATACGTAGGATTGATTATTTACCAATGAGTAGTTTTTGACTTGAAAATTTTAAAGATTATAAAACAATGAATAACCGTGCATGGATAATAAGTTATCACCAAGAGATATATAGACCATAAACGTAGTTAAATTCTTGAGTGTAGATCTGGTCGACTAGAGTGATGGATCTTTTGGACAGTGTTAGCTTTAGAGCTTTACTAAGGTACGGATTCCTATTTTAAAATTATGTTAGTTTATATATTAAAGTACGGATTTCTATTTTAAACTATGTTCGTTATATAATAGTACGGATTTTTATTTTAAACTTATACGTGTACATATATGTCGAAACTATGATTTGAATTCCGTTTGTTCATTCTGCGTTACTCTATTGTTAAAGTGATTTGATATGTCTCTTAAGGCCTCAAAACTATTTTGCTCGTATATGCTATATGTTGGTTATGATCTAAAGGTTTTAAATAAATTCCGATTTTTGAAATATATGTATGAGAGATCTTTGAATATGTTGAAATAAGAAAAGCTTTTGAAACATTGTACGATAAGAATTTTGAAAGATCATTTACAAAGTTATTTTGATATATGAGAATTTGATATGAAAACCCGAGCTAACCACCTATGGGGGTACCATAGGCACATCATTTGGGGGCACCGATGGTGTGACACCACCGTGACGGTGTGATGTGTTCACGGCGTCTACGCTTGTAGGATTGCTATCAAAGCATTGCGCATTTTTGTTAGGAGGCGTATGTGTCGACTCTAGGAACTGTAGGATTTGTAGGATTTGTCGGATTTGTAGGGTGGATGGTTGTGTTGTGCCCGGCGCACCATTGCACATTTGTAGGCAGTCCATTGTACATATGTCTGACATTTGTTTTATCGATTCCATTGTACATATGTCATGACATTTTGTTCTCTATAACAATTTTGATGATGAACTGCTATTAACGGGTCTACAGATATGATACGACATTACTTTTGACTTTGAAATGTAGGCATTTTGATAATGTTGGATTTGAAAGTAGGAAGCTTGTTCGGCTTTTTGATAATGTTGGATATTGAAATGTTCTTTTGGTAATGCTAAAATATGGATTTGATGATATGACTATATTTGTTTCGGATTAATATTATTTATTTAAAATGTGTCTTTGATTCGTTAAAAATATCTTTTAAATCCTTGTATAAGTTAAATGATTATTGTTTGAAAAACATCTTGTCTATTTTTGAGTATTACTATATGTATTCCTATATCCGCGCACTGAGCAATTGGCTCAGCCGCAGTTTTTCTTTCCCTGCGGCAGGTATTAAGAAAGAGTAGAGAAATGGAATTATAGCTAGCTTCCGCGCATAATGGATTGTTGGAAATCACGGTCAAGGATCGTTTTGTAACACCCCAAGCCGAGGCTCGGAATATCACGGAAATCATACAGCACCAGGTGGAATTACAATAGAACAACTAAATGCAAATTAAGATTCAGTGAATCCAAAACACAACGGAAACAAGTAACAATAAACAACAAGAGCATATAGCCATCAAAGTTAACATAATACATTCAAGGATGGCAAACGATCCTAAGTATAATGCAAAAGGAGGGTCAATGAATCCTTGATCCATGAGGTCCAAGTCCGGGTCAGACAGCAAGCAAGCAACTAAACACCACGTCCGGGGAGAACCTGATTACCTGAAAAGTGTACTAAGCATAGTCAACACATGGTTGGTGAGTTCGTAGTAATGGTTCGTAACGAACCAACATCAATAATCACAATATAAGAATAGAGGCTAGACATGACTTACAGCGAGCCTCTAAGTACACAATATCGTCCAACAACAAGATTACACAAAAGAAATGAGAGTGTAATGAGGATGCACAAATGATGTATGTATCAAATGCAAGTGCCAAATGAATGAATAAGCAAATATGCCTATCCCAAGCGTGACCTTCAATCACGTATGCAACGATACCCCTCTGCCATCGCCATGGACAGGGCTGTATCTCAAAAACATCGAGATATATATGTCTATATACTCGGGTCAGGTCTACATCCAAAATGGGTGCATACATCTATGCACCAGATGCCGGCAATCCCCTGCCGAGGGTCCAACAATAATGTATGCAATGCTTACAAACAAATGTAAATGCATACTTCATAAACCAACAACCAATGTACGATAACCTGAGCCAACAATCAATATTCCTCAAACATAACCCAGCAATCAATGTATGATAACCAAAAGCCAACGATCAATAATCAACAAAACATAAGCCACTAATCACAATATAAACCAACTATACGTACATACACTTTAGAGGATTCTACTTTCTTCAAGTCCCAGATGCTTATGTATAGGGTCACCCGCAGCCTTCCCACCACATCTAAACCCAATGAATGCATAACCGACTTCCATGTATGTACGTCTATCCTAATGTATAAGTAACACTTAACGAAAACACAATCCAAGTCAAACAAACGACAAGACACGTCACATCAATCCAACAATCATGTCAAACAATCAATACATCAATAGATACAAGTAAACACGCCAGGTTTACACTTTTCAGCCCAAATCCCAAGCGGGTAGGGAGATACGAAACTCACCTTGATCGGCAAAGAAGTTAGTAAAGGATTACAAACGAGTAACGGGTTCCACACGTCCACAACCTATAATTATTCATCGTAATACCGCCACGTCAACTATACAATCTCAAACAAGTTGAAAAGCGACACACATAAAAAAACACAGTGACTATCCACTGCGCCGCAGTGGACCAGAACTATGCCCACTGCGCCGCAGTGGCCAAACTGGACCAGGACCAGAAATATTGCACTGCGCCGCAGTGGGCAAGAACTATGCCCACTGCGCCGCAGTGGCCAAACTGGACCAGGACCAGAAATATTGCACTGCGCCGCAGTGAGCAAAGGTGAGCTCACTGCGCCGCAGTGACCACTTTCTGCAGCCAGCACCAGCAGATTCATCAAGAGATACGAACCAAAAACCCCCATTTCGACCCAAACCAACCCAAATCGATTTGTAAAGACTTGTAACATGATTTGAAGCATAACTTAACATCATTGAACATAAATACCCATAACCCAACCCACAAATTCGACCAACACACCAAAATCATCCACAAATTCATCAAACCCTAACCCTAACCCTAATTTAACCCAAAACTCCATTTTACAATTTTAAAGACTCGAAATCATATCAAATCAACTAGAAACACATGAACAAACATAAATAGAAGTAAATGGGTTGAATTAGACTTACCAAAACTTCTCTTTGAGCTAAAACCCGAAATTAGGTCGAAATGGATAAAAAGGCAAGAACTTGACTTTGATTCTTCAATAAGGCGATAATGTGGTATAGATGGTGATGATTCTTGTGTTAAAATCGATCCACTACTAGTTGATGCAAGAATGGTGAAGAGATTGAAATGGTTCTTTTGCTTTTGAGAGAAAGAGAGAAAGAGATAGTAATGAGAAATGAGAGGGAGGAAAAGGATAAGGGGGGGGAGATGGGTCTTGGGGGCTGGTGGGTCATGGACTACCCACGGGCCGACCCGCTTCTCCCACAAGCCATATAAACAATCATTTACACTACTAAACGCCAACGACATATTAACGACTCGACTAACATACCACTTAGTCATAAAATCATAAATGGGCCCGAATTACCACATTCATTAAGTTTGTTAGTCAAATTACACAAAAGTCAACGGGTCAAAATTCGTGGATGTTACATTATTCCCCCGTTAAAAGAATTTCGTCCCGAAATTCAACAAAACCCTAATTAACAAATAAATGCGGATACTTGGACTTCATATGGTCTTCTCTCTCCCAAGTGAACTCGGCTCCACGACTAGCATTCCATCTTACTTTCACAATGGTGTAGCGCTTCTTCTTGAGCTTCTTTTCTTGACGGTCCATGATCTCTACCGGCTCTTCAACAAAGTTCAAGTTTGAATCAACCCTAATTTCGTCCATAGGCACATGATGTGTAGGATCCGCCAAACACTTGCGTAAGTTACAAATATGGAACACATCATGCACACCACTAAGCTCTTGAGGCAATTCTAGCCGATAAGCAACTTTCCAACCCGTTCAAGAATCTTGAAAGGACCAACATACCTTGGTGCAAGTTTTCCCCGCTTCACGAATCGTACGACTCCCTTCCAAGGCGACACTTTCAAAAGTACAAAATCACCAACTTCAAACTCTAGCGGTCTCCGCCTCACATCGGCATACTTCTTTTGACGCTCACGGGCCAATTGCAACTTCTCCTTAATTTGAGATATTACCTTGGTAGTTTCAATCACAATTTCCGGCCCGATAAGTTGACTCTCCCCAATTTCCGCCCAAGCTAAGGGAGAACGGCACACTCTACCATACAAGGCCTTAAAGGGTGCCATTTGAATAGTAGCGTGGTAGCTATTGTTGTATGAAAACTCAACTAACGGCAAATGGTCTTCCCAACTTCCACCAAAATCAATCGCACACGCCCTCAACATGTCTTCGAGTGTTTGAATGGTTCTCTCAGTTTGCCCATCCGTTTGAGGGTGAAATGCCGTGCTCATGTCAAGTCGGGTACCCATGGCTTTTTGAAAGGCTTCCCAAAATTTTGATTTGAAACGGGCATCCCTATCCGAAATGATAGAAACCGGCACTCCATGCTTAGATATTACTTCCTTGATGTACAAACGAGCTAAAGTGTCAAATTTATCGGTTTCACGAATGGCTAAGAAGTGAGCCGATTTCGTTAACCGATCTACTATCACCCAAATCGTGTCTCGGCCGCTTCTCGTCTTCGGTAGTTTAGTGATGAAGTCCATTGAAATATGCTCCCACTTCCATTCGGGCATCACCGGTTGTACCAACAATCCGGGTGGCTTCTTGTGATCGGCCTTAACTTGTAAGCAAGTAAGGCACTCACTCACATACTTAGCCACATCACGCTTCATGCCTGGCCACCAATACAATTCCTTCAAGTCAAAGTACATCTTATCCGACCCGGGATGGACCGAATAAGGTGATAGGTGGGCTTCATTCATAATAAGCGTCCTTAAATTGCCGAATATAGGAATCCAAAGTCTTTCCACCATGTAAAGCCCGTTATCATTCTTTCGGTCAAATAGTTGTTCCATGCCGTCTAGGTTTTCGTTTCCAAAGTTTTCCGGTAGGGTCGCTTGAATTTGGGCTTCAATAATCCGATCACGAATACTTGGCCCTACCGTGAGGCTCATAGCTCGAGCCCGTCTTGGTTTCACTCTCTCCTTTCGGCTTAAGGCATCGGCTACTACATTTGCCTTGCCCGGGTGATAACGGATGTCACAATCATAATCACTGAATAGCTCTAACCAACGCCTTTGCCTCATGTTCAATTCACTTTGGTTGAAGATGTGTTGGAGACTTTTGTGATCGGTATAAATCACACATTTGGTGCCATAGAGGTAATGCCTCCAACACTTCAGAGCAAACACAACCGCCCCCAATTCCAAATCATGTGTCGGGTAGTTCTTCTCATGCACCTTCAATTGCCGAGAGGCATAAGCGATGACTTACCCCTTTGCATAAGGACACAACCCAACCCTTGCCCCGAAGCATCACAATAAACCACAAAATCTTCTATCCCATCCGGTAATGTCAAAATAGGAGCATCACATAGCATATCCTTAAGGGTTTGGAAGGCGTTCTCTTGTTTTTCGCCCCATTCAAAGTTTTTATCTTTTTGAGTCAAGAGAGTGAGTGGTTGTGCGATACGGGAGAAATTTTCAATAAACCTTCTATAGTAACCCGCCAATCCAAGGAATTGGCGGATCTCGGATGGCGTTTCGGGTCTTCTCCAATTCTTAACCGCTTCAATCTTGCTTGGGTCCACATGAATACCATCCTTGCTCACTACGTGACCAAGGAAGTGGACCTCTTCCAACCAAAACTCACACTTGGAAAATTTCGCGTACAACTTCTCCTTCCTTAGTAATTCAAGCACTTCGCGCAAGTGCTTAACATGCTCCTCCTTTGTCTTCGAGTATACAAGTATGTCATCAATGAACACAATAACGGACTTGTCTAAATATGGTTGACACACCGGTTCATCAAGTCCATGAACACCGCCGGTGCATTGGTCAACCCAAATGGCATCACGGTGAATTCAAAATGGCCATACCTTGTGCGAAAAGCCGTTTTGGGAATGTCATCTTCATGTACCCGGAGTTGATGATAACCCGAGCGAAGATCGATCTTTGAGAAGTGCTTAGCTCCTTGAAGTTGATCAAACAAGTCATCAATTCTAGGGAGAGGATATCGGTTCTTCACGGTGAGCTTGTTCAATTCCCGATAATCAATACACATTCGGAAGGATCCGTCTTTCTTTTTGACGAAGAGAACAGGAGCACCCCAAGGAGATTGACTAGGGCGAATGAAACCCTTCTCTTGGAGTTCCTTGAGTTGAGTTTGTAGCTCTTGCATTTCGGTTAAGGCTAGCCTATAAGGAGCTTTTGCTATGGGCGCGGCTTCGGGAATAAGATTGATACGAAAATCAAGTTCACGGGGCGGAGGTAACCCCGGTAAGTCGTCCGGAAAAACATCGGGGAAATCACAAACAATAGGAACGGTCTTCAATTCTACCCTTGTGGTGGTAGCACTAAAGACTTTAGAATTAGGGGAATCGGAGATTTCGCCTTGTACCCTAAGAACTTTACCGTTGGCCAAAGGTATCTTAACAACTCTCTCACCACAATCAATCGTCGCATTAACCGCCGCTAACCAATCCATACCCACAATAATATCAAAACTACCAATGTCAAGAGGCATAAGGTCAATGAAGAAGTCAACGTCTTCCAAGGTCAAAACACAATCACGGAGTATTTGGCTAATTCTAGTTAGTGACCCGTTTACCATTTCAATGTCAAGCACATAGTTTAGAGCACAAGGATGCACATCAATCAAAGGCACAAAGT
Organism: Erigeron breviscapus; assembly: GCA_034093135.1. Taxonomy (NCBI): domain Eukaryota; kingdom Viridiplantae; phylum Streptophyta; class Magnoliopsida; order Asterales; family Asteraceae; genus Erigeron; species Erigeron breviscapus. Next base: position 48,611,721 of record CM067171.1, on the reverse strand, counting down.
TAGTAGACACGAGGCTAAAATCGGCCCCGGAATCAAATAGTACGGTTGCATAGAGACCATTAAGGAGGAAAGTACCTGCCACTACGTTAGGATCATTTCGGGCTTCATTTACATTGGCCGCAAAAGCTCGGCCGCGTGGTTGCACTTGGTGGCCTTGTTGCCCCCGGTTTTGATTAGGCCCAACCATTTGGAGTTGATTGGGGTGGACGGCTACTTGGACTTGTTGTCCCACCCATCGAGGACAATCATTACGATAGTGGTCACGGCTACCACATTCAAAACACTCGCCCCTTCTTTGGTTACCTTGAGGAGGAACGGCCCGAATAGGAGCCGCATTCATTGGGCCCGTTCTTGGAGCCCTACAGTTCTTGGAGGCGTGCCCAACTTGGTGGCAGTTGTAGCATGCACCACATGGAGTGGTGGCGGGATGGTGCCTGTTGCACCTCCCACAGAAAGGATGAGGCCCGGTATAAGGCCTCCTAGCCGGTTCTACCGCCGCCATTATTCTACCCCTGTTAGCATTCTTGGGGTCAAACCTCCCCATTTTCCTTACCCCGCTCGACTCCCCCACTTCCTTCCTCTTGTTTGATGAGGATTTGCTCAAAACACCACTCCTTAATAAATCTTCAGTCACACTCCCGGCTTGGTTGACCGCATTAGCCAAGGAAGTAGGCATGTTTGAGTTAACATAAGATCGGACTTGAGGGTTCAAGCCCAACACAAATTTTTGGATGGCTTGTGGCTCGGTACCCACCAAGTGAGGAATGAGAGTAGACAACTCTTGGAATCGTCTCACATAGCCCTTGAAATCGGCTCCTTCCATATTGAGGTTTGCAAATTCTATGGTTAAATTCTGTAGCTCGTACGGAGGACAAAACTTGGCCTTCACTTTGTCTTTGAAGTCAATCCACTCCAAATTCCGAGTCCGCCCTAGAGTTATTTCCTGGTTCCACCAACTCAAGGCGTCATGTCTAAACATGCCGGATGCATAGGAAATCCGGTCTTCGTAGGTGCAATGGCTCCTTTCTATCACCGCCTCTATTGCCTCGAACCACCTTATACATTCCGTGGGACCACCCTTCCCATCAAACTCCGGTGCCCCACAACTTTTAAAATCCTTAAATATACACCCTTGGCGGTATCCGCCATACTGATTATTCATGGGCATACCGATACCAACTCCCACCGGTCCCTCTTCTTCATGTTCTTCGGCTTGAGGTTGATCATTTTCATTTTCTGGGGCTTCGTTGTTTTGAGGCCCATTATTTTGCCCAAGACTTGCCGTGACTTGAGCAATGATGGTTGGCATGATACCGGCAACCGTCTGGGCAATAACCTCAGCCAAGTTTGGCTCAGGAGCTCTACCACGACCCCTACCACGGCCTCTACCACGGCCTCTACCACGGCCTCTACCTCCCTGTACTTCCGGTTGAGCTTCCGGTTGAGGCTCTTCTTCTTCAGCCCTATAATTTGTTCGGACCCTTCTTGGTCTTTCCATTTCTATAAAACAAGTGACACGTTGACCCGAGAGTTAGTCTCAAATGCTCGCATGTTAGTCACACAAGTAGTCATGCCCTCATACCGATACCACATAATCATTTCATAACATTATGCTAAGGCAACAGTGTTAAAATCGTAAGGGGGGTTTACATATCATATCATCACGTTGCATTTGTTGCCGTATTTTATCATTAAATTAAGTACTCATGTTCATTTCATCATGTAATTAAACAACTAACACGAATGATTCAAAGTATAATCCGAATTCGATATGCTCTCTAGTTATCAACCGGGTATGTATACAAGGTGTACCAACGGCTAACCTTCCACCCAATTAACTTCCATTAAGCATATCGGTTCCTTATTATACTTTAAGCCACACGTGCGCAATCCACGATGTCATGAACTTGCTATAGTATCGGGTAACCATAAAAGAGTTGATCGGGTTCTTTTAGGGTTGCCACAATATTATACTAAGTTAATGGCATCCCTTCATTTTGCCCTAAATCATCACATTAGTTCCAACAATTAGCAACAACAAATCATAGTAATCATATTCATCACGTTGAATTCAAGCTATCACACAAATGGTCTTAACTACGAACTCACACGGGGATTCACAAAATTCATATTGCACACGAATTTCCTAACCATGCATGCTATATGAAGAGTTTTAACTTAAGCCGTAGTCTAGGTCAAACCGCCTAATTCTCTACGACCACGCATGGGCCACCATTCTGTAACACCCCAAGCCGAGGCTCGGAATATCACGGAAATCATACAGCACCAGGTGGAATTACAATAGAACAACTAAATGCAAATTAAGATTCAGTGAATCCAAAACACAACGGAAACAAGTAACAATAAACAACAAGAGCATATAGCCATCAAAGTTAACATAATACATTCAAGGATGGCAAACGATCCTAAGTATAATGCAAAAGGAGGGTCAATGAATCCTTGATCCATGAGGTCCAAGTCCGGGTCAGACAGCAAGCAAGCAACTAAACACCACGTCCGGGGAGAACCTGATTACCTGAAAAGTGTACTAAGCATAGTCAACACATGGTTGGTGAGTTCGTAGTAATGGTTCGTAACGAACCAACATCAATAATCACAATATAAGAATAGAGGCTAGACATGACTTACAGCGAGCCTCTAAGTACACAATATCGTCCAACAACAAGATTACACAAAAGAAATGAGAGTGTAATGAGGATGCACAAATGATGTATGTATCAAATGCAAGTGCCAAATGAATGAATAAGCAAATATGCCTATCCCAAGCGTGACCTTCAATCACGTATGCAACGATACCCCTCTGCCATCGCCATGGACAGGGCTGTATCTCAAAAACATCGAGATATATATGTCTATATACTCGGGGTCAGGTCTACATCCAAAATGGGTGCATACATCTATGCACCAGGATGCCGGCAATCCCCTGTCGAGGGTCCAACAATAATGTATGCAATGCTTACAAACAAATGTAAATGCATACTTCATAAACCAACAACCAATGTACGATAACCTGAGCCAACAATCAATATTCCTCAAACATAACCCAGCAATCAATGTATGATAACCAAAAGCCAACGATCAATAATCAACAAAACATAAGCCACTAATCACAATATAAACCAACTATACGTACATACACTTTAGAGGATTCTACTTTCTTCAAGTCCCAGATGCTTATGTATAGGGTCACCCGCAGCCTTCCCACCACATCTAAAACCCAATGAATGCATAACCGACTTCCATGTATGTACGTCTATCCTAATGTATAAGTAACACTTAACGAAAACACAATCCAAGTCAAACAAACGACAAGACACGTCACATCAATCCAACAATCATGTCAAACAATCAATACATCAATAGATACAAGTAAACACGCCAGGTTTACACTTTTCAGCCCGAATCCCAAGCGGGTAGGGAGATACGAAACTCACCTTGATCGGCAAAGAAGTTAGTAAAGGATTACAAACGAGTAACGGGTTCCACACGTCCACAACCTATAATTATTCATCGTAATACCGCCACGTCAACTATACAATCTCAAACAAGTTGAAAAGCGACACACATAAAAAAACACAGTGACTATCCACTGCGCCGCAGTGGACCAGAACTATGCCCACTGCGCCGCAGTGGCCAAACTGGACCAGGACCAGAAATATTGCACTGCGCCGCAGTGGCTAAACTGGCCCAGAACCAGTAGAAAAGCACTGCGCCGCAGTGAGCAAAGGTGAGCTCACTGCGCCGCAGTGACCACTTTCTGCAGCCAGCACCAGCAGATTCATCAAGAGATACGAACCAAAAACCCCCATTTCGACCCAAACCAACCCAAATCGATTTGTAAAGACTTGTAACATGATTTGAAGCATAACTTAACATCATTGAACATAAATACCCATAACCCAACCCACAAATTCGACCAACACACCAAAATCATCCACAAATTCATCAAACCCTAACCCTAACCCTAACCCTAATTTAACCCAAAACTCCATTTTACAATTTTAAAGACTCGAAATCATATCAAATCAACTAGAAACACATGAACAAACATAAATAGAAGTAAATGGGTTGAATTAGACTTACCAAAACTTCTCTTTGAGCTAAAACCCGAAATTAGGTCGAAATGGATAAAAAGGCAAGAACTTGACTTTGATTCTTCAATAAGGCGATAATGTGGTATAGATGGTGATGATTCTTGTGTTAAAATCGATCCACTACTAGTTGATGCAAGAATGGTGAAGAGATTGAAATGGTTCTTTTGCTTTTGAGAGAAAGAGAGAAAGAGATAGTAATGAGAAATGAGAGGGAGGAAAAGGATAAGGGGGGGGAGATGGGTCTTGGGGGCTGGTGGGTCATGGACTACCCACGGGCCGACCCGTTTCTCCCACAAGCCATATAAACAATCATTTACACTACTAAACGCCAACGACATATTAACGACTCGACTAACATACCACTTAGTCATAAAATCATAAATGGGCCCGAATTACCACATTCATTAAGTTTGTTAGTCAAATTACACAAAAGTCAACGGGTCAAAATTCGTGGATGTTACAGTTAGGCTATGAGAATTGTAAAAATATTAAGAGAAAATCATGTATAGTACTCTTTTGTTATTGTTTAAGTTCGAAAGTGACACTTCATATTCGAGTTTAGAAGTGGGGTGTTACACGTATGCTCATACTCGTTTTTTTTTTTTTTGTTTTCTACCGTTTTATGTGCTTCAATATTTCTAAATTTGATCTTATATTACTATTTTTTGATGTATATTTTGAAAACACGATAAAACTTAGTATAATAGTAGTCTCATTTGGAAGCTGTTTGTTGGAATGTGATCACGTTAAATAAACGCATGTCCGAAATTATTTAAGCCTACGGGGTCACACAAAATGACACATATACTCTATGTAATTAATTGATATGTTAAATGTAATATATTGATTAATATGGTCACGAAATGATTAATAAGCATTTGTTAAAAGTTAAATATATATGTTTATTAATTAAAAGGACTTAATTGTGAAATTAGGAATTAGTATTGTTTCCTAATTCCTAATTTGGGGGGGGGGGAGTGGGTTTTAGGCCTTGACTTATCTTGCCCATCAAGTTGAAAACCCTATCAATTAATCCTATAAATAGAGGGTTAAGTTAAGAGTTTTTTCATAAGTTGTTTGTGAGGTAAAACCAAGTGGTTAAAAGCAACATATATTATTGACAACAATATAATATGAAGATGTATGTAATATAAAATCAAATAGTGTGGAATTGTCTTTTTGATTGTCCACATTACAATTCAAACAATATTGATTAGATATTTATTTTTCCGAGTATTAAAACCTTTAAAAAAATGCAAAATTTGAGTTTTACATTAGTCGGCAAAAAAAAAAGTTTGGTTTTTTCCCCTTATTTTTGGTGTTCACGGAAAAAACTAAAATAAGTGTGTTACACATGTCACATTTTGAAGCATTTAGAAGGATTATTAGGCTAAAGTTAGGAGGATAAATCATTTCCCTAAAAATAAAGATAGATGTTTAGGAGGATAAATCATTTCCCTAAAAATGAAGCATTTAGGAGGATTATTGAGCTTACAAGCGTGTTTAGCTAGCAGAAACATTGAGTAGGTGGATTTTACTTGAAAGTTTGAGATTAATCGGAACGCTCCTTCTTCAAGTAGATGTCCAAAGTTCGGAATTAATGAATAATGGATTGAGCAGTATATCTTTTTGCCCTGTTAATAAATAAATTTACAGTCAATTTTTAAGATAAATACATGTTATGAATAATATATTAATGGAAGTGGATTACCTGTTCATCTACCATACTTCAAAAAAGGACAATAGTACAATTATTTTTAAAATCTTAATATATTTACATTAGATTTTATTTATTTTTTAGTAATTAATTTTATATTTATATGATAGAACGTATAATTAAGATATATAATAGCTATTATTCTATTGATTATATATTAGCTATTATTCTATTGGATATATATCAGTTATTATTCATTATCAATTATATTGGAATTAATGGTTAAAAAGTGTAAATTTGTGATTGAAAACAAAAAAGTGTAGATTAAAATAACTATAAATTAAGTATTTAGTTAGGGTAAAAAGTGTAAATTATTGATGGAAAACAAAAAAGTGTAAATTAGTGAGATTTTTTCTACAAACATTAATATAAATATAATATACTAATATATTTGGATAATGATTATTAGGATTTTTAATTTATAATTAAATTAATAATGACATCATCAATTTTCAATTTGATAAAATCGAAAGCTATGATTGGTTAATAAGCTATTAGGTCAGTTGTCTTTTAGTATATATAAATATTATTACTTCATTTTGTTTTAGTTTATTTTAAATATGATAAGTTGTATTTGATATAAAGTAGGAAACTTGATAAATATAGATTAGCTCAAATTAATAGAAAATTAAAAAGTAAAAAACATGTATCGATCAAAGAATACGCCACATGTCGTTCAAAGAATACTACAATTCTGTTTTAGTTTATTAGTGTATGTATATAATGTAGGGGGTGATTGAATTGTGAAGTATGTTTCTCTATGCGGAACCTATTTAGTAATTTAACTGTTATACATATTATATTATATAGTCTCCAGGCCCGTCCGATGGACGGATAGTCTCAAAATATATATCAAAGGTAAATATTAAAATAATAAATAACAAAACAGGTGAAAAATAATAAAACATGAACAAAACAAATTTAAAAGAATTAACCCTTTTGTAGTAGAAGAAAAAGTCATAATCAAACTACAATTGATAACAAACTAAATTAAAGAGATGAAAATAACAATAACATAACAATTCAATATCAAATAATAAACAAATACGAACAAAATACCAAAAATAAAATTAAAGTGATATAAAAAAAACCGTATGTTTTTTTTGTTGATAAATTTACTTAACTTGATTTGTTTATTAAAGATAGAAATGACAGAAATAATATGAATGAAAATGATTAATAAAAATTAGGTTGTATATATAATAATTTATTTATTGGGAGAATTTTAAGGATATTATATATCTTTAAAATTTAAAAAGATTTGTTTTGATAGAAAAAGATTTATGATAGAGTTTTAAATATAATTATTTATTTAGAAGTTAAGAATCAGTTAAATAATTTGTTATAATTTTGCTATATATATATAGTTTATTGTTATAACTTTAGTTATCATTTATAAGAAGTTTTGTTTATATACTTGAATTCGATAAAAATAAGGGGCTTTTTTTTTCTCGCCTCTATCTAGTTATTCCCCATCAACGATCATCCCTAGCTAATTGTCTAGCTACTGGTATTATGAGTTTTTGTTTCTCTTTTTTTTTGTCAAGTTCACTCCTATTGTCGGTGATAAAATTATGTTTGTGTGCAATTCAAATAAAGAGATGACGAAGATCAAATGTAAATTGTTAGAACATGCGATGTGATTCAAATTTGCTAATTCATGGAGTATTAGATACTAAGACCGATTATTACAAACATGTAAAGTCGACTTTCCGTATTATTGAAAAAGCAATGTAAATTAATATATAAATAAATATATAATTATCTATTTAACAAGAAAATAAAAAATAAAAAAAATCTATAAAAAAAAGAGAGTTCTAGAGTAATTAGAAGAGAGTTTTAGGTCTAAAAAGGGCATTAAAGGGTGTCAAGTGTACCTCCAACCTCCTCTTTTAGTTATAGTATAGATAGATAGATAACTGTTGATGACATACCCCTCCAGCGGTACGCAGACCCTGATATAGTAACGTTGTGATACGAAGGTCCGTTCGTTACGAAGGCTTCCGCAGATAGATAAAAAGGATAAGAATTGCTCCCCTAAAAGATCGGGATTTCCCCTTATCATTTCCAAACTGATAATTACGGAAATTATATCCCTGACCTAAGACTTAGGAAACCCTAAGCGGCCTACTTGTTCTCCAAAAACACTTCCCCCTATAAAAGGAGGATCGTAAGACCCTCAAAAGGGCATTCAATTTCAACTAAATAGACGATCACACATAGATCGCATAAGAACTCAATTGGCGTAAAGAGATCAACTCTACCTTTTGGGAATCGCCAACACACAACCAAAATCACCCACTACCTCACATTATTCTAACCTCGGTTCGGTGCACAAACATTTGGCGCCATCTGTGGGACCCCATACTCAGATCCCATAACCACTCTAAAACCTGTTTTTTGTATCGAATCAGAAAAAATGGTCGACGTTCCACCAGGATTCGGGCAAAGCTCCCAGCAGATGAACGGGAACGAGCCCAGTGGAAACTCTCCACCCAGATCTGGGCCAGCGACTGAAGCGTCGATCAGTGGCGATCAACAAAAGAATAGTCGAACTGGTGAAGACACTGAGCGCCCAGCCCAGACACCGGGGGGACAAGGTGGGTTCACTCGGGGATCCCCATCCAGGGCCCCGCAATTATTTGATCCAGACTATATTATTCGAAACTATGGTCACATCCAGCACACCATAAGGCATCTCCGAAGGGTCGGAGCACTTGATGGCATCACCAGGGTATTAAACTTTGATGATGAACGGAGGATGACTATGATGCGGAGACACCCCCAAGGGGACTCCGGCGATACACGCGGATCCCGAGATCCAGGGTCAGAAGCGATTACGGCTTCGGACTGAATAGTGAAGGCCTCCGGCCCCGAACACCTCCGCATCAGACACAGCCGGAAGATACCGAAGCCTCAAGGCCAGAGAACGCCGCCTCTGGAGCGGGTGCTCAGGCTAATGCTCCCCCAGGATCCGCAGGACCTAGGGGTCAGCAGTCCGACACACCCCAGGCAGGATCTGTCCCCGGACGAGGTACCCAGTATGCTGATAATGCCACTCCGGCGCACAGTACTCCCGCCGGCTACAATGTTCCGTCCGGAGGCTATCAAGGACCTTCGGGCCAGGGCTATCAAGGACCTTCGGGCCAGAACTATCAAGGACCTTCGGGCCAGGGCTATCAAGGACCTTCGGGCCAGAATATCAAGGACCTTCGGGCCAGGGCTATCAAGGACCTTCGGGCCAGAGATATCAAGGACCTTCGGGCCAGGGCTATCAAGGACCTTCGGGCCAGAGCTATCAAGGACCTTCGGGCCAGAGCTACCAAGGACCTTCAAGCCAGAACTATCACGGACCTTCAGGTCAAGGCTACCAAGGACCTACGGGTCAAAGCTACGGAAACATGTATGGGTCTGGAACACAGCAATACTCCTCCCAGCAATATGGTACTCAACCTGCGGGAGGAACATACGGCACCCAACCAGGAGGGCAAGCGCAGCCTCATCAGTATCATGCTTCACAATTGTAACACCCCGCCTTACCATAACACAATATTGTCCGCTTTGCCCGCAGGCTCACGGCTTTGTTTCTGGTTGCTCGGGTAAACTTCCTAGAAGGGTCACCCAGCAACCAGAAACAAAGTCGTGAGCCTGCGGGCAAAGCGGACAATATTGTGTTATGGTAAGGCGGGGTGTTACAAGTGGTATCAGAGAAACCCTTGGGATTGTCGGGAGTGTATGGCGCACTTGCATAACTCAACGAGGACGTTGAGTTGTGTTGAGGGGGTGTGAAAGCATACATCGCTGACATACAAGGGGGATCCTAGATATAAGTGACATCATTGGCCTTACATAACACAACGCGTTTTGGGCGTATTGGCTGTGGATGAGAGGAGAACTCCACAGTTAAGCGTGCTCGGGAGGCAGCAATGCCAAATGGGTGACCCTTCTGGGAAGTTTGCCCGAGCAACCAGAAACAAAGCCGTGAGCCTGCGGGCAAAGCGGACAATATTATGTTGTGGTAAGGCGGGGTGTTACAACAATACACCGCGTCAACTCAGGGGGTCCCGTCGGGTACCGGAGGACCGCAGTATGCCACACAAATCCCTGGGTCCACACCCATTCCAGGAGCGTATGGCCCTCAGAACTGGGGGGCTCCAGTATACCAAAACGCGCTGGAATTGCAAATCGTCGGGGGAAGCGTCGAGAGTTCACCGTTCGTCGCCTGGATACAGAACTATCCTCTCCCGAAGGACCTGAAATATCCCTCTCACTTAGGGACATACAAGGGAAAGAGCGACCCAGATGACTTCTTGGAAGCATTTGAAGGAGCAGCGAAAATGAAGGTATGGAACGTGCCAGTTGTGTGCCGAATGTTCAGATATGCACTCGAAGGAGACGCCAGGGAATGGCTAAAGAGTGTAGCGAAAGGATCCATCACCAGTTTCGATGACCTCAAAGAAAAGTTTAGAGCCCGTTTCAGCCATCAAAAGAAACACAAGAAGATCCACGTGGCGGCCCATGGAATAAAACAAAGGGACACGGAGGGTTGTAGGGCATTTATTGACCGATTCACCACCGAAACAGAGGATATCATGGACCTTCCTGTGTCACAAAGGATATCCGGACTGTTACATGGCCTCCGGAGCAGAGGGCTAGTTGAGTTCCTATACAGAGACCTTCCGAAGACATATGAAGCAGTTCAGAAGAGAGCTCATGTATACCTAGATGCTAGGGACACCGCCTCAAAGGGAGACACCAGTCCCCCACGAGAGAAGGAGGCCCAGGTAAGTAGAAAAGGGAAATGGAGCAACGAAAAAGAAAAAACAAGATATAGCCCGTATCTCAAAGATGACAAAGGGTACCTCAAAATTAACCTCCCGGAGCTACACAAAAGCCCAAAAGAAATACTGCTCACCGAAAGTATCGCAAAGACTTTCCCCACTCCACCCAGGTTGAGCGGTAAAAATAGGAAAGACCAAGAGAAGTACTGTGAGTTCCATAGAGATCATGGCCATGATACGAATGCGTGTTGGCAACTCCGAAAAGCAATAGAAGAAGCGATTAACGAAGGGAAGCTGTCACATTTGGTGAAAAGCGTCAGACAGCAACAGAGTGCTAAAAAGGAGGATGACATGGATGAGAAGAAGAAAGGCTCCAAGAAAACTATTTATACCATCATAAAAAGCAAACCGGGGATAGGAAGTTCGCTCCTGAAGACCTACAGGGGAGATATGACGAGGATTACATTTCCCTCGACCTATAAGGCCTTCAGAGACCCCTTGGTGATTTCGGCACTCTTGGAAATATCAAAAGTCAAGCAAATTGTTATAGATACGGGAAGCGAATGCAACGTCCTATACGAAAAGGCATTATGGATGTTACATCCTGTGTCACGAATGAACTTCAGGAAAATAGAAGCTTCGGTACAAGGGTACTCCGGGGATACTGCTACACCAATGGGAAAATTGTCGGTAAAAATGACAATTGGAAGAGGACGCTGGGAGCGGAAAGAGAAGGTTACTTTCTTAGTGGTCAGCGGAACATCACCCTTCCAAGCAATCCTAGGGAGACCTGGAATCCAGAAGTTTGAAATGATTCCGTCTATAGTACATGGCATGATCAAGTACGAATCTGACGGAGGAGTAGGGACCTTGGTGACAAAGGCAAAAAAGCTATCTGAAGAAGGCCAGGACGGCCCCCATTGGCTCTCATGGAGCGAAGGACCCTACTACGGGCGCTTAGATGGATGATGATCCGTCCAAAAGCAAGCCCCATTCACAAGACCTATTAGTCTTTTATTATTTAAAGCCTAGAGGATATGGTATGTAACCTCACTTATATTACTAAATAAAGGCTTCTTATTTCTTTCAATTAATTTTCTATTGAAAAAACAAAAAATGAAAGACGCAAATATGCGCAAAAAATAAACAAAATGCTATATGCATTAAAATGAAGACGCCCATATACTCAAACTCTGGAGGTTAAAAGGACCTATAGTCCAAACGAGGCAACTAAAAGCAGTCATAACTGCTCCAAAAGACAGCTCTTAACAGCAACTGTCAAAGCTGCATAGTATTTTCAAAGACAGCTCTTAAGCTGCAAAAGCAACTGCTAAAGTTGCATATCATTTACAAAGCAGCAAAATAAGACTGCAACTACGAGACAACTCCCAAGCTGCAATTAAAAAGACAGCTCTTAAGCTGCAAAATATTAAAACACAAATGCTAAATTGCATATAGTATTCACAAAGCAGCTTACTAAGCTGCAATCATAAAAAGTTAGCAAACTGCAGTTCAAAATACCCACAGACAGCTATAAGCTGCAAACATAAAAGTAAATTGTTCAAAATAGCATCATAGGCTGTTACCAAAAGATGAATTGTTTAAAAGTGGCACAGACGCCATATCAGAGGCACGCAGTCCATGAGAATGTCACTGAGGGTTGGCAGCATCTTCAGGTTGGATTACATCAGGAACAATCTTGAGCAGGTAATCAACGGCAGCATTGGGATCAGCCACAACTTTGTCCAGGTAAGGAAAGACTGCTTCTCTCCACTTCTGGTCGGCAATTTCAAGGTCATGGGAGGCATTTGCAATAAAATCTGCCCGGCATTGCAAATCACACTTGCCCTCTGCAGAAAATTCCTCCAAAACAGTAGACCTTTCTTCTGCTGTAGTTACATCCCCCAAAAGCTGCCCAACTTCATCACAGTATAGCAAGGACCTGCTCACATGAGGAACTACCTCCGTAATCAATCTAACCCGATCCTGCTTCAATACATAAACCTGCTTACGCAAAAGCTTGCTACCCTCACGTTCTGCATCAAACTCCTGCTGCAACTTCAAGACAGCTTCATCATGAACGACTGCGTCCGCTTTCAACATATTTATCTGTTGCTTCAAATCTTGAACAATATCAGATGACTCGACGGTGGTAACAAACCTGGCCTCCCTAGCCTTAAGATCTTCAACAGTGGCTACCAAAGACTGCACCTCTAAACTCTTAGACCTAAGATCAACAGACATTCGGGAAAAACGCCTAGCAACAACAACATCAAGATAAGTATGAAATTGGCGATCCTTCTTGAAGACCCGAAGGAATGTCTCGTTATCCATGTTGTCTATTTTTCTGACATCCTCAGCATTCATATCCTCACCTTCCAACCAGGAGAGAATCTCCTGGTCATGAGCATCTACAATAGATGAATGCTACATAATATTTTGTGAAAAATAAAAAACATCAAGAATATATGAAAAGAGAAAGAAATTGAACCTGTCTTCGGGGCAGACGGTTTGCGGAACTCAGCAGCTTTGGAATCATCACCAACTTTTCTTCTCTTCACAACACGGCCTGCAACAGATTGAGGGATGTTAGAACCAGGGACCTCCTTCTTTTTTCTCCCTCTACTAGCAGCAGAGGCTCCAATAACTTCAACTTCAGATGTATCCACATTTAGCACAGGAGGATTAACAGCACTTGACACCTCTGGATTTTCGTTTTGAACACCAGAAGAACCAGCATCAGCAACAAGGCTCCCCTGTCCCTCAATACGAGGTACTTCAGTCACCTCCTTCACACCCTTCTTAACAAATTTCCTGAAAGTCATATCTGCAAAGGCAAATGTCAACAACAAAGTCGATACAAAGGCGAAAATACAACAGATAAAATACACAGCTAGTTCTTACCATCAATGTCTACACCACCAGGCAACACACTTATCACTCTTGCTTTATATAACACAATATCAGGGTACAAGACAACCTTAATGGGATTAGACCGAATCTCCCGACACAAATCACCAATAACATATTCAGGAAAGGGATTCTCGTACTTCTTATGAATACACAATAACTTCCTATTGGTTACTGACTCATAACCATCAGGGATCAGAGAAGCTTTCATAAAAACAAAGTCGCTCTTCCATTCACGGATATCCAGACCACCCCTTCTAAAGCACCCAGCTTTTGAACGGTTACCCACTGTAACCCAATCACCAGAAGGACAGGTTTGAACAAAATACCGAAACAGATCTAGCGACGGTTCACCGCCATATGCCCTACACATAACCTCGAAGGCAACTATTCTTGATAAACCAAGTGGTGTGACAGTGGAAATATGGACATCAAAATAATCAAGGAAGCTAAGCATAAAAGATGAAAAAGGGTATCTAACATTACCCTCAGTCATGGATTTGATATAAAAACCGACATACCCATCCGGGGGAGTCAGAACAGTGTCACCGTCGGAAGGGATTTCAAAAGACGATATTTTTCCAGGAAAATACTTATCTACAAACTTATCCAACTTCGACCAAATAACGGTCGATTCGGTAGTTTCAATGCCTCCCTTCGACATCAGAGATCACAAATCAAAAGACAAAATAGAAGAAACAGGAAAGAAATCGCGTACCTAATGGTATGATCGGAGGATATGAGGAGCAAAAACCCTAAGAAGAAAAGGGGATTATTTTTGGAGAGATATAATAAAAAGAAAAAAGGACGGAAAAAGGATTTATATACCCGGCTGCATGAAGATCACACCCGTCCATAAGTCGCCTAGAGATACGCGCCCATCTACCACCCTTAATTACCTTTCAAATCAATTTAATTAAGGCGGTTTAGAGAATTTACAAGAAATACCCCTGGAGATTATAGAGAAGCCAGTAATAGTCCAACGTAATGCTTGTTTAGCAAAAATCATCACCTTGGACTGGGGGCTTGATGACATACCCCTCCAGCGGCACGCAGACCCTGACATAGTAACGTTGTGATACGAAGGTCCGTTCGTTACGAAGGCTTCCGCAGATAGATAAAAAGGATAAGAATTGCTCCCCTAAAAGATCGGGATTTCCCCTTATCATTTCCAAACTGATAATTACGGAAATTATATCCCTGGCCTAAGACTTAGGAAACCCTAAGCGGCCTACTTGTTCTCCAAGAACACTTCCCCCTATAAAAGGAGGATCGTAAGACCCTCAAAAGGGCATTCAATTTCAACTAAATAGACGATCACACATAGATCGCATAAGAACTCAATTGGCGTAAAGAGATCAACTCTACCTTTTGGGAATCGCCAACACACAACCAAAATCACCCACTACCTCACATTATTCTAACCTCGGTTCGGTGCACAAACAACTGTACGTATGTATGTAGGGAGTATTGAGAGATGAATCTAAAAGCATTTGAAGAAAATTATTAAAAAGGTGTTTTTTTTATGACTGAAGTATCAGGGAAGCTTGGAATAACAAAGCTGCTCAATGTTATAATGATTTAACGAGGGAAATAAGAGGAAAGATGGTGAAAACAAGATTCATAACTAATGATGCGTGGACAAAATTCACAAATTACGGAGGAATGCCCAAGTATATGCAAAAACAAGAATTAATAGAGTAATTGTTTGTCCTTGAGCTTTAGCTCAATGGTTGAAAGACTATCCCCTTTTGCATGAGTTCTTGTGTTCAAGCCTTGGGGAGAACATAGGAATTAAGTCCCTTTATGAGGACTTGGCTTGGGTATACCCTGGTTCAAGTCTGAGAGGGCAGGGTTTACCCCTATTAATCGTCGTGCATTCGGGCGGATTAGTAGGGGGTTTTACCCCATCGGGTATTTGAAATAGGCAGTTCTACTTCGAGAGAGCTCTTTAGCGCGAACCCGGTTAAGACAACGTATGCTAAACCTCCCATTGTCGAATCACGACACGAAGTTTCCAGCGAAATTCAACTTTCAAAAAAATAGAGTAATCGTTTGAAGGGTGAAGGGCCATCAACTCATATATATAAGGGTGTCAATATCTTTTCGAGATTCATGTCCGGAATGTAATGAACTATATACATGAATGTTTATGTTAGTTAATGTGATATCAAAATATATCTTCACTTTCACAAATACTATTAGTTTTGTTGAAAGGGGAATGATTAATCCTCCTAATTCATTAGCCTAAAAATCCTCCTAATTTATTGGATGGTGACATGTGGAAATCAAGGGAGGAGAATAGGAAAGAGATTAAGTGGAATCCACTTGTCACATTTATAAGTTTTTAGGAGGATTTTTAGGCTTATGTTTAAGAGGATCAATATTTTCCTTGTGAAAATATATAAATGTAAATGCATAGTCAGATGTGAGAGTGATGAGTGATTCTTTGTAATTACCTTTTAAAATAAGGAGATGACATGTATGCTCTGCTCAAGTGTGGCTGCTACTTTTTCATTTACCTTAAGCTTTATTAAATAAGCAGCTTCATGATTTTTGTTTTATAACATGTAATTACAATCGTTAGCGCATATAAAACCTTGTAGGTTATTGTATTTGATTGTGATTAATAGAGATTACAAGAGGCTATATTTATAGAGTAGCCTAAATCAATACATGGAAACTAATACTATGGAAAGTAGATATATGGAAACTAATACTATGTCTAATATCCCCCCGCAAGCTAAGGCCGGGGAGCGACCTTTAGCTTGGATCTTATGTCAAGGAATCGAGCAGCGGAAAGTGGCTTTGTGAAGACATCTGCAATCTGGTCATTTGTGGAAATGAACTGTATAGATAATTTTCTTTCTTCAACTTTTTCTCGAACAAAGTGAAAATCTACTTCAACATGCTTTGTACGTGCATGAAAAACTGGATTTGCTGAAAGGTATGTCGCACCTAGATTATCACACCACAACGTGGGAATGTTCTTCATTGGAACTCGAAGTTCATGTAGAAGAGCTTGTAACCATGTATGTTCGGCAACCGTATTTGCCAAGGCTTTGTATTCAGACTATGTTGACGACCTAGAGACAGTTTTCTGCTTTCGTACAGACCAGGAGATGAGATTTGATCCAATGTATATAGCATACCCCCTGTGGATCGACGGTCGTCAGGGCAACCAGCCCAGTCATCATCAGAAAAGGCACTTAGGTTATTATGATTAGCATCAGTATAAGCATGTAAGCTGGTTGTCGAATTTTGTTGGATTAGTAGACCATACTTAACAGTCACTTTTAAGTATCGAAGTATGCGTTTAACTGTAGAGTAATGGCTTACCGTCGGAGAATGCATGAACTGGCAGACTTTGTTAACCGCATAAGCAATATCAGGACGAGATAAAGTCACATATTGAAATGCACCAACAATTTGACGATACTTGACAGGATCATCGAAAGGAGGACTGTCACACAGAAATAGATTAGCATTAGGAGCAATCGGCATTGGCATCGGATTGGCTTTAGAAAGGTTTGCACGATCAAGAAGCTCAAGAATGTACTATTGTTGTGATAGAATGATATCATTTCCACGTGGAGTAATCTCAACACCCAAAAAATAAGAGAGTTTGCCCATGTCTTGATTTGCAAAATAGTGGCCTAAGGAGCAAACCACATGGTCAATGGCACTGGGGTTATTCCCAGTTAACACAATGTCGTCAACGTAGACGAGCATGTACATCATTGTGCCACCCATGGAATATATGAATAGAGATGGATCTGTTTTTGAGCATGTGAATCCAAGGTGTTGAAGAGTACTTGATAATCGTTGGAACCACGCTCGGGGGGCTTGTTTGAGGCCATATAGAGATTTGTGTAAACGACATACATGATCCGGTTTGTGTGGATCAACAAAGCCTTGAGGTTGTTCTAAATAAACAGATTCTTGGAGATCACCATGTAAAAAGGAATTTTGGACATCAAGTTGCCGTAATGACCACTTTTGTGCAACAGCTAGAGAAAGGACAAGACGGATGGTGGCAGCCTTAACAACAGGACTGAAAGTCTCCTGATAATCAATGTCGGGTTGTTGTCGAAACCCTTTGGCAACCAGGCGGGCTTTGTAACATTTAATAGCCCCAGTTTGATCTCTCTTCAACTTATAGACCCACTTACAGTCAACCACATTAGTGTTTGGAGGACGGGGAACTAAAGACCATGTCTTGTTCTTTATAAGTGTCGAGTATTCATCAGCCATGGCTTGGCGCCATTGAGGAGAAACGTTGGCCGCAGTAAAGGTAGGAGGTTCAGTGTCAGTATAAAGGTTGGAAGCATGGGTTGTAAAGGATTCGGCATCGTATTTCGTGTTAGGTTTTGGATTTTGCCTTAAATTTTAAGGGCGAGTACGATGTGAGGTAGGTGGAACAGATGTGGTTGAAGGTTGTGATGGAGGTAAAGTAGCAGTCGTGGGCTGCGGAGATGGAACAGTGTCAGCCGTTGACGATTGCTGGTAACTATCAAAGGCAGATGTAGCGGGCTTATAATTGCGTTGGTAAGTGAGAAGAGAGGGACCCGGTACATGGTTGTTTGTAGGTAGAGTGTCGGGCGAAGTAGGAACGGTTGTGGGGTTAGGAGAAGGTTCTGCATTTGTGTTTGTAGCTAGATTGTCGAGTGAAGTAGGAATCGTTGTTAGTGTAGGAGTTTGTTCAACAGTCGTGGTTGGAGGTGGTGTTTGAGTAGTTATAGGTTCGGGATATAAAATTGGAGTGGGGTATGATGAAAAATATGGTTCGGTTTGGATAGGTGTGGAAACTTTGTTTGGCTGTGAAATAAGGAAAATGGTGTTCATTAAACCGCACGTGATGGGCAATATAAATGCGGTCAGAAGACGGATCAAAACAACGATAGCCATGATGCGTACTGCTATACCCGAGAAAAACACAAGGTGTAGAGCGGAAATCCATTTTGTTTGGATTGTAAGGGCGAAGGTGAGGAAAGCATTGACATCCAAGTACACGAAGAAAGGATAGATCAGGTTTGTTTTTGAAAATGTACTCAAATGGAGACGTGTTAGAGCTGGTACGAGTAGGCATGCGGTTTATAAGATAGACAGCAGTTTCAAAAGCATAATGCCAGAATCGTTGTGGAACACGAGATTGTGCCATCAATGTAAGACCGGTTTCCACTACATGACGGTGACGTCTCTCAACAATACCATTTTGTTCACTGGTATGTGGACAAGAAAGACGATGTATAATACCAAGTGAGGCAAAAAAGGAGAGAGTTTTCTGAATTCTCTTCCCCAATCAGTTTGCACTCTTTTAAGTTTCGTAGAGAATTGTCGTTCAACCATGGCGACAAAACGTTTAAAGACCTCAAACACATCGGATTTTCGTTTTAAAGGAAACAACCACATAAATTTGGAGAAGTGATCAACACATAAGAGAAAGTAGTGATGTCCATCATATGAAGTTACTTGTGCGGGCCCCCAAACATCGCAGAAGAGAAGATATAAAATATGGGTACTTTTATGTTCGGATGAGGACAAATGGAGTTTGGAAGATTTTCCAACAGAACAAGAAGTACAATGGAAATCAAAATCTTTGGTGGAGATAGGTAAACGATATTTAGAAAGCATAGTTTGAAATAGCTGGGAATGTGGATGTCCCAGACGTTGATGCCATGTAGTGGTAGAGGCTCGGGCGGTTGAGAAAGCAATTCTGGGAATTGGTTGATTGGCTGGAAAGTTGAGTTTGTAGAGTCCTCCATCACTAGGACCCATAAGGAGTGTATTGTGTGTATGTATGTCTTTGACAACAAAGAAGGTGGGGTAAAAGCTAAAATAAACATTGTTGTCACGACAAAAATTTTTGAACAGAAAGGAGATTTTGTTTGATTTCTGGAACATGGAGAATATCCTTTACGGAAAAGGTTTTGCTAGGTGAATAATAACGAGATGAACCAATATGTAAAATGGGTAAGCCCTTACCGTCACCAACATGTAGATTGTCGCTACCATAGTAGGGTTGAGCGATATCAAAAAGTGACAAATCCTTTCCAACGTGGTTGTTTGATCCGGTGTCGTAAAGCCATGAACTAGATGCCTGTGAACGATGATGGTTGGCATAATTGACAAACGATTGTCTCGTCCGGAAAGTGGACGGGTCACGATTCGGGCATTGTGATGGAATATGAACAATTCCACAGTTGTTACACGTCCCATAAATTTTATTTCGAAAACTAAACATAATTGAGTTTCGATTACCTCCTTGGTTGCGGTTGTTAAATCTTCTGTGAAAATTTTCATTGTTTTTTGAGTGACTTGTGCAATACTCCTGTGAGTGGGTAGAGACCGGTCCTATTTGTAGACAAAGTTGGGCAACCAATTGTTGTAATTGTTGTAAGGTCTCCATATATGTCTCCATATTCTATTCTTTTCTTTTTTTTCTTTTTTTTTTTAGAACAGCATTCTAATCTACTCTACTCCTAAATTACACGCATGTCTGAGATGAAACCCAGGACTCTCAAAAAATCCCTATTAATCCACCCCACAAATGTGGGAAGTGGGACTCGAACCCAGGTGGATCCCCAAGGTCAAAGACCTTACCAATGGGCCACCAACCCCATTCTATAAATTAATAATTGTATTTGATGGATTGGATAGAACTAATTGTAAAAGAGACTTGGAACTTCTGTTTTTTTCGAAAAATAGTGTTCCGGCGACGGCGGGGCGGTCAACGGCGGCGGCGGCAGTCAACGGCGGCTACGGTAAAATCAAAGTGGTGGGTTTTGACCGGATTTTGTCAAGGATAACAACGGTGGTCACGGTGTACACTAACTCGCCGGAAATCGGCTTTAATTGCCAGATTTGTGATTTTTCCGGCGACCAATCAGGGGGCGCGTGGCGGCGCGTGGGACTTCTGGCGGCGGCGAAATTTTGTAGGGATTCTCGGTTTTTCGATCCGAGGCTAATGGGATCGGAGGTGTTGTGTAATTCTAAGTTTAAATGGGGTAATTGAAAGAGGACAGATTGTATAGAAGTTAGGGTTTATTGTCGCCGGAATTGTGGCCGGAATTCTTGGTGGTTGATCGGTTTTATGGCTCTGATACCATATAAAACCTTGTAGGTTATTGTATTTGATTGTGATTAATAGGGATTACAAGAGACTATATTTATAGAGTAGCCTAAATCAATACATGGAAACTAATACTATGGAAAGTAGATATATGGAAACTAATACTATGTCTAATAGCATATATATACTCGTTTGTCCTTTGTTGTTTTCTACCTTTTAATGTGCTTCACTAATTCTAAGTGCTCGAAGTTATGGACTACTAAACAGGTAAGTAGGTGTACTCATTGCTTAGAAGTATAGCTTTTGGTAACAACAGAGTGTTAGATTCCAATAGAAGGCTTGACATATGTATGATTGTTTGACACGATTAAAGTTAAGGCCTAGTAAACAAATAAGTAATTTGCGGTATTAAATGGTACTAACAACCATTGAAGGTATAACTTGACATATATATAACTGAATCAAATGCATGACTAGTAAACCTACATTTTATGCATGTGTAAAGACTAGAGGTGAGCATGGGTACACCCAAACCAAAGTTTCAGTTACTGAGATATAAAAATTGATGGCTAAGGTTTTTGCACGAGTCCGTTTTGAAAATTTGACAGCTAATTGAATCAAATTTTGGTTATTTACCGAACTTTATCCATGTTAAACTTTAATTTTAGGTTCTTTTCACTTTAGATTAACAATAACAATTTAAAATTGCTATTTGTTTAATTAGAAGTCCAAACGATATCAATATATAATTAAGAACACTTTCGTTTTATACTCGGGTTATAAGAACCTAAAATTACTACATAAGTATATATTCTATAATGATTAAATGGGTGATATTTATTCTACTTCCATTACCTACAAATAACTTTCTACTTAAAATAAGTAAAACTAATTATGTTACCCGAACATTATCTCGGGATGCATAATGTTGCTTTAAGAAATTTTATATAGGCAGGAGACATATTTGTTTGTTTTCTTATTTAACGTGTGTCTGGAAATATATTGTCGTGTACGAATGAGATATAACAATCATGTACATGATCAATTGGATGAATAGTTGAAAGAATAAAAAGTCGAATGTTAATCATGTAAGAACTATATATGATTAATTGAAAAAAAAACAAATGAAAATGTGACAAAATGGGGGTGGGGGGATGAAACGAACTGACATTATACTATTATATGTGAAACACAAAAAGAAATGAAAAGTATCATATAAATCGTTCTAGAAAATAAAAGACAAATGAACATGGATACCATATTAAATTTGTACAATAAATTGTAAAAAGCTAAAAAGACCAAAATAACGACAATTTTAGTTAAAAGTATAAGGAAAAAATAAAAACCTAAAACAAAATAAAAAAACTTACGCTTTTTTGTTAAATTGGGCGACCAATAGAAAATACCAATTTAACACAAATACTATATACTCCAACGTCGTTAGAAAAATGGACCTGATTTGCAACAACTTTTGTAACTCTCGTTAGACGCTCAAATAGCATCTAACGATGATTAACACCCGTTAGAGAACCTAACTTCTTATTCGACAAGGACCTCATTTGCAATTGTTATTGTCATTCCTCTTAAACACCTAAAGTAGCAGCCGTTAGCGTTTGTTAGAGTTTTTAATTTTATTAACATATGTAGACAATCTAAGTAATTACAATAACTAAATCTACAATATTAAGATGAAAGATGAAACCTGGTCGGTAAGAAATTCTGGTACACTCATCACTTATTTGTATCTTTATGGTAGGAAATATCCAAATTATATAGAAGTTGACACATTTATTACTGATAATAAAATACAATCAACTTTAAATTGTTTATAATAAATAACTTGTTAGATGTCAAAAAATATATCACTATATTGAAAAAAGGGTAATTTGATGGAAACCTCCTGATCCCATGTACCATTTGGTACCCACTAATCCCCTAGTGTAACATCCCAAAATTCAAAAGGTTATTGTTTATATATAGATTATTATTTTTATATTATTATTATGTTTGGAAATTATACTAATTTATTAGTTATAAAAGAAAAGGTTAGAAAAAGGACTAGTTTTGTAAAGAAATGGGACCAGTTATGATATGTTATTAGATGGAAGGGATAAAGCTGTAAAATTGATTAAATTGTAGGGACTTAATTGCAAAATTCGTCCTTAACATCCTAATAAGGATTAAGGAACCAAAATATATCATTTTTCCATCTTTTTGTGTGTTCTTGAAGGTGAAAACCCCCAATCCAAAAATCAATGAAAAGAGAGAAGAAAATACATCAAATAAATAATATAATCAAAGAGATAACAATAATCTTTGAATAAAACCCATTTTTATGGTGGTGGTGTGGTGATGGCCGAATTTAAGAAAGCAAAAAGATGGCAAATAGGTTGATTTTAGGTCTTGCATGGATGATTGAGTGTTTGAATTACATATCTACTTGAAGGTATAATCTTTATTTCAACTTCTTATGAATTAGGGTTTTATTGTTATAGATATTTGGGGATTTATGAAATAAATAATGAACATAGTTTGAAAGTTGAATAATAAAGTTAGAATCTCATAATACATTGTTGGTAGTGATATATAAAAGTATGTATGTGTATTTTCAAGAAGAAACCAATATTCATTTACATGTGTGATAGGAACTTGGTTAGTGATTGAATTGAGATGAGTTTTGGTATAATAATACTATACTACTTGATGTTAAAATCATGTTGAAAACATCCCCTAGTATGTATATTAAGTTAAGGTTATCAAATGGAAGTGTCATGAACTTGTTTGAGTTGATTTAGAAGTGTTTTTGTGCAAACTCGGATTTGGATCAGCAACTTTCATGGAAAATGTGTTATTTTAAAATGCTCATAACTTTAAAGCTGTCGTTTGAAAGGAATACGAGTCAACTTTCATATGAAGTTTGTGTCAGGTCCTACTTCAAATTTTAAGTAAGTCAAATATGCTAAAACTTACAGCTGGTCAAATCTGACTTTACAGTGAAAAACAGATTCTGTAACTGTTTTTAAAACGAGTAGAACTCACTTGTAAGGGATAATTCATGTGTTGGTCACTAAAGATAAAATGTAGATATATGTGTAATCTTTAAGTGGCCACTGGAATCATGTAAAAAGATTAAGTAGAACTCAAGTTATGCTTGTTTGAAGTCAGCCTGGTCAAATATGAAAATGGTGATTTTGGTATGAAAATGAGTTTGGCCATATGATAATGATATAGAAGATACATGTTTTGTGAATCAACCCAAGAATAATGTGAGATTGTAAAAGATGGGTTGGGTGTTGAAATGCTAATGATTATGGCTAGGTGGCCTAGTATGTGATTGATGATCTTATATGCGTTTGTGATTTATTGCTAGGTTGAAAGTTATATATTGTGTTCTTGCGTTCATCTTGATTTATTATTTTGGTTGTCGCGAAGGAGGTGAGTTTTCTTGCATACTTTTATATATGCGTCGGGTCGATTACCATATGATGGTGGATTCCGTGTGTGGTAATCGATTTGGCGTTGAGCCTAAGTAGTGGCCGTCTTTGATTACGGGCCTAAGTAGTGGCCATAGCCCATGTGGGGCATTTGATATATAGCTCATGTGGAGCATTGACATTGTTTATTTGAGATTGTAATCATTTGTTTATATGGATCCATGTAATGCGTTAGTACAAAGGTGAGTGTATAGATATGGTACGCCGGTGCCATAGGCTATATGCAATATACCTTTGTGCATTGCCCTCCTTCGTGTGTATAAACATATGCAAGATTATTCACTAAGCTTTGCTTACCTTTTAGTTGTTTACCCTTTTTATAGGTTGTCCCGGTTGTGGAAACAAGATTTAGTGCTTTGAAGATTATTGAAGTTGAATTGTAAAACTTGGAGTATTTGGCTAATTACGGAAAAATGGTATTGATGCTAGAACCCGTAGTGGCCCTCTTGATCATGGCTCATGATATGTCATTTTGGTAAAGTTATTGCTATGTCAAGTTTTATATTCAAGGAGTTTTGGTTATTTATAACTGGTCATTTTGTAATAGTAATGTAATGATCATGATTAAATGTATTTTGAAAACTCATTATCCGTAACAGGTTTTTGAAGTAGATTTTACAAAAAGGTCATGCCGAAATTTCTAATTTTGTGCGTTGTCTTTATATCGAGTTTTGATCAATGTATATGTCGAGATTTATAAATGAGCATATTTTTTAAAATAATATTATAAAATGATCATTGTACCATTTGGTCCTTTCACCCAGCCAGGCTAGTGCCCAGGTGATTCTCAACCACTTAATAATTCCCTGATTATCTCAAGTTTGTCTTTGGCAAGACTCGAACCCAAGGCTGGTGGCATTGATTGAAATTGTAAATATTCTGTCAAAAGTTATATAAACCTGCAAAAATCATATCAATATTGTATATAAAATTAATGCTGCTTTCTAAAAATTGCATTTATTATTTAACTTAATTTGTGTAAGACTTAGAACTATATATTGTCTTAATTTATTTTTTTAGAATTTAATGTTCTTTTTACTTATTTTGTGAAATGAAAAAGCTAACATTTAATTAAAGACAAAATGGTGCATTACATTTAAAAATACTTTTTTATAGAATGCTGAACATGACATTTATAATAAACACAAAATGGACCTAAAATTGATGAGCATTTCTTAGGCACTTTTGCTCCATTTATTAGACACTTACCCATTGAGTATATTAGGTAAAAGATAAAAATAAAAAATGGACCACTCTATGTCTTTTCAGAACGGGGTATGCTGGGATAATGAGCCTATAAATGTTATGACGACAGGCATGCTATGACGACAGACTTCAATTTTATATCCCATACATATTTTTGGAAGTTCAGTGTCAGTATGGAAAACTAAGTCGAAAGCCTTGAAATGTTAGACACATGGATTACTTGCGGGGATACTGTCTTCTCTTGGATGAAAGAGCAAAATCATGAAAAAAATTTGTATCTTACAATTACTAGAGAATGAGTATCCTGATTTGAGTACTTTACAAAAAAAGTATCCTGATTTGAGTTATAACTTTTAATATATTTTTATAGTCATGAAAGCCTTGT
>CM067171.1:48323541-48581041 GCA_034093135.1 Erigeron breviscapus | reverse complement strand
TGATTTAAACTCGTCAAGAGTCCGAGATTCATAGACTCTTTTCCACCACACGTTAAGCCTTTCAATGTTAACATCTTCTTCACCCGCAATGCCGGTTCGCAGTGTTTGGTTATGTTTTGCCATATGTGGTACCTACACAACAGGTGTTTCGCTTGCGGCATAACAACCTTCAATGCTCTCATCAGGCCAGCTCCCTGTCAGTTAAAACGACACGAACGGTTAAGCCTTCAACAAGGGTGGACTTCAGACATTGTAACACCCATTGATAATTCGCCTCCTGCTCGTTTACGATAAAAGCATATGCTAAACTGAAGGTCCGGCCCGTTGAAGTCACGCCGACAATCTCAACAAGCGGCATGTTGTACACGTTGGTTTTGTACGTGGAGTCTATTTCAATAACCCAGGGAAATGCGCGCCATAGGGTCATTGATGTTGGATGCATGAAAAAGAGGTTCTCCAACCCTCCATTTTTACTATTTGTAGTAAACTGGTAAAAGTAGTTTTTCTCTTGCAGCAGTGAGAACATAACCTGCGACAGGTGAACAAGATATAGTAAATAAGTCACTTCCAACAACGGAGTACGTAATCACTAATATGATGTTTGTACCTGCATTGGAGTATGCCCTGCTTGGCCCGACCTCCGTCTCGATTTCAAAAAGTTGGTAATGTCTCCTCTTCGAGTCAGGTTTCCTGGAAATTCATTTTTCAGGTTAACCAGGATCTGGCGTGGGAACATACCGCGATCCGATAGGTTTCCCACATATTGCTTTTCTTCTTCCGTCATCCGTCTCGCGTATGCATTCCCCTGCAGATCGGTAGCTGGATCGTGATTGTGTTTCCAGTCCTTGACAGTTACCCTCCAACCACCATCATACCCGGGGCGGCCTTCCAAAGTAAAGGGACACCCTATCTTGTTGGACCGTTTGGGTGGCCCAGTTAACCTTTTATCGCGTGGTCCACCGTGGTGACATATTAGTGTCACCTTATTGACCACCTTTAACGAGTTTTTGTTCGACCGTCGTGTGACTAGAACATAACCCAACTCCAGTGCTGTTCTTTTAGCCCACTCCGTCAATTCTTCGACGGAAGCGAACACCTCCTCGGTTTCTAAGTCTCCAGGTTCGCAGTCAAATTGACCGTCTGCATCAGGTGACTCAAACTCATCATCCGGCACTTCAATACGTACGTTTTCTGGGTCTGCCCAAATATCTTCAAAACTATCCATCTGAAACAATTCAAGTAAACAAGTAAACATCTAGTTCATTAACTATTGATTATATCCATACTATATATATATATATATGATATCCATACTATATATATATAATTTACACATATGTATAATATCTATATCTATATTCATAATATATATATATATATATGTATACGTCCGAAATATACCTGTGCGAGCAGCTTTGAAAACGAAAGTGCGAAAGAAAATTATATGCAGCTTTGAAAACGAAATAGAGAATATATAATACCCAATTATATGATCGTACGTAAACCTCCAAAATTCGTCCATGTTTTCGTGCCATACTCCATACTCAGGATAATGTCCATTAACGATCCCCGAGGTGCCACGTGGCGTTATTAGCGGCGACGTCGCCGCTAATACTCCAGACAATGCACCTCGGGATCGGTAAGGTCAGTAGTCGCTGCAGGTTTTGTCTGGCCCCACCATTAGCGGCGACGTCGCCGCTAATACGCTGGTGGGCCTACCCTTTTTCTGGTCGGCTTACCCTGTGCCATATAAAGTGTATTTCACTATTTCTGGATAAATAATTATTTTAGACAACGCCTATCAATACTTTGTAATGTCATTTCATAGTTATAAAATTTATCAAGATAAATTTCTCCTTTTACTAAAAATAATATATATATCTATACTCTATAAAGCGCGTTGTTGTCTCTAAGGTACACGTAAGCTGCCACCTATGCATTTGCTTAAAATTAAATAAATAAAAAACCACTAACGGGCTCGAACCCGCGACCTTCACATCAAAATGCCAAGCGGATAACCAGTTGATCAAACATGGTTTTTGTTTTGGTTGTTGCAAACTTCGATTGATATTCGGTTTCTAGAGTGTCATGGAAATTCAACTATCCTTGCAAGATTACGCGGGATATCATTAATTTCATATCATAATTATAATATCTTCCAAATTGATTCCAAGACTTTCTCTGTACGCATATACAATTTTTGGCAAGGTATATCCCTAATTTATAGGAGTTAGGGGTTTTAATTTAAATGACTTATTAACAACACAAACATCATCTACAACCCCTTCAAAACCATACTCAATTTCGCATGATCACTCTCTCAAAGATCGGTTGGTTTTGTTTTTCTATACCAAATTTTTTTTATTTGATTAACTTATTTACTCTATACATGATGTTTATTTTGATTGGTGTTTATTTGTTATTAATATTGGTGTTTATTTATTATTAATATTAATATTATAAATGATTTGTATTCACTACTAGAAAAATAGCCTTTAATGACACCTAAATTATGACACACACATTTTAATGACAAGCAAAAACGTGTGTCATAAAAATACTGTCATAATTTGTAAAATCTGAAGGGTTTATGACACGCATTTTTTAGTGTCATAAAAAAGGTAGTGTAACACGGGATACACTTTCTTTGCGTGTCATCCCCGAGTGTCGTCTTATAATTTTGTTTACAAAAGCTTATATCTTTGCTAATCCAAAAAAAACCCAAAAAAAACCCTAAGTGTTCAAATTGAAGCCCAGATTTCCCCTAAAATCGAAAGAGAGAGAGTGTTCCTATTTATGGATTTTATGATTAAATCTGAGAAAAATAACTTCAATCTCAGGCTGATTTTATGATTGTTGTTGCCGTCGTTCTTTTATATATATATAGATATAATATCAAAAAAAAAAACCAGAACAAAAAAAAACTCAAAAAAAAAAAAAAAAAAAAAAATCAAAAAAAAATAAAACAAAAAAATAAAAAAAAATTCAAAATAAAAATTCAAAAAAAATCAAAGGAATTATTTAAAGGAGTGTACGAGTGAGCCCACCAAAAAAAAAAATAAAAAAAAAAAAATAAAAAAAAAAAAATAAAAAAAAAAAAATAAAAAAAAAAAAATATAGATAGTGTCAAAAAAAAATAAAAAAAAAAAAATAAAAAAAAAAAAAATAAAAAAAAAAAAATAAAAATTAAAAAAAATAAAAAAAAAAAAAAAAAAAAAAAAAATAAAAAAAAAAAAAATAAAAAAAAAAAAATAAAAAAAAAAAAATAAAAAAAAAAATAAAAATTAAAAAAAATCAAAGGAATTATTTAAAGGAGTGTAAATAAAAAAACACCAAAAATAAAAATTAAAAATAAAATAAAACAAAAAAAAATAAAAAAAAAAAAAAATAAAAAAAAAAAAAATAAAGAAAAAAAAAAGAAAAAATAAAAAAATAAAAAAAAAAAAAAAATAAAAAAAAAAATAAAAAAAATAAAAATAAAAATTAAAAAAAATAAAAATATAAAGTAAATAAAAATAAAAACTTTAAATAAAAAAAAAAAAACAAATGCCAAAAAAAAATAAAAAAAAAAAAAAACTAAAAAAAAAAAAAAAAAAATTCAAAAAAAAAATAAAAAAAAAAAAAATAAAAAAAATTCAAAATAAAAATTCAAAAAAAATCAAAGGAATTATTTAAAGGAGTGTACGAGTGAGCCCACCAAAAAAAAAAATAAAAAAAAAAAAAATAAAAAAAAAAAAATAAAAAAAAAAAAATAAAAAAAAAAAAATAAAATTCAAAAAAAAATAAAAAAAAAAAAATAAAAAAAAAAAATAAAAAAAAAAAAATAAAAATTAAAAAAAATCAAAGGAATTATTTAAAGGAGTGTACGAGTGAAAAAAAAAAGAAATAGAAAGTTAAAAAAAAATAAAAAAAAAAAAATAAAAAAAAAAAAATAAAAAAAAAAAAATAAAAAAAAAAAAATAAAAAAAAAACCAGAACAAAAAAAAACTCAAAAAAAAAAAAAAAAAAAAAAATCAAAAAAAAATAAAACAAAAAAATAAAAAAAAATTCAAAATAAAAATTCAAAAAAAATCAAAGGAATTATTTAAAGGAGTGTACGAGTGAGCCCACCAAAAAAAAAAATAAAAAAAAAAAAATAAAATTCAAAAAAAAATAAAAAAAAAAAAATAAAAAAAAAAAAAAAAAAATAAAAAAAAAAAAATAAAAAAAAAAAATAAAAAAAAAAAATAAAAAAAAAAAAAAAAAAAAAAAAAAAAAAAAAAAAAAAAAAAAAAAAAAAAAAAAAAAAAATGAGAAAAACAAAAAGAAAATAATAGAGTTTTAAGTTGATGCTCTAACGATTAGAAGTGAGGATATTTTAGCTTTTAAGCTTGCTTAATTGTACATATTTTACATATCATGTGAGTGAATTCTAACTATAATTAGTAGTTTATATAATCTTGGTGAAAATACCAGATCTACTCGTTGATAATTGATATACGCTAGTTAAATCAACACAATAGATATAAAATAGCAAAAATAAAATATAAAAAAAAAAAAAAAAAAAAAAAAAAAAAAAAAAAAAAAATAAAAAAAAAAAAAAATAAAAAAAAAAAAAAAAAAAAAAAAAATCAAAAAAAAAAAAATAAAAAAAAAAAAAAAAAAAAAAATAAAAAAAAAAAAAAAAAAAAAAATAAAAAAAAAAAAAAAAAAAAAATACAAAAAAAAAATAAAAAAAAAAAATAAAAAAAAAAATAAAAAAAAAAAAAAAAAACATAAAATTACAAAAAGATGTCTAGTTTAAGTTTGTATATAATTAGTGTCATAAAAAAAAAAAATAAAAAAAAAAAATAAAAAAAAAAAATAAAAAAAAAAATAAAAAAAAAAAAAAACTAAAAAAAAAATAAAAAAAAAAAAAAAACAAAAAAAAAAAAAAAAAAAAAAAAAAAAAAAAAAAAAAAAAAAAAATAAAAAAAAAAAAAAAAAAAAAAAAACAAAAAAAAAAAAATAAAAAAAAAAAATAAAAAAAAAAAAAAAAAAAAAAAAAAAAATAAAAAAAAAAAATAAAAAAAAAAAATAGAGTTTTAAGTTGAAAATTAAAAAATAATATTTATATAAATTATAATTTATTTATTATTTATTTTTTTATTCTTTTATAATTTTATTTTTTTTATTTTATTTTTATTTTATTTTTTTTTTTA
Source organism: Erigeron breviscapus (assembly GCA_034093135.1). Taxonomy (NCBI): domain Eukaryota; kingdom Viridiplantae; phylum Streptophyta; class Magnoliopsida; order Asterales; family Asteraceae; genus Erigeron; species Erigeron breviscapus. Next base: position 48,575,861 of record CM067171.1, on the reverse strand, counting down.
TTTTATTATTTGTTTTTTTTATTTTTTTATTGTTTTGTTATTTTTTTGTTATTAGTTTTTATTTTATTAAGTATATGAAAGTCGCGTTATTGTTATTATCATTGTGTTCAAATGGTTTTACTTATATTGCTCTTATTATGTATGCATTTGATTCAGAGTCCCCAACTCTGCCTCCTCTCTTCAGCCCCACTATGAGGCCGCCTCCCCCACCATCACGTTCAGGTTATTAACTATCCCAGTTTCTTTCCTGACTGTTTTGCTCATTCTTTGTTGAATATATTTTGTTTATAATTAACAATTCCACTTAATTGAAAGTCCTTATTCACTTAACTGGTCTACGACTTTGTGGTTCAACATTTGCAGCGAGTCTATTAGCTAATACTGTATATAAGTATTCATACACCTAAACGATAAACTGTACATTGTAAGTAGAGATTCTAGCATGTGGTAAAGTTAATCCGACATTGTGACCCTTGTATAGGATGTTTTGGAAGAATTAAATGCCATTATGAGTATCTGACTTCATTTCTCGTATTATATGTGATTTAGTTTTTGTTTTTTTGTCTCATGGAATCAATGATATAAACCTTGCGTATCATGCATTTGCCAATGAATTCCATTCATTTGATTTTGTTAACATAAAGTGCATGGCAACTATTGCAGTTTCTGATGCTCATCAATCTCCTCCTCCCCCATATCGTCCCCAATCTCCTCCTCCTTCTCCTCCATCGCCAATCACCAATCCAAGACCTGCCAACAATGCATCTGACTGAAACCATCGACATCAGAGAAGAGCAACGGTCCCACCAATCTGGTGCTAACAACAGTTATCACTCTCACTGCCGTATACCTGCTGTTTTTTGTTCGTGTTCCTGTATTCATCTTTGACTTTGATCAGTATATAGCAGGTATGGAACTCTAGATCAAACTTCATATGGTGTTGTTTTCTCTGAATCAATTCTGCTTATATTTAGGAACTAGACCATAGCATGGATAGACAATCTGATTTACATGTAAAGATGAGTGTATGAGATCTCTATGGGTTCAATAATAAATGTACAGCCCAGACATCAATTGAGCAGCCTATCTAAGCATATCAGCTAACGTGTGTAATCTGCTTGTTACTTTGTCATCTTACTGTACCGTGTGTAATCTGCTTGTTACGTAATTTTATCATCTGATCATCTTACTGTACCAGTTCCACCTTATCTATTTTTTAGGAGCACAATATCCAATTATGGGTGCTTTAAGCTGTTTTCCCCCCTTTTTTGCAGGTTTTTAAGGGACTGTTTGGAACTTGTATTATAGCTTTTTTGCTGTTTTAGCTGCTGTTTGAAGTTTTTTTTGTGTGCAGAATGTCTTGGTTGTTTCGAGGTCATTCTGCAGCTCTTTTTTAAGAATCTGAAAATGTGGCACAACGTTTTGGTGTGACTAGGCAAGAACAGAATCAAGCTGCAGTGAGTTTCTAATTTTAAGAATCTAATATATATTTCAACTCCATCTCTGTAGGAATTTCATGTTTTTTTTTAAAATATATATTTGTCTCCTTTTTAATGTATTGTACGTATTTGTCAGATCGGGGAAGGTAAAAAAGAATACACGGATGATGATTTGGATGAAGTTCGTGAAGAATGGGCAAATTATGTGGCAAACTTCATTTACCGGTGTTGAATTTTATATAATTTAGCGGTTGTAAACTTTTATGGTTAATATTAGAATTTAAAATAACTTGTAGTTGTATGAAACGCATTGTTTTGATATATATGAAATGCGCTATTTTGCTATTTGTGTATTTATTTGTATTGTGAGATTAACTGTTATTTAATGTGTAGATATTAATAATTTTATAAAAAAAAAAATTTTTTAAAAATGAACCATGACACGCAAATACGGTGTCATAAAATAATGTCATAAAATGCGTGTCGTAAAAGGGTGTCATAAAAGCGTGTCATAAATTTATGACGCTGAAAATGCGTGTCATAAAGATTTATGACGGGTCGATTTATGACACCAAAAAGCGTGTCATCTGACCCCTTTTATGACACGCATTCGGTGTCATTAAAGGCTATTTTTCTAGTAGTGATTATACTTAGTATATTGGAATTATCGATATAGATAGTCAGGTGTTTTGTAAATTAGATGGATTAGTAGAGAAGATTCAATGAAGAACCTGTTGTGCAGGTACAATGTCCCGAGAAGGTTTTCACAAAATCTTGGTTTGCGGAGATAATTGTTAGAAAGTGGGATCAGATTCAGTTTCATCACTTCCCGGGTTCAAGCTAAAAGCCCGTAACAAGAATCGGCCCAGTAAGGGCCCAAGTCCAAGAAAGTAGAGTCGGTCAGGAATTAGGTTTTCCTCACCATATTTATGTATAAATAGAGGCTCAAAGCTTATGTAAAATCATCATAAAACAATATCAATAAAATCAGTTTTTTCGTTTATAACTCTTAACATGGTATCAGAGCCTACAATCTAGGCATCATCACATACCCAGAACTTGTATCACCTAAATCTAAACCAAAGCCACCATGGCAGATGAAGCCGGCGGCTCCGGTAAAGATTTGGCATTACAATTAGTGTCTCTTTTACAAAACAATACCCATCAATCACAAAACCCCAAGTTATCTGACAACCTTCAGATCAATTTAAAGCTAAATAGCACCAATTACGCCCTATGGACCCGTATGATTCGGGTCGCTATAGGCGGTCGTTCAAAAAATCTTTTGTCACATTTAACCGATAAACCACCAGAAGAAACAACAACAGAAAAATTTGAGGTATGGGAACAGGAAGACCTGATTGTGTTCTCGTGGCTCATTCAAAACATTGAACCAATCATAGCCGGAAACCTTACCGAATTCGCCACTGCGAAAGAACTTTGGGATGCATTATCGATCACTTACAGTAGTGGTAAAGATAAGCTTCAGACTTTTAACCTTCATGTGAAGGCAAACGAACTCAAACAAACCAACAAATCCCTCGAAGAATTCTGGATTTCCCTGCAAGGAGTATGGGGTGAAATCGATCGAATCGACCCAAACCCAATGAAGTGTCCAGACGACATTACGATTTATACCAAGATCAGATCAGATCAAAAATTGTTTCAATTTTTGAATGGTTTAGATCGAAAATTTGAACCCATTATTCGAGAAATTCTCCGGGTCGACCCGTTACCTACCGTCGAATCTGCATATGCCACGGTTCGAAAGGAAGCCGCTCACCAACTTATTGTGGGAGCAACAACCAACGAAACACAGGGTATAGCTTCTGGTTTAACCGCCGGAGATTTTTCCGGCAGCGGCGGCGGCGGTTTTGTATCCAAAGGGTTTCGCCGGAATGACGGCAAGAAAAAGGGGATCCAAGATGATAAAACCCATCTCAAGTGTGATGAGTGTGGCATGTCGAGACACACAAAGGATCAGTGTTTCGAACTCTTGGGTTACCCGGATTGGTGGACCGGTCCAAAAAAGGGTACCAGATCTGCAAGAATCGAGAAGAATGTCAATCCCACCGCCACCAAGCCTAGTAAAGATGGTGGTAATGATCGGCGATCGACAGGATTCGGTGGGGTAGCAGAATCGGCCGGAGAAGATAATGGGGAGAGTTTTTCGGTGGTGGAAGGTAACAGGAAAGGGGAAACCACGACTAGTGGTCCTTATTTCCAAAATAAGGATAATATGCCTTTTTATAAAAACCCTTTTTCCAAATTATATTTATATGATAATAATAATAATAATACTTGTGGGCTTAATTCACTTGATGGGCCAAACCAGGTTTTGGGTAGTAGTCCAAGCCCATCAGAATTAGATGGGCATGCCTTTAGTTCTCATGGGACTTGTAATGATTCAAACGGGCCATGGATTTTTGATTGTGGGGCGACGGATACAATGACATATGAGTTATCCGACTTTTCAGAAATTTCCAAACCTAGGAAAACTCATATTAAAGCAGCTAATAAGGGAAAAATGGATGTAAAAACTGGAGGGACAATTAAAATCTCACCAGACATCAAATTGTCAAATTGTCTTTATGTTCCCTCTTTGTCACACAAACTCTTTTCAATCAGTCATGTGACAAAAGAACTCAATTGCTCCGTTCTCATGCATCCAAATTTTTGTCTTTTACAGGATATCAGGACGGGACAGATTATTGGGCGTGGCACTGAAAGAGGGGGACTGTACTATGTTGATGAAGTGAATTCAAGTGGAAGTGTTATGCTAGCTCATGGAACAAGTGAAAGAGAAGCATGGTTATGGCATAGAAGACTGGGACATCCTTCAGTTAGTTATTTACATGCTGTGTTTCCGAAACTCTTTCCATTGAATAAAAAGATTGATTGTGAAACTTGCATTTTAGCAAAAAGTCATAGGCAAACTTTTAAACCTCGTAATACTAGAGTTGAATCTCCTTTTTCGTTGGTTCATTCAGATGTGTGGGGTCCTGCACCGGTTATTGGAGGTCATAATTTCAAGTATTTTGTGATTTTGTTGATGATTGCACCCGAATGACATGGATTTATTTTTTGAAAAATAAAGATGAAGTTTATGATAGATTCACTGTTTTCTATAACATGGTTCAAACTCAATTTCAAAAATCTATCAAAATCATGAGAACAGATAATGGTGGAGAATATGTGAACTCACAAATGAACCAGTTTTTTCAGTCCAAAGGAATAATTCATCAAACCACTTGTCCTCACACCCCCGAACAAAATGGTGTGGCTGAAAGGAAAAATAGGATTCTATTAGAGATGACTAGGGCACTTATTATTGAGTCCTTAGTTCCAAAAAGTTTTTGGCCCGAAGCCCTAGCTACTGCTACCTACTTGATCAATCGTCTTCCTACAAAGATTCTCGATATGAAAACCCCTTTGAAAGTTCTCTCTGAGTTTCATAAGCTCCCATCGGTTCTTACTTTGCATACTAGAGTTTTTGGATGTACCGTATTTGTTCATATTCCAAAATCATATCGTAATAAACTCGAACCTTGTGCTGAAAAATGTGTTTTTGTGGGATATGGTGTTACTCAAAAGGGGTATAGATGTTACAATCCTAAAACTCATCGTATGTTCACTACGATGAATTGTGATTTTTTGGAGACAAAGTATTTCTACTCTCAGGAACTCAGTGGTCAGGGGGAGGAACAAAGTGACACACTGAGTTGGCTTCAATATTCATCAGAAGTCCAGACCACTACTCCATCAGAGGTTCAAACTCCAGAGAAAGAATTACAGTCCTCCTCTCAAAGTGACCACCCGAGTCCAGACCTGATATCCGAGGTAAGTAATTCTGAACCAAGCCAAACTTTGAATGATATTCCAGATAGTGAAGTGCAGGAAAATGTTAATGGAGAGTCAGAAAATATAGAAGAAGTGACTCAAGAAAGTGCTCCAGAAAGATATGTTCTTCCACCAAGGTCTACCAGAGGAATACCTGCAAAGCGATATTCTCCATAAAGAAGTTCTCGGTCAACCAAGTATCCAGTAGACAACTTTGCTAATATTGCAGAAGGTCTCTTCTCCAAAGAAGCAAAAGCATTTGCAGCAAAACTATATTTAGAAGAGCTCCCGTCAGATGAAGAGCATGCTTTAAAGTTAAAAAATTGGAAGGATGCTATGGATAGTGAAATGGAGGCTCTTATAAAAAATGATACATGGGAGAAGTGTATTCTTCCAAAAGGAAAGAATCCAGTAGGGTGCAGATGGATATATACTATCAAGTATAAACCAAATGGGGATGTAGAGAGATATAAAGCAAGACTTGTTGCCAAAGGGTACACTCAGACCTATGGCATTGACTATTCAGAAACTTTCTCTCCAGTTGCAAAGCTAGATACAGTAAGGGTTCTTTTCTCAATAGCAGCAAATCAGGGGTGGTCTCTTCATCAGTTCGATGTGAAGAATGCTTTTTTGCATGGAGAATTAAAAGAGGAAGTATATATGGATCCTCCTCCAGGTTTTTCTCGTAACTTCAAACATGGAGAAGTTTGTAGGTTGAAGAAGTCCTTGTATGGACTTAAACAGTCACCTAGAGCTTGGTTTGGAAGATTTACTCTTGCTATGAAGAAGTATGGATATCAACAGAGCAATTCTGATCACACATTGTTCCTTCGTCATAGAGGAAATCTAGTAACATGTCTAATAATTTATGTTGATGACATGATTATTACAGGAAATGATGAAAAGGAGATTGATCAACTAAAAACAGCTTTGTTTGCAGAATTTGAAATGAAAGATTTGGGAGATTTGAAGTACTTTCTTGGAATAGAAGTTTCAAGGTCTAAACATGGAATTTTTATTTGTCAGAAGAAGTATATATTGGATCTTTTAGCTGAAACAGGAATGATTGATTGCAAACCAGCAGACACACCCATGGTCATCAATCAGAAATTGTTTATAAAGACAGATGCTAGAGCCACTGATAAAAATAGATATCAAAGGTTGGTAGGGAAACTTATTTATTTGGCTCATACTCGTCCAGACATAGCATATGCTGTTGGAGTGGTTAGTCAATTTATGCACCAACCTCAGGAAGATCATATGGATGCGGTTCTACGAATTATCAGGTATCTTAAAGGGACTTCAGGTCATGGGGTGTTATTTAAAGCTAATGGTCATCTTAAGATTGAGATATATACAGATGCAGATTGGGCAGGAGATAAAGGTAATCGAAGGTCCACTTCAGGGTATTTCTCATTGATAGGTGGTAACTTGGTTACATGGAAAAGTAAAAAACAGAAAGTTGTCTCCTTGTCTAGTGCTGAAGCTGAGTTTAGGGGTATAGCTAGAGGACTAGCAGAAGCTTTGTGGTTGAAGAAGCTGGTGTCTGAAATAGGTTTTGCTCCCAAAGAAAGCATTAAAATCATGAGTGATAATGAAGCTGCTATTCAGATCTCAGAGAATCCAGTTCAACATGACAGAACCAAGCATGTGGAAGTTGATCGTCATTTTATAAAAGAAAAATTGGAGAGTGGAATCATCAAGTTACCTTTTGTTAAGTCTGAAGAACAACTTGCTGATATTTTAACCAAAGCTGTGGGAACATCTATGTTTCATAAGTGTTTAAGCAAGTTGAATTTTGGTAATCCCAATATTCAACTTGAGGGGGAGTGTTAGAAAGTGGGATCAGATTCAGTTTCATCACTTCCCGGGTTCAAGCTAAAAGCCCGTAACAAGAATCGGCCCAGTAAGGGCCCAAGTCCAAGAAAGTAGAGTCGGTCAGGAATTAGGTTTTCCTCACCATATTTATGTATAAATAGAGGCTCAAAGCTTATGTAAAATCATCATAAAACAATATCAATAAAATCAGTTTTTTCGTTTATAACTCTTAACAATAATGAACCTAGACAATTAGGAAAAGTGGGTACTAAACCAACCTCTCAACGAATCATGTTTAAGGATTATTCACCTTGAGTGAGTTTGTTTTGTTCTTATGAACTTTTGTTTACTTTACATTTTTGGAAACACTTATGTTTTGGGTCACAAATTTCTTCATTTGGGTTTATCTTAACTTAGGTATTACCCAAAACAAATTTCAGCCCAAAGATTTTTACCTTTGTGTGTATAATGTGAAAATACCAATTGCTTGATTTCATTATGACACTTTAACCAAACAAATCTGTAAACCCCTAAAGGTACTACCAATTTGTTGCCACTCATATTATGCTCACACAATGCTAAAGTATAACCGTCTTGTCCCATAGGCTCGGGCGCAACTGTGTTGTCCTACATGTTTATGGTTGGGGTAGAGACGAACATGGAAGACTTAATTGGATTTCGTGATGATAGCTAGGGGCAATTTAGCAAGTTCATGTTTAGCGGATGGGATATAGTCAAGGAGTTGGACTCATTATATTACCTTGACGCAAGAATATTGCTTTATGTTTTATATAAGTATGAAAAAACCTTATAAAGTTAATGTAAATATCTTCTTTAAAATCCTCTAAGTTGGATTCATTTCGGTTGTAGTTGAGCTTTACTGGGTAAAAGAAATATTAGTAAGCAAGACTTGGCTAAGTAATTAAAATGCTATTAACAAGTAAGCAATGTCAAATTATGTTAATGTCGTTCATATTAACATATATTTCTGCCTTACAGGTAACATAGTCTAACTTTCTTATCATTTACAATGATTTTGTGGCCATTTGAGAATCCTTGCATCATTTGAGTAAAATAAAATAAGTCAATTCCCTTTATATGTTTGTTTTGTCATGACTATTAACAAAAATCAAGGACATGGTTCCACTCGAGATTTTTTTTATTTAAAGAACCCAGTCTTAATTCATGACCGCACCTATGTACAACTTTTATGAATAAAAAGTAAACAAGAAGGTTTTGATTTTGGACATAAAACGTTAGAAACATGACAAACATTGTTGTTTTTAAAGAGGTTTTGACCAATTTATAATTCAAGTTATGTTTTATATAAGTATGAAAAAACCTTATAAAGTTAATGTAAATATCTTCTTTAAAATCCTCTAAGTTGGATTCATTTCGGTTGTAGTTGAGCTTTACTGGGTAAAAGAAATATTAGTAAGCAAGACTTGGCTAAGTAATTAAAATGCTATTAACAAGTAAGCAATGTCAAATTATGTTAATGTCGTTCATATTAACATATATTTCTGCCTTACAGGTAACATAGTCTAACTTTCTTATCATTTACAATGATTTTGTGGCCATTTGAGAATCCTTGCATCATTTGAGTAAAATAAAATAAGTCAATTCCCTTTATATGTTTGTTTTGTCATGACTATTAACAAAAATCAAGGACATGGTTCCACTCGAGATTTTTTTTATTTAAAGAACCCAGTCTTAATTCATGACCGCACCTATGTACAACTTTTATGAATAAAAAGTAAACAAGAAGGTTTTGATTTTGGACATAAAACGTTAGAAACATGACAAACATTGTTGTTTTTAAAGAGGTTTTGACCAATTTATAATTCAAGTTATGTTTTATATACTCTATGATTACTTCCTTTCATCTTTCAACTTTTTTTTGTAATAAAGTTCATTACATTCCGCTTTCTTGACATTTTTACTTCAATCTATACAAACATCTATTTTATGATCGATAATCATTCACCTCAACTTATACGGTTGTTTGTACGACATATAATGTACGAAATAAATAAGATATAAACGTGCAACGCACGAGATTAACCTAGTTGGTAAAATTGACTGAATGATTTCAATGTTGGCGACGCGAACTTGAATAATGTATACAAGGAAAGGAATTAGTGCCGTTAACAACAAAGTAAGGATGTTAAATTGGTTTATAATAATTATTATATGTAAGTAACGAAAGGCTTTCTTTGGGTTGTTTCTTTTAATTCAATCTTCATCCATCAATAATTGCAATTATCATTTTACTATAGTTTGAATATATTTTATCACAAAATAAATATGACGACAACTTTCTAGCTGGGCCGAATTCAAGGAAGAGGAGGAAAAGGAACTACCCCAGGGTTGTATTATTACTGTATCTTAGTGATTTGAGGGTACGGTTCTTATTCTAGCTAATATTTCGATTATAGCATTGATTATTTCTGTCTTTAGTTCTTTACCTTTCGTTTCAGTTCAGGTGTCATCCCTAGCACAATATATTTTAGAGTTAATTTCATTAGGTGTCCCTATGGTTGTCAAAATTATCTCTTTCCACCTTGTGTTTTTTTTCATTGTTAGGTACCCCTATGGTTCTGTTAATTTCATTAGGTGCCATTTTGACTAACGGGCGTTAGTCTCTCGCCGTTTACCCCCACATGTGCTCAGCACATGAGGGTATTTTTGTATTTTCCTTCTAAAACACCATCTCTTCTGCCTTTTTCTTTGACTGGTACTCTATCCATCTAATATCTATTCAACTTTGTCACACATCAACATCATAATCATTATCATCATGCATCCAACATAAAAATAATCATCAAATCTCATTACATATTTTACACCATAGATAAACATCAATACCCACATCTTCAAACCATCAAAATAGAATCAGTGACGATGATTACAATGAAGATTATGATCAAATCAACTTCTTTAATTTGTTCGAGGACTCTTTTCCTATCTGTTTGAACAATACCCAAAAGATGAGGTATCGGAGACATACCTGCGTTTTCAGGCGAAGGAGATGACCGGAGAAGAGGTTGGTGGGCGAATGGTGGCCGGCGGCTGGTGGCGTGGAACTAGGTCGAGATATAGAAAGATTGATTTGAAGAATAAATTTGAGAGATCCACCTCGGCAAAATCGAGTTGATGACCCGGATTGTGCTGGGATTCCGGTCATCAACGATTTCTTGAATACTTTTCTTAATGAATTCATCAAGAGAATCATATTCTCCCCCTGTTCGTGCTCTTCTTGTTCATATTCTTTATCTAAATCCAATATATATCTATATTATTTTGTACGAGAGAAAGGTACCCGCACGTTGCAGCGGTAATGGAGGTGGCGGCGGGGTGGTGATGTAATGGCGGCGGCGGTGGTGCCAATATACATATTAGATGATTTTAAAATTCTTAGCAGCAATATCTTATTAAATACTAATACTTTTTGTAACAAAAACTTTCCCATCCATCTTTCCCAATCATGGTTGGGATTTTTTTGAACTTCCACCAAACTAGTTAAAGAGATAAGCAAAAAGGTCTCTCCTTTTTAAACATAATGTATGTTTAAACTGCAGGTTAATTCAAAAAACAATAAAGCTTTGGATACAAGGTCATCTATCCGGTGCCTACAGCGAAGCATGGGGATAATATGTAAGACCCACAGCGAAGAGTGGGGATAATATCTAGCTTTATGTATAACAAAGCATATTTGTCGGTTTTGTGACTAATGTTACTGTAGCTGATACAAAGTTAATGACAAATGAAAGATGTCTGAACTCTAAGGAGGCCTTTGGTTTCTAGATGTAACTACTCTGGGCATTTGAAATCCTATCATTTGGTTCGCAAGAAATAATGTTGGAATTTGAAATGTAACTAAGTGTGAATGACATACTTGTCATTTTTTATGTTTTTAGATTCTGCATTTCGCTTTTAAACCTTATTAGCAATCATAATTGTAAACTTAAGATGAACTATTACCTAGATACAAACTCCAACACAATCTTTTTGAGTTAACATCCATTGAAGGTTTTGTTTAGCGTACTTGATTTCATTTTGTACTTCCGTTCCGCATAACGCGCAAGTTTAAATTCTATTTAAAACTTCATATATTTCAAAGTGGTAGGTGAAAAAATAAAGAAAGGATTATAGACATGGTAGGTAATTAGGTGGTAATATCATTTAATTCAAAGGGTGCTTAAAATTAAATACAAAGTCTGTTAGTTATAAATTTATTTATTAAAGCATTTTAATGGAAAAAAGTTTTTATTTCAATAATCCACAAACTGTAACATGTTAAAAATTTACTATTTTAACGGAAAGGTTATTCTTAAAGATTTTTTCAGTTTATTGAGAAAATGTTTTGGTCAAAAAGTTAGAGCATTATCAACTTATCCATCAAATAAATTATTAGTCTCACTCACATCAACATTTTTAAAGAAATTTTTTAAAAAACAAATAACTAAAGGTTTTTTTTAGACCTTTTCACATGTTCTTAGTTACTAATGAAATTATTTTATTACTATTAAACATATGACATGAACTAATCCTTTCCAACTTTAAGTTTTTTTGCTCACTTTTCCATATAAAAATACAAAATCAATTTTAGAACATATCTTCCATCAATTTTTGTTCACTTTTTGTCCCGAACATTCAGGCGGTATACAACATCTGAGAAAGTTCACCGTATAATGATGAAACATTGCACGTATAATAGACAACGTGATGTTGATCATGAGCCGTTACAAGTATCGTAATAAATGTTGGTAAAGATCAATTAATTTGTAACACCCCAAGCCGAGGCTCGGAATATCACGGAAAACACATAGCACCAGGTGGAATTACAATAGAACAAACTAAATGCAATTAAATATTCGGTGAATCCAAAACATAACGAAGCAAGTAACAAAATACAACAGGAGCAAATAGCCATCAAAGTTAACATAATAACATCCAAAGATGGCAAACGATCCTAAGTATAATGCAAAAGGCAGGCCAATGAATCCTTGATCCATGAGGTCCATAGTCCAGGTTAAACCGCAAGCGAAGCAACTAAACTCCACGCCCTGGGAGAACCTGATTACCTGAAAAGTGTACTAAGCATAGTCAACACAAGGTTGGTGAGTTCGTAGTAATGGTTCATAAGGAACCAACGTCAAATATCACAATATACGAGTAGAGGCTAGACATGACTTACAGCGAGCCTCTAAGCAACACAATATCGTCCAACAACAAGATTACACAAGACTAGTAAATGTGTGAGGAGAATGCACAAATGATATATGAATCAAAGTAAGTGCCAAATGCATGAATAAGCCAACATGCCTATCTATGCGTGAACTCCGTCACCTATGCAACGATACCCTTCTGTCATCTCAATGAACAAGGCTGTATCTCAAAATCATCGAGATATATATGTCTATATACTCGGGGTCATGTTCTACATCCAAAATGGGTGCATACATCTATGCACCAGGATGTCGGCAATCCCCTGCCGAGGCTCATCAACGATGTATGCAATGCTTACAATCAAATGTAAATGCATAAATCATAAACCAACAATCAATATACGATGCACCTGTGCCATCAATCAATATACGATGAACCTGTGCCAACAATCAATATTCATCCAACATAAGCCAATTATCAACATTCCTCAAACATAAGCCAACTATCAACATTCATCAATCATAAGCCAACAACCATAATTTAAACCAACTATACGTACATATACTTCAGAGGATTCTACTTTCTTCAAGTCCCAGATGCTTATATATAGGGTCACCCGCAACCTTCCCACCACATCTAAAACTCAATGAAGGCATAACCGACTTCCATGTATGTACGTCCATCCTAATGTAAAAGTAATACTTGACTAAAACATAACCCAAGTCAATCAAACGAAAAGAACCGTCACATCAAACCAATAATCAAGTCTACCAATCAATAAATCAATCAACAATGTAAGTAAACACACCAGTTTTACACTTTTCAGCCCGAATCTCAAGCGAGTAGGGAGATACGAAACTCACCTTGTCCGGCAAAGAAGCTAGTATAAGATTACACACAAGTAATGGGGTCCACACGTCCACAACCTATATTTATACATCATAATACCGTAAAGTCAACTATACGATCTCACACAAGTTGATTTAGCACAATTAGGTCAAGTCACAAACCCTAAACACCTTTACAACCTTAACGAGTAGGAACAAGACGCGTTCGACTCGACCTTTTTAGAAATGAGAAAAGATTCACATAAAAAGAGTGTTACTACTAGAAACTAGACTCTCTTACGATTCCAACGACAGGTCATACGACTTATTTGGACTTACGGATCAAAAGTTATTAACGTTTGAAAATCGACGCGCGTACTTTCCCAGTAACTATCCACTGCGTCGCAGTGAGCCAAAACCAAGCTCACTGCGCCGCAGTGGCTAAGTCAGACCAGGACCAGAAGTATGGCACTGCGCCACAGTGAGCAAGGGTAGGGCTCACTGCGCTGCAGTGGCCACAACCTGCAGCCAACACCTGCAGTTTATGCAGGGACACGAACCAAAAACCCCCAATTCCAACCCAAACCTTACCAAAACGACTTGTGAAGACTTTTAACTTGTTTTGAAGCATAAACAAACATCATTAACCATTAATACACATAACCCAACCCACAAATTTGACCGAAACATCATAATCACTCACAAATCCTTCAAACCCTAACCCTAACCCTAATTTGACCCAAAATTAGGTTTAAGCCGATTTAGGACTTGTAAATGTTCAAGATGACTAGAAATGCATAAACAAACATAAGTAGGTATAAATGGGATGAATTTGACTTACCAAAACTTCTCCTTGAGCTAGAACCCGAAATTAGGTCAAATGGACAAAAATGCAAGACTTCCACCTTTTGATTCTTCGATATGACGATAATGTGGTATAGATGGCGATGAATCTAGTGTTATACCCTTTCTAAACACTAAGTAGATGGTAGGGAGAAGAGAAGAATGATCTTGCTTTGTTTTTGAGAGAAAGAGAGAAAGAGATAGATAGATAGAAATGAGAATGAGAGGGGGAGAAAGGGATAAGGGGGGGGGAGGAAATGGGTCATTGGGTGGCTGGTGGGTCTTGGACTACCCACGGGCCGACCCGCTCCCTTCACAAGTCACAACACAATAGCTACACATTTAAATACCGACCAACACATATTATCGACCCGAATATACCACATTGCCATTTAACTCACAAAACGACCCAATTAATTCATTAACTCAAATTGTTAGTCAAATTACACATAAAGTCAACGGGTCAAAATTTACGGATGTTACATAATTGTCAAGAATGTTATTGTTAGAAAAGTAGAAATGGTAGTAAAGATCATTTAAATTTTCATAAATATATTGCTAGTAAAGTAAAAATGTTTGGTTGAAATTCAAATTCATAAATTTAATGAAAACAGTTCAAAAAGAACATTATCTAAACTTGTTCATTCTAATCAAACACCCAATATTAGATCTTCGCTTCAATTGACACTGAATACAAGTAATTAGTTAATGACTAGATCGTTTCTTTCCATTATGTTTGCAAATCTACAAACACCGTAAAACCACATAAAGGCAATGAGTTTACATATATACTCCCATAGCCTTTGGGATCGCTGAATTCGCTACCCCATTTCTAAGCTTGAACCCAGGCGCACCAGGATCGCGTTAGAACCACGAATTTCAACGCTCATACCAGATCGAAGTCACTTCTTCCAGTTTCCCCGCTACTAGACTTCCCCAAACTTACTTTTTCAAATCGTCACTAATAATAAAGCGAAACACCTCTTCTTTCTAATCCGGCGACTCCACATCGGTAACTATGGAAACTACTACAGCATTTTATCGGTCAAGCAGGTTAGCCCGGGTCCGAACCCGAAAAAGCCCGATCCGAGCCCAGTCTTGTTTTTTGTGTGATTTTGGTTTTGGGTTTTCTCTACTAAAAAACACAAACACATAGTCCATATCAAAATATCACACACATAGAAGTACGTGCATCCCCTAACCGAGCAAATTTATGTCTATGTTTGCAAATATTTTCATTCACGCTGATAAGAGGTGTTTGTGTTATATTTGGGTTTGGTTTCGGATCAAAAAAAAAGTATTGCTAGTTCAGATCTATCGACCATGCTTTCGCTGTTTAAAAAAAGGTATATCTATTTCTTTGCTAAATATACTTTTTCACAAAAAAAATTTTTACTTTCTGAGTTGTTAGAATATAATAGCATCACCTAGTATATTCACTACCGATTTGAATAAGTAACAACACTTCAACTCTTTAAGAAACATGTACCTAATAGATCAACAAAAGATCTTAATACCAAAATCTAACTTGGTAAATGTAACACCGTCATTTTAAAAACCTGGATTTTCAAAAGTTTTTGCCTAACGGCGTTTAGAAATGCGGAAAACAGAATCTTTAAAACATCACTAACCCTTAACGGATAGTTCATTTATAAAAGTGGTGTTACAACATTCATATCATTAAAATGGTATAAGATAATCCAGATTTGACACCAACAATAAATGTCATCATAAACAATACATAAGTCATATTGAAAGTAGCCAATCATCATTAAGGCTAACATAAATGACTAAGCGGGGAAACTAAATGTCTTCTTCATAGCAACTACCCGCCTCACCAAGCTAAGTTTTTCACTAGCTCAACCTGCTTAACCTGAGGGAGCAACATATTTCAAGAAACAAGTGTTAGTTAACGAATTAGCTAAGTAAGATAACACATAGTTTATAAAGCATTTGTCCATTTCAAAACATTATAGAAAGGTCGTTTGAAATCATTAAGGCACAAATCACATCATACATCGCATCTCACATAACGTATCATCACATCAAACATCTTCATATAGGATGAGTCATCCTAAATGTGCCTAGTCATCTTTCATATCTCATTTAATCATATAACATCTTTGCAATTGTGACATAAGTCACACACATCATATAACATATACATCTTTGTAAGTGTGACATAAGTCACACCCGACTAGATGGACAAACCTTACGGCAGTACATCAATGTAGTTAAGGAATGACAAGCCAATCTCGGAGTAGTCCGTATGTTCAAAGACATTGGTGGGTAATCAGGCCACCCGGAGATAGTCAACACTTAATTATTTTGCAAGGAGCCACCCGAGCAGCCACATATATGCACCCGCCGGGCAAGGGCAAGTACGGGTTAAGCTTAACACTTTCACATCATTTACGAGCTCGATTTACATCACATATAGTTTAGGTGTCCACATTACCTAAACATTTATCCCATATTCACCTTAACGTTTGGGCCCTTAAACGTGCACGTGTCATGGCAACTTAATAAGTCTAGTGAACTAGATGAACAAGCCATACAATCATGCACATTTCATATATCATCAACATATAATCACATTTCAATACATCTCAAGACATTACATAGCATTTCATAGCATATCATTACATCTCATATAATTACATAACATTTCATAGCATATCATTACATCTCATATCATTGGGATAGCATTTCAGGACTTAATAGTCCTTTACATAGCCCATATCATCTCCCGTGTAACCCCGAATACCCATAAGCAAACAAGATAACATTTGGTAAGTTATTATATGAAAACCATGTTTCTGTTGAACCCTCAGCGTGTCAAAGTAGTGTATCTTACCTCGAAGAAGCGCACAACAAATGATACGTAAATTACCGAGCTTTGCAAGTATTCCCGACTACCTATAATCATTAAACGACATATTGAGCTAAACAAGTACCCACTTACTTATGGTCATGACTCAAGCCTAGATACCTATAAACATGACCCATGACAAGGCTTGATGCATCGGAGGTT
The DNA here is from genome assembly GCA_034093135.1 of Erigeron breviscapus. Lineage (NCBI taxonomy): Eukaryota > Viridiplantae > Streptophyta > Magnoliopsida > Asterales > Asteraceae > Erigeron > Erigeron breviscapus. The sequence continues at coordinate 48,558,888 of CM067171.1, read as the reverse complement.
CGATTAATACTTTAGAGCTCACAGAACTCGACGGAGTTCGACCTTCACTCACTAAATCAAACCTTCAGGTGATTTGACATTAGAATCATCTTTTAAAAGCATTACCATAAGAAAGTAGACTCTCTCAAGATTCCGTGGATAGCTTATTTGTCAAAAACGGAGTTACGGTTCAAAAGTTATGGCCATTTAAAAATTCTGTCGCTATTGCGTCGCAGTGAGCAAACTGCGTCGCAACTTAAGTCACTGTATTCTAATTGCGTCGCAACCTAGGTATTGCGCCGCAACTGACCCCGAATCTGCACAAACCTCATTGTTTAACCTCCAAAACTTAACCAAACACACCCCAAACGATCCCAAACCTTATGAACGACTTTTGTACCTCAAAATTCATCATTTTAAGACCATAATGATGCAATGAAATCATTGATTAATCCCTACTTGATTTGCATCACAATAACAAACGTTTTAGGTTACCGAATCGATTAAAACTCACGATTTTGACTCCAATCAACCCTCTAAAGACCTAGATCAGTTATGAAACGAATCAATGGATTGAAAGGACATGAAATCAATGTAATAATACCTCAAATACCTGTAGATTACAAGAAGGATGCAAAAGCTTGATCAAACACACCCGAATCAACACGTTTGAAGGATTTTCGCAAAGGAATCATATGGGAAGGAGGGGAACGGTTTGGAGAGGCACAAAAGGGATTAAGAACTGATTAAGTGTTAATTAGGTTAGCCTAATTGACCCCTAAAAGCTGGACACACTTTCCCAAAGCTTACACTTAAGCCCCTCAACCTTACATCTTCACATCTAAGGCTTAAACGACTTAACGAGAATACTTACCGACACATTAAACACATCTTAAACATCTTTGGCATCTTAAACACATTAACATATACATCATTAAGGCATTGAAGCCTCACACATATAGCACATTAATCACATATAAGCATTAAATCTCCTAGAGACTTAACGGACACAAGGTGTTGACTTAACGACACAAGTCAACCGTTAATTAAAAGTTCGGGATGTTACAGTAACCACTCATCAAACATTGACTAAGAAACATATCAATTTAAAGCAACCTTGTGCATTCCTTCCTTTGGCTTGCCCTGTGGAATCACCACCTTTAAAACCCCATTTTCCAACAGACCAGGGCTTTTGAGACTCCATTTTCCAACCGACCATGGAATGAGGATGTCAAACTTGATTTTCTTTTTCCCCTCAACAGAATCCAGAGCATTAACTATATGATCCATCAGTTATGTTGCAATCGTCTCTGACATCTCGCACAACCCTATTGATCAACTTTCCCAGAAGTTGATGCGGCCGTTTCCAGACCCCCTCCTATTAGATCTACCCCAACTACTGTCTAAGTAGAGCATACCAGTGTAGCTATACTAGCAATTCTTGGTCTCCCAGCAGTGGGATGTGGGGACAGGTCACCAGATGTGGACGATGGCTTCACATCAGCACCCCTTTCAGGTTCCTTCCCTACATGAGTCTTGGCGATTCTATCTCTTGTGTAATTCCAGACTTGTTTTCCTAAGATTCGCAACCTCCTTGCTGCTATTAGTCTCAAATGGATTCGGATCTGCTAGAGGTAAGGTTAAGGCCTCCAATATTAGTATTGCTTCAGGCCAACAAAAATGTTAAGCTGGTTCTTATTTATTACGAATTATTATTTCAATGCATTTTAGAACCCGATTAACAGACTTTTTTTCCCCTTTTTTCTAAGGAGTAGCTGATGACAAGCTCAAAGGCGTTAAGGGTGATCTTTCAAATCAGAAATAATATTTCATAATAAATAAGAATCAACTTAACATTTTTGTTGGCCTGCAGTACTAATTTTGGAGGCCTTAACCTTACCTCACTATTGTCAGCCGATCAGAATTCATTTCAAACTAATGGCAGCAGGCATGTTGCGAATCCTAGGAAAACATTTCTGGAACTATACAAGAGATAGAATCGCTAAGGCTCATGTAAGGAAGGAACCTCTAAGGGGTGCTGATGTGAAGCCATCGTCCACATCTGGTGCCCTGCCCTCACATCCCACTGCTGGGAGACCAAGAATTGCTAGTATAGCTACACTGATATGCTCTGGTTGGAGAGTGGTTGGGGTGGATCTAATAAGAGGGGGCCTGGACGGCCGCATCAACTTATCCGGGAAAGTTTATCAATAGGGTTGTGCGACGCGTCAGACGATTGCAACAGGCAGGTTCTGCTTGATGGATCCCTGAAAATTATGGGGGTAATGCTTGGTTAAGAAAAAAAAGGATATCGAGGTGATTACTAAGAAAGGGTAAATTCATATATTTATTGCTCTAGATTCTGTTTGAGGGGAAAGAGAAAATCAAGTTTGACTTTCTCATTCCATGGGGCAAGTGGGAGACATATGGAGTCTCAAAAGCCCATGGTCTAGTGGAAAATGAGGTTTTAAAGGTGGTGATTCCACAGGGCAAGCCAAAGGAAGGAATGCACAAGGTTACTTCAAATTGATATGTTTCTTAGTCAATGTTTGATGAGTTGTTACTAACTCAGATTTTGGTATTAAGTTCTTCTATTGATCTATTAGGTACATGTTTCTTAAAGCGTTGAAGCATTGTTACTTATTCAAATCGGTAGTGAATATACTAGGCGATGCTAATATATTCTAACAACTCGGAAAGTTTTAAAAAAATTGTGAAAAAGTATATTTAGCAGGGAAATAGATATACCTTTTATTAAACGGCGAAAGCATGGTTGATAGACCTGAACTGGCAACACTTTTTTCGGGTGCGAAACCAAACCCAAAAATAAGACAAACACCTCTTATCAGCGTGAACGAAGATATTTGCAGATATAGGCATATAAATTTGCTCGGTGAGGGGATGGATGTACTTCTATGGGTGTGAAATTTTGATATGGACTAATTGTTTGCTTTTTTGTAGGGATGAACCAAAAACCGAAATCACACAAAAGGCTAACCCGAGGCCCAGACCAAAGTTGGTTAGGTCGGATCGGGATTTTCTGGGCTAACCTGCTGGAGCTAAAAAAATGTTGTGATCTAATAAAGAAGTAGCAGAGTAGGTGTTTCCATAGTTACCGATGTGGAGTTGCCGGATTAGAAAGAAGTAACAGAAAGAAGAAGTGTTTTCCTCTATAATTGGTGATTTGGAAAAGTAAGTTTGGGGAAGTCTATAGCAGAAAGAAGAGTGACATTTTGTTTAATTGTTCCACCAACTCATCCCTTTTATTGACGAATAGTGATGGGGTTAGGTTTGACGGGCCCATAAATGTAATACCCACTTTAATGATTTACTCTTGGGGTTTGGTATGTTTGATAGTATTAAATAAAGGTAATGATAGATCATCCTAATAATCCTTCTAATGTATCTATTTTATGTCAAGTGTAATCCAATAATTCTATTTTCTAATCTCATCCATTGATTATACTATGTGTTATGATTATATTTTTAGGAGGATTTTCAAGAGGATGAGTTAGGAGGATTAATCATTTTCTATTAAATAATAACTAGCATGTTACCCGCGCGATGCAGCGACAACAATTTACAGCACGCGAAATGTCGTGACGACGTTAATTTCAACGTGATACCTCTTTTATGCCAGTTATTGGAATTTTTTTGTTGCCGGTTTTAAATAGTCAAAGTATGTGATTTTAAATCCCCTCGATTTCACCTTATTTGCAAGTCGAATCGGAGTAAACACGGTCTCTTGGACCTAATACATGTTTAGCCTATCATGCCATAAAATTGAACATACACGAATCATACATTTAAAATACTAGCAAATTTAGAGTTATAATATATCCTAAATGTATTTGATAAAGATTAGAAGCAAAAAATAAATAATTTGTTAAATCGTAAAATGTTCACTACACTAATCACACATATATAGTAGAATTGTGGAAAGTATTTCCCAAAACTTCAATAGAATATTTTTCTAAATGAGTTGTCAGTTCTAAGAGAGATGATCCAAACAAAATTTGTTATTTAACCATGTTATTTCTGACTACGCGTTTATAAGTTAACCAGTTTAACTTAGCTTCTATAATTTTAATGCCTAAGAACATCTCATTGGTAAAGCAAATGTTGGTGTATGCTTTGATATTGCGATAATTACTGATGTTGTATAACATGATGACTATCTCTTCTTTATAGGCCCAAACGCCCCCTTCCTAATAAGATAATAGAAAACCATAAGCATCTATTTATCTATTTTTACAAAATAAAGATAAAAATCTAACATTACTAATAAAGAAGTAGCAGAGTAGGTGTTTCCATAGTTACCGATGTGGAGTTGCCGGATTAGAAAGAAGTAACAGAAAGAAGAAGTGTTTTCCTCTATAATTGGTGATTTGGAAAAGTAAGTTTGGGGAAGTCTATAGCAGAAAGAAGAAGTGTTTTCCTTATAATTGGTGATTTGGAAAAGTAAGTTTGGGGAAGTCTAAGCAGAAAGAAGAAGTGTTTTCCTCTATAATTGGTGATTTGGAAAAGTAAGTTTGGGGAAGTCTATAGCAGAAAGAAGAAGTGTTTTCCTTATAATTGGTGATTTGGAAAAGTAAGTTTGGGGAAGTCTAAGCAGAAAGAAGAAGTGTTTTCCTTATAATTGGTGATTTGGAAAAGTAAGTTTGGGGAAGTCTAAGCAGAAAGAAGAAGTGTTTTCCTCTATAATTGGTGATTTGGAAAAGTAAGTTTGGGGAAGTCTGTAACAGAAAGAAGAAGTGTTTTCCTCTATAATTGGTGATTTGGAAAAGTAAGTTTGGGGAAGTCTATAGCAGAAAGAAGAGTGACATTTTGTTTAATTGTTCCACCAACTCATCCCTTTTATTGACGAATAGTGATGGGGTTAGGTTTGACGGGCCCATAAATGTAATACCCACTTTAATGATTTACTCTTGGGGTTTGGTATGTTTGATAGTATTAAATAAAGTAAAAAATACATTTCTAATAATAACAAAAGATTAAATTAAAACACAAAAACATTAAAATTAAATAGAATTGAATTCACAACTGTTCATTGTACTTTTAAGTTGCAGATTATTAGGGTGAAATTTAAATGTCGAGTAGTTGATAAATAAATAGAATTGAATTCACAACTGTCATTGTACTTTTAAGTTGCAGATTGTTGGAGTGAAAATTAAATGTTGAGTAGTTGAGAAATAAATAGAATTGAATTCACAACTGTCATTGTACTTTTAAGTTGCAGATTGTTGGAGTGAAAATTAAATGTTGAGTAGTTGAGAAATAAATAGAATTGAATTTACAACTCTTCAATGTACTTTTAAGTTATAGATTGTTAGGGTGAAATTTAAATGTCGAGTAGTTGATAAATAAATAGAATTGAATTCACAACTGTCATTGTACTTTTAAGTTGCAGATTGTTGGAGTGAAAATTAAATGTTGAGTAGTTGAGAAATAAATAGAATTGAATTCACAACTGTCATTGTACTTTTAAGTTATAGATTGTTAGGGTGAAATTTAAATGTCGAGTAGTTGAGAAATAAATAGAATTGAATTCACAACTGTCATTGTACTTTTAAGTTGCATGATTGTTAGGGTGAAAATTAAATGTCGATAGTTGAGAAATAAACAAATACATAATTAAAAAACAAATACATAGAAAAAACTATTAAAATAAACTAAAAAATACATTTCACTAATAATAACAAAAGATTAAATTAAAACACAAAAACATTAAAATTAAATAGAATTGAATTCACAACTGTTCATTGTACTTTTAAGTTGCAGATTGTTAGGGTGAAAATTAAATGTCGAGTAGTTGGGAAATAAATAGAATTGAATTTGCAACTCTTCAATGTACTTTTAAGTTATAGATTGTTAGGGTGAAATTTAAATGTCGAGTAGTTGATAAATAAATAGAATTGAATTCACAACTGTCATTGTACTTTTAAGTTGCAGATTGTTGGAGTGAAAATTAAATGTTGAGTAGTTGAGAAATAAATAGAATTGAATTCACAACTGTTCATTGTACTTTTAAGTTGCAGATTGTTAGGGTGAAAATTAAATGTCGAGTAGTTGAGAAATAAATAGAATTGAATTCGCAACTATTCATTGTACTTTCAAATTGCAGATTGTTAGGGTGAAAATTAAATGTCGAATAGTTGAGAAATAAACAAATACAGTAATTAAAAAACAAATACATAGAAAAAACTATTAAAATAAACTAAAAAATACATTTCACTAATAATAACAAAAGATTAAATTAAAACACAAAAACATTAAAATTAAATAGAATTGAATTCACAACTGTTCATTGTACTTTTAAGTTGCAGATTATTAGAGTGAAAATTAAATGTCGAGTAGTTGGGAAATAAATAGAATTGAATTTGCAACTCTTCAATGTACTTTTAAGTTATAGATTGTTAGGGTGAAATTTAAATGTCGAGTAGTTGATAAATAAATAGAATTGAATTCACAACTGTCATTGTACTTTTAAGTTGCAGATTGTTGGAGTGAAAATTAAATGTTGAGTAGTTGAGAAATAAATAGAATTGAATTTACAACTGTTCATTGTACTTTTAAGTTGCAGATTGTTAGGGTGAAAATGAAATGTCGAGTAGTTGAGAAATAAATAGAATTGAATTCGCAACTATTCATTGTACTTTCAAATTGCAGATTGTTAGGGTGAAAATTAAATGTCGAATAGTTGAGAAATAAACAAATACAGTAATTAAAAAACAAATACATAGAAAAAAGTATTAAAATACAATAAAAAAATTATAATACTTTAAAAAATTTCAAACTAATTATTAAGTTGTTCCCAAACATGCTGCGGAAGATCTTTTCGAACGTCACGATTTGTATCTCTTTGTTGTATAAGCTGCGTGTTATGGATACGCGTGTAGCGATTTACTCAAATGTTCAACCTTGAAGGTTAGTAGGATGGTCGTAATATGGATGATAGGTGCTTATTGAGTACCATTTTCTTCGACAAACATATTGTGCAGTATGATACAAGCATACATGATTCGTGAAATTTTGTTTATGGTCCAAGCTTTTCCGGGGGTTATGCACGATGACGCATTTACGTGAAGCACACCAAATGCTCGTTCAACATCCTTTCTGGCACTTTCTTGGACCTTTTTGAAGTACCTATTTTTTTCATCCGATGGTGGCGAAAAACTTTTGACAAAAGTTGAGCACTCCGGATAGATCCCGTAGGCTAAGTAATAACCGTGGCGGTAATCGACATCATTGACCCGAAATTTACTCGGTGGTGTGGCGTCCATTAATAGATCATTCAACAATGGAGATTTTGAATCGGTGGAAAATGAGCAGCTTTTAAAGCTGAAAAATCTTAGTTTTGCCATTAAGGACCATAACTGTCCATAGGTTAATGGACCCATGGGTAATCCCCATGTTGTGAAGGCCAATTACACCTTCAACAAGCGTACTAAAAACCTTGAGTAAGTTTCATATTAGGTTGCTTCACCAATCGTACAACGTTGAGTCGCATCCCTGGAAAGCAATGTGATATCTGTGCGGCACGGGGTTGAAGGATGTAAGGGATTCGAGGGATTGAAGATGAAGCCCATAACTTTTGGACAACTTCCGAGAATATATGGTCAGCCGGAAATTTCTTCACAACTACAGCGAGGCCTGAGATATTGACTTCATACACCATTTCACTTATATCTTCTTCTCAACAGTGATTAATTCTTTTGTAATGTCGTTGATCCAGATGTCACTTGTTACCATTCCTTCTTTTATTTTGAGATCACTACAAAACTTTTTTTTAAGTGAATCTAGTTTCTGACCGTGGTGAACACTTATAGGAAAACGTTGACCGTTGATTATGGAAACTACTGCATATTTAGAACACCTTAGCCTCCAACTAGACTTTGATGCATCCCACCCACATACTATCCTGTGTTCTTTTCTGTGAACTACATAAAAATCAGCTAATTCCTTTTAACTAGACCATGTGCGGCTGTTATCACCAAAATGTGCTCTGATATGACTTTTAACTTCATCATGATAAGTCCATAGCAACCTCTAATTCCTTTTCCCATTGTGAACCATATAGAGTTTCCCCGACGGGGAAACCACCATCTAATAGGTCTACCAAATTAAACATAAGAATATTGCATTGTATTAGAATGATGTGATTTAGGGTTAAATATAGGGTGTCCTTATATAGACCACCATATTACAATATAGACCTAAACTATCACAATATTTATTTAGTCTAATATGTGAAGGCCTTAAGCGACACTATCTCACTTATGACTAAATACATACATTACGACTCAATTACCATTATCTAACTCTTGTTTTTTGCAATGCATATTAAAGACGCAAGTGTCATAGTGGAGGGACAAGTTTTCAGGAGATTCATATTTTTTCAAGGACCAGAACTCCGGAAGCAATGGAAGCCGACTCTGCCACAAGAAACGTCCCTATAGCGGTGTTCCATTTTAATAATTTAGTTATGTTTTATGTATTAAATTTAAATCAAATGTTTTAAAAAAGGGTCTGGCTTAAGGCCACCAAAAAGGTTAAGCCGACTCTGAGTGAGTGTACGTTCATATCTTAAACCATGGATGGACTCATGGACTCGAACTCTTCAAACTGTGGGGGAGAACTAGAATATTGTCGCACATTGGAAGGCTAAAGTTTTGCAAGCCTTTAAAGAGGTATGATTACTTACCTCTTACACTCGCTTGTTCTTTTCTGTTTGACCGAAGGTCTCCATGGAAGCATTCTCTTTACCCTTGGTAGAGGCAACTAGGCAAGACTTTATACATCCCACCTTCCCCATAGTCTGTTTATGTTGGGATTGAGTACTGTTTTCGTTGTTGTACTCATGGACTCAATATTTTTTGTAGTTTTTGTTTTGAAAACTTTTCTAATTTTGTAATGTGATGGACAAGTTCACATGGACTAAATCTTGATAGTCCGTTAAAGTGAATTCACATTTTATTGATTGATTAACTTCCTTTTGTGCTATCTTATATCTTCATCCATGATATGATACAGGCATGACATTTTGCTTATTTGTTAAAGATTAATGAGCTTGCATATTGTCGATCGTCTGAAAGTAGTGTTAATTAGTTCAAGAAATATTGATATATAAATCATATGTTCTCTCCTTATCCTTAATTTAAAGGTGATATCTTGAGTTAATTAGTTTAGTATATTATGCAATTAGATAAATCTGAGGGGCAGCATCAGATTTCGACTTCGCTTTTTGTGGTAATGACATGTGGAATTGATGTTTTTTTTGTTGTGCTATCTAAGTGAGTAAATGTTGGTTCCATCTTAACCAGGTGAAATTAAAATTTGTTTAGAACACGATCTGTCCTATATATTGTATTAAAGTTTGATAGATATGTATGTATAGATTTGGATATCTATGACTATGATTTTAATTTATTGGGTGTGAATGAATTTCGATATAGATATAGATGAACCTTGTTTGGTTGAGAGTTTTTCTCATGTCTTCTTTTGGTAAATGGCATGAGTTTTTTTCACTCCTTTTGACTCGTAGTTAATGCTTCGACGGCTAGTTTGTCCGATTTAGTAATATAATTTTTTGTCGTTCTAAAAAACAAAAAAAGATATAGATGAACCCCATCCAAAGCGATTTGATCTGGAGTGATGCGAAAACATAATCGGATCAAAATAAAAAGTTCATAATGATTAAGTAGTTCTTATCACTTTTTTGTTAGAATTAAGTTTTGGATCTCAACTTCGGCCCCAAGTTTTCATATCAAGGCCCGGTCCAGATTGTGTTGCCCTAGTTTTATTTCCTTATTTACGTATCAATTCCATAGTATAAATAGAGGCATAAGTTGTAATCAAAAATCATCTCAATATCAATACAAAAATCATCTTTTCAATTTCTGTTTGTTAACATGGTATCAGAGCCATCAAATTGGGGCTTCATCATCTACCGAAAAACCCTTTAATCATATCACCTAAATCAAAACTAAAGCCACCATGGCAGAAGGTGCCGGCGGCTCCAATTCTGATTTGGCATTACAATTAGCCACGTTTTTACAAAATAATACCAACCAACAGTCCCAAAACCCCAAACTTTCCGATAATCTTCAGATTAATTTGAAGTTAAATAGCACCAACTATGCCTTATGGACCCGAATGATTCGGGTTGCTATAGGCGGCAGATCGAAAAAATACTATCACACTTAACTGAAAAACCACCAGAAAAAGCAACAACCGAAAAATATGAGTTATGGGAACAAGAAGACCTGATAGTGTTCTCATGGCTCATTCAAAATATCGAACCCAACTTAGCCGGAAACCTTACCGAATTCGCCACTGCCAAAGAGTTGTGGGATGCGGTAGCAGTCACTTACAGTAGTGGCAAAGACAAACTCCAAGCCTTTAATCTGCATGTTAAGGCTAATGAACTCAAACAAACCAATAAATCACTTGAAGAATTCTGGATTTCGTTGCAAGGAATCTGGGGCGAAATCGATCGGGTCGATCCAAACCCGATGAAGTGTCCAGACGACATCAAAGTGTATGCCAAAATAAGATCCGATCAAAAACTATTTCAATTCTTGAATGGTTTAGATCGGAAGTTCGAACCAATCATTCGTGAGATTCTCCGGGTCGACCCGCTCCCAACCGTCGAGTCCGCTTATGCCATGGTTCGTAAAGAAGCCGCTCACCAGTTGATTATGGGAGCAACTGTCAACGAAACACAAGGGGTTGCCTCCGGCTTAATCGCCGGAGACCATACCAGCGGCGGCGGTTTCGTAACAAAAGGTTTTCGCCGGATCGACAACAAGAAGAAGGGAAACCCAGATGATAAATCGCATCTCAAATGTGATGAGTGTGGAATGTCAAGACACACCAGAGAGCAGTGCTTCGAGATCGTCGGGTACCCGGATTGGTGGACCGGTCCAAAAAGGGCTAAATGGGGCAACAAGGAAAAGACCACCACCCCTACCGCCGCAACTAATCCCAGCAAAGAAGGTAGTAGTGGCCGTCGATTGGACGGATTCGGTGGAATAGCAGCAGCGGCGGCCGGAGTTTGTGAAAGGGATGAATCTTTCTCGGTGGTGGAAGGTAAAATAAGAAAAGGAAAGTGTGATTTACATTCCCAAAATAATATATCTTTTCCGATTAAAAACCACCGATCGGTTTTTAGGGATAAAATAAGGGGTGGGTTTAAATTAAATAATGGGCCAATGGGGGAACTTGACATAAATAATGGGCCTAACCGTTTTGTAGATCATAATTTAAACCCATCTCATTTAAATGGGGAGGCACATAATGTCCATTGTAAAAATTCAAATGGATCGTGGATATTTGACTGTGGAGCCACGGATACTATGACGTACGAGTTGTCTGATCCAAATACCCTCCTATATTTTTTTTAGGGGGAGTATAGGCTCATATATCAAACCACCACACAAATCAAGCCACCATGTCTAACGACGGTGGCTCAGTCAGCTCAAATCAAGTCTACCATGTCTGAAGAAGGCGGTAGCTCAAATCAAGTCTACCATGTCTGAAGAAGGCGGTAGCTCAAATCAAGTCTACCATGTCTGAAGAAGGCGGTAGCTCAAATCAAAAACTACCATGTCTGAAGAAGGCGGTAGCTCAAATCAAGTCTACCATGTCTGAAGAAGGCGGTAGCTCAAATCAAAAACTACCATGTCTGAAGAAGGCAGTATCTCAAATCAAGTCTACCATGTCTGAAGAAGGCGGTAGCTCAAATCAAAAACTACCATGTCTGAAGAAGACGGTAGCTCAAATCAAAAACTACCATGTCTGAAGAAGACGGTAGCTCAATAATCAATCAAAGGCTTCCATGTCTGAACGCGGTACCTCAAGTCAAACTCAAAACCAAAGCCAAAAATCACCACAACCAAAAAAATCGAAACCAATTCAAGTTGAATTTCGGTAATCCCGATATTCAACTTGAGGGGGAGTGTTAGAATTAAGTTTTGGATCTCAACTTCGGCCCCAAGTTTTCATATCAAGGCCCGGTCCAGATTGTGTTGCCCTAGTTTTATTTCCTTATTTACGTATCAATTCCATAGTATAAATAGAGGCATAAGTTGTAATCAAAAATCATCTCAATATCAATACAAACCAAAGATACCAATCCTCATCCTTGTATTCATCATAGATGGGTGGATAATCATAGATTATATCATCACTAAAAGGCATCTTGATCAGGATTTTCGGCTCTGTTACCAACTGATGTAGCGAGAAAAAGGAATAAATAATTGATCCTGTTGATTCTAAGAATACCCAGAAACAATTCTTCTAACTATCGTTGATTCAATAAAGAATACCGATAACCAGACAATTTCACACACTAAACACACACTAGTGAATAGGGAGGAAAGAAAACTTTTCATATCATCATAAAAACTACCTACTAACCTGATTTTGATCCCTATTTATACATGAAATTTATGATAAGAAATTTATGAACTTAATATAATACCTAAGAAACTAAAAAGTCTAATAATAAAGAAAAGAAATTCTAAATGATTCCGTAATAATCTAGATGCTTCCGCATCATTCTCCCCTTCTTTGAAAAAAAACGCATCCCCGAGTTCTCCTTCGGATCAAAAACACCGGATTAAAGGGAATATCAGACCTTTTCTTGCCTCCACCACCCATCGTTGCATAACCCATCGGAATATTAACCCCATTCAAGGCTTTCAAAACCCATAAATAATCGTCATTGATCACCTCATCATCTACGTAATTAAATTTCCCATACAACTTCTCCATACTCATGTAAGTCGGCGTCACCTTACCCATAATTTTAACAAACATAATTCTGATATTCAAAACTGCAGCAACTTCGTAAAATCATATCTCCTTGTAAAAAATTCAAATCGAAAATCCCAACGGTCAGATCGTTCGTTGATGAGTCTTGGATCACATATCCAAAAATCAGAGAGATCCAACGGTGAACGAATCCGTGCCGCCTGTTTTCTCGCAACTGCGCAAAACATGGACGAACCTAAATGGGTTTTTGGGTATTTCTCGAATTGGCACGTAATAAAAAGGGGATAAACAATTGAAGCCTGTTGATTCAAAGAATACCCAGGAACAATTCAACTCGAAAATTCAAATCGAAAATCCCAACGGTCAGATGTAGAAAATTCAAATCGAAAATCCCAACCGTCAGATCGTTCGTTGATGAGTCTTGGATCACATATCCAAAAATCAGAGAGATCCAACGGTGAACGAATCCGTGCCGCCTGTTTTCTCGCAACTGCGCAATACATGGACGAACCTAAATGGGTTTTTGGGTATTTCTCGAAAAGATGTCATCACATAACCAGCTATCATGTTTTTCCAATGGAACAATACATTAGGTGGTAATTGTTTTAGTATCAGCAATTATTTATTATACATTAGCAGATACGAGTGATGAATGAAATCGATTCTTTGTAATTATTTATTAAATAAGCAGCTTCATAATTACATTAGTATGCTCATACTCAGTTTGTCTTTTTTTTTTTTTCTACCGTTTTATGTGCTTCAATATTTCTAAATTTGAGCTTATATTACTATTATTTGATGTGTATTTTGAAAACAAAATTAAACTTAGTATAATAGTAGTCCCATTTGGAAGCCGTTTACACATAAAAATCTACAATACACAAAGTTTGTATATGTTAGTTAGTTTAGACTTTTAGAATTTTCGTACAAACAGGAGTCCACAAGCCCATTTTACAACCATCCACAATCACATTGACAATAGCCCATATACCCAGCCAAGTCCATTTCGGTCCAACTTTCTAATCAACGTCTCGTTTTATTATAGTAGCTATATTGGGTCGTGCACCTACAGAATTTGAACTTTACTTGTATAATCGCACCAAGGGTCATGAAAACCTCACTTTTATTAACGCGAGATCAAAAGAAATCAATGTAAGTTTTAATTTCAAACCTTGTTATAATCTTGTCTGTTAGATTACTCATATCTATATAATTGTATGTGATAATTGTAGGATAATATGTCGCATTTGAGGGAAAACATTTGATAGCAGTAATTTTCGAGATTTGAATGCAAATGCAACTGGACCAAGTTTAAAGCGTTCACTTAAAATGTTCGACACTGAATCACACATCGAGTCTTCGAAAATCATCTCTCACAAGAGGATTCAACATGTTAAGTATGTTAAGTACTTAATGTATTAACTGTTATATATGTTATGATGAGATAACAATTGTATTTATACGAGACAAAGTACCCGTGCGATGCGGCGGTGAGATGGTGGGGGTGATAGGTCATAAAGTGTGATAGCCAAATGCCTTAGCCGTACGGGCTCCGCCCTCGGATTTAAAAATTCGTCGAAAGTATATCGAATGACATCTCTAATGAAAGAGCATGAAATTTTAAGAACACCCATATAATTTTTATAATGTATCGATGTACGGTTTTTGAGATAAAAGATTTTGAATGAATTAGAGGAATAAAATGATTTATGGAGGAGGAGAAAAATGAGTGGTTGAGATTTGAGGAAAGAAAAAAAAATGAGTGGTTTAACGAGGAAAATAAGAGGAATGATGGTGAAACCAGGATTCATAACTGATGATGCGTGGACAAAATTCACAGATTACCGAGGACTGCCCAAGTATAAGCAAAAATAAGAAATTAATAGAGTAAATCATTTGAAGGGTGAAGGACCATCAACTCATATATACAGGGGGTCAATATCTTTTGGAGATTAGTGTTCTGTATGTAATGAATTATACATGAATTTTTATGTTATGTAATGTGATATCAAAATATATTTTCACTTCCACAAATACTAGTACTAGTATTAGTTTTGTGGAAATATATTATTGTAAATGTATAGTCGGAAGTGAGAGTGATGAGTGATTCTTTGTAATTACCTTTTAAATTAAGATGACATATATGCTCTGCTCAAGTGTCGCTGCTACTTTTTTCATTTACCTTCACCTTTATTAAATAAGCAGCTTCATGATTTTCGTTTTATAACATGTAATTATAATCGCTAGCGCATATATATACTTGTTTGTTCTTTGTTGTTTTCTACCCTTTGATGTGCTTCGGTAGTTCTAAGTTTGAGCGGATATTACTATTGTTTGATGTGTTTTTTCAAAACACGATTGAAGCTATGGACTAGTAAACAGGTTAGGTGTACTCATTGCTTAGCAGTATAGCTTTTGGTAACAACAGAGTGTTAAATTCCACAAGTAACTAATGGAAGGTTTGACATATGTATGATTGGTTTGACACGATTAAAGTTAAGGCCTAGTAAACGGATAAGTAGTTTGCGATATTAAATGGTACTAACAAAGTAACAATCATTGAAGGTATAACTTGACATATGTATAACTGAATCAAATGCATGACTAGTAAACCTACATTTTATGCTTCTAATATGTATAAAAACTAGAGGTGAGCATACGTTTGGGTCAAACCAAGGTTTCAGATATAAAAATTGATGGCTAAAGTTTTTGCACGAGTCCGTTTTAAAATTTTGACTGCTAACTGAATCAACTTTTGGTTATTTACCGAACTTTATCCATGTTAAACTTTAATTTTAGGTTCTTTTCACTTTAAAGTAACAACTAGTTATTGTATCCGCGCGTTACCGGAATACGCTTTTTACACAATAAAGATTTGGACTCAAATTTATGTCAAATATTCGAATCCAGATTTTATAAAATACAACTAAACATGTAGCAATAGCAATAAAAAAATGTATAAGAATAATAAGATTTATAAAAACATAACCAATAACTATATTAATGCTTTAAATGTTACATGAACGTAAGACGTAACGATTATGAAAGTTATTATATATTAAAAACGTTATATATATAAAAAGACGGATGAAAATAATCAAAACCAAATGTTTAAAAGTAAAACCGTAACTGTGAAAGTTATTTGATGAAAACATGAGAACCCAAAAGTTTAGTGTCAAGAAAATAAAAACGAAAACTTTGATGTGGCAAAAGTTAAAAGATAAAAACTTTAAGGGTTAAAATAAAAATTGATAAAAATTATTATGTGCTATAAGAAATGGTACATTTCATGCATAAAGAACTTATAAATTCATATAAGTTTATATAATAACAATTTAAAATTCATTTAAATAGAAGTCCAAACAATCTCTATATTAAATAAAGAGTTAATTTTATTACATACCCCTGAGTTATGTCAATTTTTTTAAGTTTCAACTCTCTCGTTTTTTCATATCATTACATACCCTTACGGTGACTTTTTGTTTCATTACATACGCTCACTCTAACGGACGTTTATGGGTCTCCGTTAACCCCCCTCATGTGCATTGTACATGGGGGTATTTTGGTCTTTGTACCTCTTAAACACCCTTTCGCCTCCATCCTTTCTTCTTCCTTTCTTTTACCTTCTCTCCTGTATTCATCTTTCTTATATATCTATATTCTCTATCATCATCAACATCAACCAGACAACCACCACTTAAATTTTAACTAAAAAAAAAATCCAAAATATTTTTATTTTCTGAAATATAAAAAATGTTTCTTATATATTGATATATGTAAATTTGATTTTTGTTTTTTTGGAAACACATATATACAAATCAAACCTCAAATCTCAGTTTCGACATCAATATATAACAGATATATATATGTATGAGAAATATATATACAAATCAAAGCATCTCATCATCATACAAATCAAACCTCAGATCCACATCAACATATATATATATATGTATATATACAGATCTGAATAAAAATGTGAAAACACATATATACATACATCTGTTTCGGTTTCCATCTTTGGGGTCTATTTTTTGTAACATCCCAAACGTTTTGTGTTTGACTATTTGACTTTCCGTTAGTTAACGTTAGGTTCGTTAAGTTTATGTGCCTTATATGTGATTAAATGCTTATGTGTTTAATGTGAAATGATTAATATGATGTTTAATGAAAGTAATCAAAGTAAAGTTAAGTAATTAAGTGCTTGATAGAGTGTTAAGACTCTCAGTAGAAAGTAAAGCTAAGAAAGTTAAGTTTAGAAGTTGAGGGGCCCTAAGTGTAAGTTTAGGAGGGGATGGCCAGGGATTAAAGAGCAATTAGGCAGCCCTAACTGTCACAAAAACATCTGCCATCATACGTGAGAAACCCTCCAGCCGATCCCCCTCTCTTCCAAGCAAGTTTTCCCTCAAGATCCAATTGTTTCGTGCCGTTTTGATCAAGCTTTGTTTAGATCTTAGATCCCTTACATCAAGTGCAGGTAATATAGGTAATATTCTCTTTGAAATCAGATTAATTGAGTCATAGATGAGTATTCAATCCAGGCCATGGGGTTTGGGTTAGGTTATTTGATTAAACGTTTACCGATTTCATGTTATTCGGGTGATTCAATGAGTGATTATGTTGTAAAGGATTAAAGGATTGATTGAAGGATTGTCAATAAAGATGGATATGAAATGAAATGATGTGATATGAAATGAAATGATGTGATATGAAATGAAATGATGTATATGAAATGATGATGTGATATGAAATGAATGATGTGATATGAAATGAATGATGTGATATGAAATGAATGATGTGATATGAAATGAATGATGTGATATGAAATGAATGATGTGATATGAAATGAATGATGTGATATGAAATGAATGATGTGATATGAAATGAATGATGTGATATGAAATGAATGATGTGATATGAAATGAATGATGTGATATGAAATGAATGATGTGATATGAAATGAATGATGTGATATGAAATGAATGATGTGATATGAAATGAATGATGTGATATGAAATGAATGATGTGATATGAAATGAATGATGTGATATGAAATGAATGATGTGATATGAAATGAATGATGTGATATGAAATGAATGATGTGATATGAAATGAATGATGTGATATGAAATGAATGATGTGATATGAAATGAATGATGTGATATGAAATGAATGATGTGATATGAAATGAATGATGTGATATGAAATGAATGATGTGATATGAAATGAATGATGTGATATGAAATGAATGATGTGATATGAAATGAATGATGTGATATGAAATGAATGATGTGATATGAAATGAATGATGTGATATGAAATGAATGATGTGATATGAAATGAATGATGTGATATGAAATGAATGATGTGATATGAAATGAATGATGTGATATGAAATGAATGATGTGATATGAAATGAATGATGTGATATGAAATGAATGATGTGATATGAAATGAATGATGTGATATGAAATGAATGATGTGATATGAAATGAATGATGTGATATGAAATGAATGATGTGATATGAAATGAATGATGTGATATGAAATGAATGATGTGATATGAAATGAATGATGTGATATGAAATGAATGATGTGATATGAAATGAATGATGTGATATGAAATGAATGATGTGATATGAAATGAATGATGTGATATGAAATGAATGATGTGATATGAAATGAATGATGTGATATGAAATGAATGATGTGATATGAAATGAATGATGTGATATGAAATGAATGATGTGATATGAAATGAATGATGTGATATGAAATGAATGATGTGATATGAAATGAATGATGTGATATGAAATGAATGATGTGATATGAAATGAATGATGTGATATGAAATGAATGATGTGATATGAAATGAATGATGTGATATGAAATGAATGATGTGATATGAAATGAATGATGTGATATGAAATGAATGATGTGATATGAAATGAATGATGTGATATGAAATGAATGATGTGATATGAAATGAATGATGTGATATGAAATGAATGATGTGATATGAAATGAATGATGTGATATGAAATGAATGATGTGATATGAAATGAATGATGTGATATGAAATGAATGATGTGATATGAAATGAATGATGTGATATGAAATGAATGATGTGATATGAAATGAATGATGTGATATGAAATGAATGATGTGATATGAAATGAATGATGTGATATGAAATGAATGATGTGATATGAAATGAATGATGTGATATGAAATGAATGATGTGATATGAAATGAATGATGTGATATGAAATGAATGATGTGATATGAAATGAATGATGTGATATGAAATGAATGATGTGATATGAAATGAATGATGTGATATGAAATGAATGATGTGATATGAAATGAATGATGTGATATGAAATGAATGATGTGATATGAAATGAATGATGTGATATGAAATGAATGATGTGATATGAAATGAATGATGTGATATGAAATGAATGATGTGATATGAAATGAATGATGTGATATGAAATGAATGATGTATATGAAATGAATGATGTGATATGAAATGAATGATGTGATATGAAATGATGATGTATTGAAATGATGATATGTATGTAAATGACCATTGAGGCCTGATATGCAGTCCCTATGATATGAAATGAAATGATGTGATATGAAATGATATGCTATGTTTTGAGATGTATTGAAATGTGCATGTTTGTATGGCTTGTTCATCTAGTTCACTAGACTTATTAGGTTGCCATGACACGTGCACGTTTAAGGGCCCAAACGTTAATGTGAATTGATGTGATGTGATATGTGCTAATGCTCGAGCTATTTTACAGAGATGAAAGTGTTAAGCTTAACCCGTACATGCCTTTGCCAAGGTTGTGCGTTTGATGTGGTTGCTTGGGTGGCTCCTTGCAAGGAGGTCCAACGTGAAGAGTAATACGGGAGGTCTGACCAACCCCACTTGTCTTGTACATACGGATTACTCCGGGATTGGCTTGCCATTCCTTAACGACATTGATGTACTATCGAATGGTTGTTCATCTAGTCGGGTGTGACTTATGTCTCACTTATAATGATGTATGTGTTATATGAGATGTAAAAGATGATTAGGCACATATAGGGTGGTTCATCCTAATATGAGTATGTTGATTCTATGATATGTTTAATGTGACTATATTTAACGACTCAAATGTACTTCTATAATGTTTTAAATGGACAAAAGCTTTATAAATTAAGTGTTATCTTACTTAGCTAATTCGTTAGCTAACACTTGTTTCTTGAAATGTGTTGTCCCCTCAGGTTTAGCAAGTCTTTGATGGATGATGAATAAGAGCGAGGCATGGGTAGATTGACTTGATGATGGCTTTAGTTTACCCATAGTGGCTGCTCACTTTAGACTTTGGAATTATGTTATGATATTTATGACTTGTAATCGTATTGTGGCCGGTTGTTTCATGTTGGGCAAATTGTTTTGATGATATGACTGGTAACACCAAGTAATAAATGAACCAAACAGATTCTATGGTTTGGGCTTTTCAAAGTTTATTTCCGCTTTCTTTTGGCGCCGTTAGGCAAAAAATTTTGGAAATCCATATTTTAAAACGACAGGTGTTACAAGTGGTATCAGAGAAATGGTTTAAGTGAACCAATGACTATAGGTTTACCATAGGAATTGGACTTAAACCGATAGAGAACAAGTTAGGCTTAAGTAGGAATGCTTAGCCTTTGAGATGAAATGCTTTAGGACGGGTTTGGGACTGAGTGAGAGTGTAGATTGAGGCATGAATGTGTTTATATGTTGCTGGAATAGATGTTATGTAGCCTTAATCTCTTTGTTCTCACTTTAACCTTTGCTAACCGTCGTCATTGCATTGTAGACATCATGGTTAACACTCGTACTAGCAGTCAGCGTGAGAGAGCTGCTCCAAGCAATGCTCCAGCTGATCAGAATGAGGTTGGAAATGGTGTTAACCAAAGGCCTCCTCGAAGGCCACTTCCGGGTGCACAGCCTACAAGGTCAGAAATTGATAGGGCAAACCTAGTGATTGAACAGGTTCCTAATCAAGCTGAAATACATGAAGAGTTGAGGGCTATTCGAGCTCTTTTGATGAGGAATGAAGAGGAGTTGGCTCAAATGAGAGCTGAAAGGGAAGCTAGCTTGCATCGGGATGAGCATACTGATGGAAACTATTCCAACCGCTCAAACCGTGCTGAGCCATCTATGGTAAGGTCACAGGTTGCTCCTGAAAATGTTGTTGCTGGTGTGAATGGTGGGGGGAATGTAGTGGAGCCTCGTGTAGTTGTTGCTCCTCGTGCCACTAACTTTAAGTATGATAGCTTCCAGAAGTGTGGTGCGAAAGAGTTTGATGGTACTCAGGATGCTGTAGGTGCTATGGAATGGTTGGATGATATCGAGGTTGTGTTTGCTTCATGTTATTGTCCCGAAGATATGAAGGTGTTTTGTGCTTCCCGTATGCTTAAGAAAAATGCTCGCAATTGGTGGAGGTCTACTGCTGTTTCTTTGGCTCCTGAGGTACTAGCTGCCATGCCTTGGGGCACTTTCAGGGAGAAGTTCTTGGAGGAATATGTTGGTACTCGTGAACTAAGGCTGATTGAGAAAGAGTTTAGAGCTTTAACTGCTAAGCCCGGTGCCATAACTGAGTATGCTCATTCATTTATGGAAAAGCTCAAGTTTGTTGGTCACATGGTTCGTAGAGAAGTTGATCAGATTGAAGCTTATTGTGATGGTCTCCCTGCTAGTTATCGTGGCCTTTGTAGGCAACATACTACATTGTCTGCTGCGATTAAGGAGTCCAAAAGGTTAGATGATGATTTAAGGTCTGAAAAAGTGGCTGATAAAGCTGATGATAAGAAGTCGGGTTTCAAGAGAAGGTTTAATGGGTCTTCAAATTCTGAAAAACGGTTTAAAGGATTTTCTTCCTCCCATAAAGGTAAAGATGATAAGAAGATTGCTCCATGGTGTTCAGCTTGCAAGGCCCCGCACAACGGGCCATGTTCTGAGAAGACAAAGAGATGTGACAAGTGTGGCAAGACGGGCCATGCTACCTCAGTTTGTAAGGATAAGACTCGTTGTTACAGGTGCCAGGAGACAGGCCATTTGATTGCAGATTGTCCCGTGAAGAAGAAAGAAGATGAGAAGAAGAATGATCAGCCCAAAGCTAAATCTCGTGCCTTTCAGATGACTACCGACCTTGCAAAGGAGAATGATGAGGTAGTAAGCGGTACTTTTCTTGTTAATTCAAAACCTGCTTCTGTTCTTTTTGATTCGGGTGCAAATAGGTCTTTTGTGTCTACCTTGTTTGCTCCTAAGCTTGAAAGAGTTACTACCCCCCTTGATTGTTCTATAGAGGTAGAAATTGCTAACGGTACTATTAGTGACATCCGTGTGAGTTATGATGATTGTTCTATCGAGATTGAGGGTCGTTCCTTTCCGGTCCAGTTATTGCCTACTACTCTTGTTGGTTTTGATATAGTGATAGGCATGGACTGGTTGTCTCAAAATGATGCTACTATTATATGTTCTCAAAAGATCGTGCATTTCTCTACTCCGGATGGTAAGGTCATTTCTGTTTATGGAGATAAAAATAAAGGGAGCATAAAGATCATTAATTTGATGAAGGCTCTCAATTGCATTCGGCATAATAAGAATCATTTTCTTCCTTATGTTATCAAAACACGAAAGGAGAAGTCTCCTACCTCTAATGTTGATGTAGTTTCTGAATTTTCTGATGTCTTTCCGGATGATCTTCCCGGTATTCCTCCCGACCGAGAGGTCACTTTTCAGATTGATCTTGTACCCGGTGCTACTCCTGTTGCAAAAGGACCATATCGTTTAGCTCCTACAGAAATGAAAGAGTTAATGTCTCAGCTTCAAGAGCTACTTGACAAAGGTTTCATACAACCAAGTTCCTCGCCTTGGGGAGCTCCGGTTCTCTTTGTCAAAAAGAAAGATGGCTCTATGCGCATGTGCATAGACTACCGTGAGCTGAATAAGCGAACGGTTAAGAATAAGTATCCTCTCTCGCGCATTGATGATCTCTTTGATCAGCTCCATGGTGCTTCTTACTTCTCCAAGATTGATTTACGGTCTGGTTATCATCAATTAAAGGTCAAAAAGGAGGATGTAGCCAAGACAGCTTTTCGTACACGTTATGGGCACTATGAGTTTCTTGTCATGCCATTTGGGTTGACAAATGCTCCTGCCGCTTTTATGGATTTAATGAATCGGGTATGTCGCCCATTCTTAGATCATTTTGTGATTGTCTTTATTGATGATATTCTGATTTACTCTAAGTCTAAAGAAGAGCACCGTGAGCACTTAAGAGCCGTTCTTGAGGTTCTTAGGGAAAAGAAGTTATATGCAAAGTTCTCTAAGTGTGAATTCTGGCTTCGAGAAGTTCAATTTCCCGGGCATGTCATCTCTTCTGAAGGTATTAAATTTGATCCCGCAAAGATTGAAGCTGTCTCTAAATGGGAACAGCCAAAGACACCTACGAAAATCAAGAGTTTTCTTGGTTTAGCGGGCTACTACCGAAGGTTCATTCAAGATTTCTCCCGTATAGCTAAGCCTATGACCGAATTGACAAAGAAAGGGGTGAAGTTTGTGTGGGCTGAAGCTCAAGAAAAGGCTTTCCAAACGTTAAAGACCAAGTTATGTGAAGCTCCAATCCTTGCCTTACCCGAAGGTACCGATGATCTTGTTGTTTATAGTGATGCTTCTATTTCAGGTTTGGGTTATGTTCTTATGCAAAGGGACAAAGTTATTACCTATGCTTCACGTCAGTTGAAGCCTCATGAGAAGAACTACCCGACCCATGACCTGGAGTTGGCTGCTGTGGTGTTTGCTTTGAAGTTATGGAGGCATTACTTGTATGGCACTAAGTGTACCTTGTATACCGATCATAAAAGTTTGCAATATGTGTTTTCACAAAAGGAAATGAATGTAAGACAAAGGAGATGGATGAAACTTCTGAAGGATTATGATTGTGAAATTAAGTATCATCCCGGTAAAGCTAATGTGGTGGCGGATGCATTGAGTAGAAAAGTGCAGAATTTTTCTTGTAGATTGATGAGTATGGTTGTACAAGCAAAGTCCGGATTACTTGACCGCATCAAAGAAGTCCAAGTTAAGGCTTTATTGAAGGAGAACATTGACAAGGAAAGTATTGGAAAGAAGAAACGTCTTGAGATGAAAACGAACGGCCGCGGATTTCGTACCTATAAGGATCGAATTTGGGTACCATTGCTTGATGGTAACCGAGAGTTGATCCTTGAAGAAGCTCATAGGTCAAGATATTCAGTCCACCCCGGTGCTACAAAGATGTATGCAGATTTGAAGCCTATTTATTGGTGGCCGAACATTAAGGGAGAAGTTGCACATTTTGTTGAAAGATGCTTGACTTGTGCACGGGTAAAAGCTGATCACAAAAAGCCATATGGATTATTGCATCAGTTGGAGATTCCGGAATGGAAATGGGATCATATTACTATGGATTTTGTGACCAAGCTACCTAGAACACCAAAGGGAAATGATATGGTATGGGTAATTGTGGATAGTTTGACGAAGAGTGATCATTTCTTAGCAACAAGACAAGATGTACCATTGACCAAGATGGCGAAGATGTACATAGATGAAATTGTCTCAAAGCATGGTGTTCCTTTATCTATTGTTTCAGATCGAGACACGAGGTATGTATCTAGTTTTTGGAAAAGTCTTCAACGAGAGTTAGGTACTAGAGTAAATTTGAGCACGACCTATCATCCTCAAACTGATGGGCAAAGTGAAAGAACGATTCAAACATTGGAGGATATGTTGAGGGCTTGTGTATTAGAGTATGGTGGAGCATGGGAAGATCATTTGAAGTTGATTGAATTTGCTTATAATAACAGCTATCATGCAAGTATTGGAATACCACCGTTTGAAATGCTTTATGGTAGAAGGTGTAGGACTCCAAGTTGTTGGATGGAGCCCGGCGAAAAGCAAATTACAGGTCCCGAAATTATAGAAATCACAGCTGAAAAAGTTAATATTGCAAAGGAAGCACTTTGTGTAGCTAGAGAACGACAGAAAACTTATGCCGACAAGAAAAGAAGGCCGGTTGAGTTTGAAGTTGGTGATATGGTGATGCTTGTAACATCCGCGAGTTTTGACCGTTTGACTTTACGTGCAATTTGACTAACAATTTGAGTTAATGAAGTTTTGGGTCGTTTTGTGATTAAATGACTATGTGGTATGTTCGTCGGGTCGTTAGTGTGACTTAATCGTTGATTAAATGTGAAACGGTATGTGAAATGGCTTGTAAATGGAGACGGGTCGACCCATGGGCTAAACCCATGACCCATGAGCCTACTAGTGAACCATCCCCCCCCCTTATCTCTCCATTTACCACACAATCTCTATCTCTTCTCTTTTCTCTCTAGCAAGAACTCCATCTCCCTCATTTCTTTCATTTCTCTAGCATCATTTGGCGTTTAGGAACTAGTTTAACTCGAGAATCATCATTGTCTTCATCTCCTTGTCGCCATATCGAAGGATCAAAAGTCTTAGTGCAAGGTTTTACCCATTTTGACCTAATTTCGGGTTTGAGCTCAAGAAGGAGTTTTGGTAAGTAAAATTCATCCCATAATCATCATTTTATGTTTATTAACTTGCTTCTAGTTGATTACAAGTAAATTCGGGTCACGAATCGGGTCAAAACGCGATTAGGGTTAAATTAGGGTTTTGAAATGGGTCAAATGATTTGGGCATGAATTTGATGTTATGATTCGAGTTTATGAGGTGGGTTATGTTTGTTTATGTCCAAATATGTGGATTTAGGCTTGAAATTGGGTCCTAGATCATCCATGGTCGATTATGGGGTCAAAAATGGGGTTTTGGGTTGTTTTGGATCATTTTTGGCTAAGTTTCTGCAGCAAATTTGGCTGACTGCGGCGCAGTGGGAGGTGCCAGACCCCATTGCGGCGCAGTGAAAAGCTGCTGAACCAGTGACTCTTTGTCAACTTCAAACGCTTATAACTTTTGATCCGTAAGTCCAATTGAGTCATATGACCTATCGTTGGAATCGTGAGAGAGTCTAATTTCTCATGGTAAAGTCCTTTTGATCTGAATCCTTGTCCATTTCCAAAAATGTCGTGTTAAAGTGTCCTTGCTTATGTCGGTAGGACCATAATGACGTTTGAGTGTCGTGGCATGACCAAGTCGAGTCCCGATTGTCATTCATAGTTGATTTACCCTCCTAAAACCAAATTAGGGTTTGACTCGTGATTTGTAATGTATATGTTAATAGGTGACGAACGCTAAGCGATTGTTGGACGTTATAACTCGATTATAACTTGTACTTAGCTCGCATATCCAATCAAGGTGAGTTCCATAGTTCCCTACTCATTTGAGATTCGGGCTTAAAAGTGTAAACATACGTGCTTTATTGTTTGAGTGATTAGTTGATTTGCTTGAGTTACCGTACGTCTTATTGTTTGATTTATTTGTTAACAAATTGATAGATATAATGACACGTTTGATTGATTCGTATATGTACGCATTGTTTAGAGGAACTGATGGAGATTGGGAATGTGTTTGGAATGGACATATACGCTTGTTATACTTGACTTGTACGGTACACACTCAAACATACTTTTATTGTTGCATTGATGACGTTATTGACACGCATTTGATATACGTTGTGGTCTCACATACGTATGATACATGATTTATGTTAATATTTCGCGTGCTCATTTATTATACGCAATTACTTTGCCCTTATGATCTTGTAATGATTTGATATTGTGATTAGGATAGTTGTACATACATGGAAGACGATGATACATTTAATGAGTTGTAGATGTGGTGGGAAGGCTGCGGGTGACCCTATATATAAACATCTATATTTCCTTAAATGTAAAGCCGTATGAAATGTATGTGCATTGTAGTTTGATTGATTTGTGATATGATGGATTTGTGATTGAGATTGGTTAGGTTTGTACTTGATGTTTGGTTCGACGTACTCCCAAGTATTCGTACTTGATGAGTCGTACTATGTACTTCCAAGTGTTTTACACTTGAGAACATGCTTTTGTACTTATTGATTGGTTGATGTACTTCCAAGTATACTTACTTGATGAATGGTTCCACGTACTTCCAAATGTCATACACTTGAGATCGCGCAATGTACGATGTACTACCAAGTTGTTAGACTTGAGAATATTGTGTTGGTAGTGGTTTTGTTGTTGTCATGGTACACTTAGGATGCGTTATCTGATGCCAAATTGTTGGACGTACCTTTCATGCATTTGGACATGATTATGCGTGTAGTACATATCTTGATATAGACATCACTTGTGCTTATTTATCATACGCATTACTTATATTGTGTTTTGTTGTGATTTGAGATTGAGACGCATAAAGGCTATTCTTATGTTATGTTTTGCCTTTACTTACACTTGTTGTGATTTAGGACAATGGTTCCTTGTGAACCATTCCTACGAACTCACCAACCTTGTGTTGACTATGCTTAGTACACTTTTCAGGTAACCAAGTTATTCCAAGGCAAGGAGTTTGATTGTTGCTTGCTGTTGAACCCGGACTTGGACTTATATGGATCAAGGATCCATTTGCCTTCTTTTGCATTGTACTTAGGACCGTTAGCCATCTTTTAAATGTTCTCTTGTAAACCTTGATGGTGACTTGCTCCTTATGTATTTTGGTACTTGTTTATTTTAATGTATGGATTCACTGAATCCTTTGCTTGCATATAGTTCATGTTCTACATTAATTCCACCTTGTGCTATATGATTTCCGTAATATTTCGAGCCTTGGCTTGGGGTGTTACAGAATGGTGGCCCATGCGTGGTCGTAGAGAATTAGGCGGTTTGACCTAGACTACGGCTTAAGTAAAAACTCTTCATATAGCATGCATGGTTAGGAATTTTGAATGCAACGTGAATTGTATGAACCTTGTAAGTGTACACTAAGAGTTCGTAGGCAGGATCGTTATACATAATGATATGAGTACAATGTGAACAATGTGTTGTGTTGGGACAAGTACAATGTGATGAATATGATAATATGAGTACAACTGGGTTGATGCGGACAATGTGTTGTTGTGTGATGGTCAAGTGCATGAGGTCAATGTGGTTATTTGAAGTCAATGAGGTCATGTGCATATTGTTGGATTGAGACGATTTGAATTGATATTGTTTAATGATTTAGGGCAAGATGAAGTTATGGCATTAACATGATATAATATTGTGGCAACCCTAAAACAGCCTGATCAACTATTTTATGGTTACCCGGTATTATAACAAGTTAATAACATCATGGATTGCGCATGCATGGCTTAAAGTATAATAAGGAACCGATATGCTTAATGGAAGTTGATTAGGTGGAGGGTTAGCCGTTGGTACACCCTGTATACATACCTGGTCAATAACTAGAGAGCATATCGAATTCAGATTATACCATTTTTGATTTTATGATGTATTGAGCATGATTACTTGAGTTAATGATAGACAATTGTAATGGATTTGACATGATGATATGCTAAGTAACAATCCCATAGGATTCTAGCACTCTTGCCTTAGCATAATAATATGAAATGAGTATGTGGTATCGGTATGAGGGCATTGACTACTTGTGTGACTAACATGTGAGCATTTGAGACTAACTCTCGGGCCAACGTGTCACTTGTTTTATAGAAATGGTGAGACCAAGGAGAGCCGGAACGAACTATAGGGCTGAATCGGAAGAACCTCAATAGGAAGCTCAACCGGAGGTACAAGGAGGTAGAGGTAGAGGCCGTGGTAGGGGCCGTGGTAGAGGCCAAGGAAGGGGTCGTGGTGAAGCCCCTGAGCCAAACATGGCTGAGGTGATCGCTCAAACGATCACCAATATCATGCCGACCATTATTGCTCAAGTCACGACAAGTCTTGGGCAGAACAATGCGGCTCAAAACAATGAAGCCCCAGAAAATGTGAATAATGAAAATGCTCAACCTCATGCTGTGGACGAGGAAGAAGAGGAACCAGTGGAAGTTGATAACCGTATGCCCATGTATAATCAACATGGAGGATACCGACAGGGGTGCATATTTAAAGACTTCAAAAGCTGTGGGGCACCGGAGTTTGATGGAAGAGGCGGTCCCACAGAGTGTATAAGGTGGTTTGAGGAGATCGAGGCAGTGATTGAAAGAAGTCATTGCACTTATGACGACCGAATTTCTTATGCATCCGGCATGTTTAAAAATGACGCCTTGAGTTGGTGGAACCAAGAGATAACTTTGGGGCGGACTTATAACTTGGAATGGATCGATTTCAAGAACAAGATGAAGACGAAGTTTTGTCCTCCCTATGAACTACAAAACTTGACCATTGAGTTTGTTAATCTCAACATGGACGGAGCCGATTACAAGAGCTATGTTAGGCGATTTCAAGAGTTGTCTACCCTCATTCCTCACTTGGTGGATTCCGAGGCCCGAGCTACCGAAAAGTTTGTGTTGGGCTTGAATCCTCAAGTCCGATCTTATGTGAATTCCAACATGCCTACCACTTTGGCTGATGCTGTTAACCGAGCCGGTAGTGTGACTGAAGACTTGTTGAGGAGCGGTGTTTTGGGTAAGTCCTCAACAAACAAGAGGAAGGAGGTGGGAGAGTCAAGTGGAGTGAATAAAATGGGAAGGTTTGACCCCAATGTTGCTAATAGGGGTATGGTCATGGCGGCGGTGAAGCCGGCGAAGAAAACTTACTTGGGACCTCACCCCTTTTGTGCAAGGTGTAATCGTCATCACTCTCCCACTATCCAATGTGGGACTTGCTTTAATTGTAATCGACCAGGGCACGAGGCTAAGAATTGTAGGGCATCGAAAGCGCCACCATTGAATGTAGTACCCATTCAAACCATTCGTCCTCAAGGTAACTTCCCATGGGGTACATGCTTTGGGTGTGGAAGCCCTGATCACTACCGAAATAATTGTCCGCAATGGGTTGGACAACAAGTTGAAGTGGCGGTCCATCCGAATCAACTCCAAATTACTGGGCCGAACCAAAACCGTGGTCAACAGGGTCAACAAGTTCAACCTCGAGGCCGAGCTTTTGCAGGAAGTGGCAATGGAGGCCAAAATGATCCGAACGTTGGTTAAGGTACATTCCTCTTAACGGTCGTTATATTATGGCACTATTCGATATGGGAACAGACTATGATCTCGATTATCCTAACGTCACTCCTTTGAATTACGTTCGTTCGTGTGTTTTGGAATTATATGTTTAAAATTTTTGGATATTTAGCGACTCCCTAACTAGATTGGGTCAAATACCCCGTGTATGCACCTTGACTCTAGAAGACGACAAACTCTTCACGTACTTTGTGCTCTATGATATTAAGGTTCTTGACGATAAAGTGAGTACAATCTGAATACCAACGGTTAATACGGTTCTTATTTGTGTAGTAGGGTTTGCTAGTGTAAAAATATCTAACGGTAGGGTTCTTAGGGTCCCATGTACATCTTCCAACTCAAAGGTCCTTAGAGCTACCATCTCAAGAATCTGAAAACTAACGTCGTCTCTGCTAATCTTGAGTCTCCCGAGGCTTTTCAGGGTGACTTACCGGGCTTGTCCCATCTCAATAACTGAATTTCGTATATGCCTAACTTCCTAACATCGCGCGCGTAGTCAAAACCCTTATAGACTTCTGAGATGTAAATAAGCGTGTAGTAAAAGACCGGGAGAGAGATTTGAAGGAAAACAAATTGTAATGGACTTCGCCATGAAGTCGCCGACGACAAGAAGTGATCACGATACGACGAAACCGGTAAAAATTTGACAACTTGGCACATTAGTACGTAGAAGAAATGGGTTAGGTGCACGAAGATTCAATTTCTATCATTTCAGATAAAGAAAGTCGCTTAACCCCTAATCAGGGAGGCATCCAATGAGCAACGGGTACTCAAACCGACTTGAGACCGGATCACATGTGAAGAAAATGTGCTTATGACCATGGCGGAAATCTTGTGCAATAACAGGTGTTACGCGAGTATGTTATAACACGATTTCTATCACTGAATTCAATTCATCAATGGCGGTTTGGATAGTGTGTGTTCTTGGTGTTTGTGTATGTTTTGAGAGAGAATCAAAGGTAACTGTGTGTGAATTAACAGGTATATAAGTTATGTGTAATGTTGTATGTAATTGTTATGTAATTGTTATGATCTCTAAGGTATGAGAGGGCTATTTATAGTCTAATTCTACAATTATGCTAATTGTCACAATTAGCCCCTCAACCTTAGTAATCATTTATCTATGAATTAACAACAAGAAATTCCTCTAATCTAGATTACAATTTATCACTATTTTTGGATTTCTAACATTCTCCCCTTAGTGATACATTGTAATGAAGTACGTGTTATATTGTCTTGTAGGAATGAATTTGATGAGCCCGGTGGTGAAGACAATTGGTGTGTTTACAAGTCTTCAAAGCTTTCTCTTTTGTCTTTGGAGAATTTGATTCAGTCTTGATCTTGGTCTTGAACTTCTTGAAGTTAAATCATGTGAGGATTCTTAATGTTCTTTTAGAACAGAGAATAATGAATGCGTGTGAGTCTTGAATAAAGAGAATAATGAGGTTGAACAAATGTGTGTGACTTGAATCTTCGAGAATTGTTGAATCATGAATCAGAGTTGTCTTTTGAAATGCGGAAGGTATGAATCTTGGTTTCGAATGTTTCAATCTTCGATTCTTGAGTGAAATTCAACTTTTCGATTCTTCAGTTTTAATTCTTGAATGAATTTCATCTTCTTGGAATAAAGTTTCATGAATATGAACTCT
Source organism: Erigeron breviscapus (assembly GCA_034093135.1). NCBI lineage: Eukaryota > Viridiplantae > Streptophyta > Magnoliopsida > Asterales > Asteraceae > Erigeron > Erigeron breviscapus. Next base: position 48,527,318 of record CM067171.1, on the reverse strand, counting down.
CCCCCTTGATGTATGCATTGGAGTTTCTTGAACAAAATGTTGTTGTATGACTTGAAGATCTTTGAATGAAGTGTGTTTGATGAGGACTCTGTTAAAGCTTTTACTTCTTTGACTTGAATCTTCTAACCAATTTCTGATCCTTTTTGAAGCTTTGATCTTTGTCATATCAACTCGAACACTTTGGAGAGTAAGCAATTGAATGAGATTTGGATGAAATTCTTACGAAGTAATCATGCTCCCCCTCAATCCATGATTATAAACATTTTGGAGCATCTTTGAACTTTTGAAGCATCTTGAGTGAAAATCTTTTCATCTTCGGTTTCATTCTTATTTTTGATGTCAATTCAGATTCACCCTTTTTAAAATCAAAATTTCAATCACCTAAAGTCTAGTGAAAATCTGAAACTATTGTCACATCATGAATAATTTTCTCCCCCTATACACAAACTTTGATAAGCCTAGAACTTTGAAAAGCCTAAACCCAATTAAAACAACCAAACACAAACTTTTCTCCTTGTTTCCTTATCAATTAGTGAATCAATCATAATATTTTCTCCCCCTATACACAAACTTTGATAAGCCTAGAACTTTGAAAAGCCTAAACCCAATTAAAACAACCAAACACAAACTTTTCTCCTTGTTTCCTTATCAATTAGTGAATCAATCATAATATTTTCTCCCCCTATACACAAACTTTGATAAGCCTAGAACTTTGAAAAGCCTAAACCCAATTAAAACAACCAAACACAAACTTTTCTCCTTGTTTCCTTATCAATTAGTGAATCAATCATAATATTTTCTCCCCCTATACACAAACTTTGATAAGCCTAGAACTTTGAAAAGCCTAAACCCAATTAAAACAACCAAACACAAACTTTTCTCCTTGTTTCCTTATCAATTAGTGAATCAATCATAATATTTTCTCCCCCTATACACAAACTTTGATAAGCCTAGAACTTTGAAAAGCCTAAACCCAATTAAAACAACCAAACACAAACTTTTCTCCTTGTTTCCTTATCAATTAGTGAATCAATCATAATATTTTCTCCCCCTATACACAAACTTTGATAAGCCTAGAACTTTGAAAAGCCTAAACCCAATTAAAACAACCAAACACAAACTTTTCTCCTTGTTTCCTTATCAATTAGTGAATCAATCATAATATTTTCTCCCCCTATACACAAACTTTGATAAGCCTAGAACTTTGAAAAGCCTAAACCCAATTAAAACAACCAAACACAAACTTTTCTCCTTGTTTCCTTATCAATTAGTGAATCAATCATAATATTTTCTCCCCCTATACACAAACTTTGATAAGCCTAGAACTTTGAAAAGCCTAAACCCAATTAAAACAACCAAACACAAACTTTTCTCCTTGTTTCCTTATCAATTAGTGAATCAATCATAATATTTTCTCCCCCTATACACAAACTTTGATAAGCCTAGAACTTTGAAAAGCCTAAACCCAATTAAAACAACCAAACACAAACTTTTCTCCTTGTTTCCTTATCAATTAGTGAATCAATCATAATATTTTCTCCCCCTATACACAAACTTTGATAAGCCTAGAACTTTGAAAAGCCTAAACCCAATTAAAACAACCAAACACAAACTTTTCTCCTTGTTTCCTTATCAATTAGTGAATCAATCATAATATTTTCTCCCCCTCATAATGACATCATTGGGAACCAATGTCATTATGTACACATTTGAATTGATTAAATATCAAAAGAAACCATAAAGAAATTGCAACCCATCAAAACATCAACCCAAACCATTAGCCCAACCCAAGAAATCCTAGGGGTGACTAAAATGTAAGATCGAAGTTGTTGGTACAAACGTTATATCATGGTGTTGGTGTTTTCTGTGTTTGTGTGATGAGAAATGAAACCGGATAAGAATGATCCGTTAGCATGTTCAAAAATCGAAGGGATTAATGAAATGACCGATTGAAATGTATAACATTTTTCGGATTTCCTATGTATCATTGAGATATGCACAAAACAATTCTCTAACATAGTTCAGTCTGCGGCTTTGCAACCACGAGATTGCTTCAAAGAATATAAATTATGGTTAACACTACCGAAGCATTTGATAACCACAATTTTATCCTTAAAGACTTTTTAGGGAAAAACCGAGGTCACTTAGACTTCTTGTTAACTCAATAATCACATAAATGTAATCATGAGACCTACGTTCAACGTTGGAAAAGATGTTAGCATTGGTAGGATTTCCATTCGATCATCGTGGAATATCAATTAAGATATCACTACGAATGTTCCGGCTATATCACAACAAAGATAAGCAATTATATCACAAAGATTATGACTCGAATGTGTTCTAATACAAATGAATGATGATCAAATTAATGACCAAACAAGATAGCTCTAGACACATCGTGATCAAAATGAAGTCGGGACTGGAGCAGAATGTCTCCCTTTTTCAATATCAACATCTTCCAAATGAAGAGTCAATAGAAATGTGGAAATCTCCGTGAAAAATGAAACAAGTATTTGTTAAGAAACACTTGAGTGGTTAGGTAAAGATGTGTATTGCTTCACTGGGTCCATGAAGACTTTTTCAATATCGAGAAATCAACAAATGAAATCCGATAGGGACGTGTTTACCCGGCTTTTTGAGAAGTTTGGGGAGGACTTTTGTTTCTTTTAGTCCTTTCTCACATCATATCACCTTACCCTCTCACTTTTCAACTTTACTCCCTCCATCCTATTTGCACGAAAACAACATCACTCAAAATACCCTCACTATCTAATGAAAGAAGTGAATACTCCGGGGTTAGAATTCATCGGCGATGATGAAATTCATGGAGTAAATTTTGAGAAATACTTATCACTCATGTGCAAACTAATCACCGAACTCCATTTGATTAAAAATCATTGGAAAAACATCAAATGTGTGAAAAAATTTTGGCACACATTTGAAGTTTTGAAAGTGTTTGAAATCACAAACTCCTCCTTAATCTATGCAAGAATAGATCAAAAAGTTTTCCATAGAAAGGTGGAGCAAAAATTGGTTTTGTGAGATCAAAAGTAGTAAAATCTTTGTTGTGATATTTTTAAAAAAAACTTTGAGAGTCTAAAGTGAACAAGATTTTGAAAAACATAAAGTTTTGCTTCAACAACAATGTTGATAGTAAGACAGCTAGGGAGTACACAAAGGCGTTCAATCCTTCGCATCTTACAACAACAAGTTGGAGGCAATTAAAACATTTAAGCAAATGAAAATCCAATCAATTGTTCAAGATGAGACAACAAGGGAGTACACAAAGGCGTTCGATCCTTTGCGTCTCATATCAACAATTGAGAGTTTTGACAACTTTATTTGAACAACTTGATTGCTATTACCCATACATATTCATATAAGAACACTTGGAAGTACACAAAGGCGTTCGATTCCTTGTTATCTTATATCAATTTGTATGTATAATAACAAAAGCTTAGAATGTAAAAACACTCTACCAATAAATATATCATTTAAGAACGGGTTGCATACATAGTATATGCAAGCCATTGAAAATAAAAATCTTTTTGTTTATTTTTTTAAAATATGCAATTTTGTATTTTGGTTTTCTGGAATGTGTCAAGAATTCCTTCAAAAGAGTTAAGGTTTAAGATTTAACATACCTTTGGATTTGCAGAATTCATCAAAAACAGCATTCTTGAACTCAGTTCCGTTATCCGACCGGATGTAACAAACTGGAAGTTGAAGATTAACTTGAGTATTAGTGATGAAATCTATCAACATCTGAGTTGTTTCATCTTTGGATGCAAGGAACTTGACCCAAGTATATCTTGAATAATCATCGACAATAACCAAGATGTATTTCTTCCCATTTCGGCTTTGTACTTTCATCGGCCCACAAAGATCCATGTGAAGCAAATGAAGAGGGTGCTAAAGAATTTGGAGATTTCTTCGGTTTATGAGAAGTTCTCTTAATCTTCCCAACAGCACAAGAAGGACAAACATGCTCACTTTCATACTTAAAGTCAGGTAAGCCTTCAACAAGATGCTTGTTGACCAAAGTATTGATGGTTTGAAAATTCAGATGAGAAAGCCTTCTATGCCATAACCAAGAATTCTTTGAAGCAGCCTTTGAAATGAGACAAATATTATCGGTTGGTTGGTTATCATCGAGATTGACGGTAAAAAGATTATCATCACGGTCACCACAAAGAATATCAACTCCATCTAGAGTTTGGACTTTGCAAAGAGATTTTCGAAACAGAACTTGAAGATTGTTATCACAGAATTGTCCAACACTGAACAAGTTGTGACTTAATCCTTCAACATAGTGAACTTTCTTGATGATAATTCCATTTCTTTCAATGTCTCCATAACCTAAGATAGGAGCGAAATTGTTGTTTCCAAAGCGAACTGTTCCCATGAATCTTTCAACAAAATTCTTGAGCAAAGATTTATTTCCAGTCATGTGCTTCGAACACCCGGAATCGAGTATCCAAACACAGATGGTTATTTCCTGCAATCAAAGAAATTTAACCGTTTTTAGGTACCCACTTGAAGATGGGTCCTTTATGGTTAGTTAAAACAGGCAGGGTATATAACTTAGGAATCGCATTCAAACATGTTTTTGAATCAACATAAGCATTGACAAGCACATTATCAATAAACACATTTGAATAAAAAGTACGAACATTCACATGAGAATTAAAAGTAACATGTCTACAAGCATCAACATCAGATACACAAGTGCGAGAATTAAGATTGTTTACAAGCTCACAAGGTCTTGCCTTGGCATTTTCAACATTATTTGACAAAGAAAAATTGTTTTGATTATCATGAACACCCTTCCTCCTATTAACATTCTTTCTCCTCTTTCTTTTCTTCTTTTTCTCAACATCCTTTTGGTTACTAGTGAACTTAGGTACTAAAGTATTAGCAACCCATCTAGTACCACTAGTTATGCTCTTTCCACCTGTTGAATTGAAATTTAGAAGATTAGAACTAGAAGTTTTAAACACTTTCATCTTTTTGGAATCTTTTGGAGGTGAGGAAACTTCTTGCTTCTTTGGTTTATCATGAGAAAACCATCCATATCTATCCCTATATCTAGTTGTACCATTTGATGCATCCTTAGTTAGCGAAACTGAGCTATACTTAGACACCTTAGGTATAAAGCTAGTTTGAGAGCTAGATTGAGAAGCAATAGAGTAGTCTTTCGGAAGTTTCACTTTGGTGTACTTTGTCTTGTGTGGGGTCTCAGCTTGTTCCTCTTTGACATGTTTTACTGGGGTAGCAACAAAGGTTTCTAACTTAATGGTCTTTGGTTCAGTCTTCACGAGTTTGGTCTTAACTCGTTTCTTTGAGTAATATGAAGTTGGAGCTTTGGACAATGGTTTTTGAGATTCCACTTTTGTTTCCACTTGATTTTGGTAGATTCAATCTTTTTCTCAGTTTCTGAATTAAAAACATATTCTCCCTCCATGAATTTATCAAAATCATTCTTTGTGAAATCTTTTGAAAAAGAAAATTTCAATGGAGATTGATTAGTTTCAGATTCATTTGAAAGTTTTGAAAAATCAGGAATTTTGGTGTCCAACTTCACATCATGGTTAGTCTCGTAAATTAGGTCAACTTGAACTGACACATCTTTGGTTTCACAAAAAAATTGAGTAGAAGTATCAACACCTATACTAGCACTAGGCTTAGGGTGAACAACTAACTCATCAACAGTGTTGTATGTGAAGAACCTATAGAAGTACCATATCAAAACTAAATTATGTGCAAGTTCTTCATTAGATAAATCAGATTGCACATAATCATCAGCTATAAAGTAGCAGTATTTTGACAAGTACATCCAAGAAAATCAGTCAAGGTCTGAGTAGAGGTATTGGTAGATGAATCACAAGTAGTTTGTGTAGAATTGTCTACTAAAGTACTTTGGTCAGTTTGAGTAGAAGCAATCTCACAAACTTTCTTAGTATCAACAACAATACATTTATCCTCTGAATTCGGACTTTGAGACTTGAGATGATCAATAACTTTTTGTTGAGATTCTACCTTTTGTTGTAAACCTTCTATTTGTTTTTCCAAAAATGTGGTTGGAAAATACATTTTAGTTGGTTTAGTTGGAGTACAGACAGATTCTTGGTTTTGAAAATTTGATTCAATTTCTTCCAATTTGAAAATTGAAGATTCCTTAGTTTTGTATGAATCATTTATTGCATCATAATTAACCAAAAATTCTTGTTTTGGTATTCTCTCAACTTCATCAGTCTCAAATTCGTCATCCAATGGACGAATAAATTGTTGTATCATACCAAGTCGTAGGAATTTTTCATCATACAAGGGTTCAATTTCCTCTTGGCTTTTTGCAATGGTGTGATATTCTCAAATCCCAACCCTAGAAGAAATTCTGTTTTGTCAATTTTTGACTTGTTGAAATAGGCAGTGAAATTCAAGAGAGGATTTTGTTCAACTTTATATAACTTTTCTTGATAGAAAAGTATATTCTTTTTATATTCCTCAACTTGTTTTTCAAGATTCTCAATCTCAATGTCTTTTAGAAAACAATTATGATTTAAATCAGAAATCTTCCTTTCGAATTCAACATTGTTTGGTTTAGCTTCTTGGAGTTTTTTATTAAGAATATCAACATCCATTTGTCTTGCATTTGCCCGAAGCCATTCATTGGTCTTTTGAATTTCAAGATCTTGATTGGCCTTTTCAAGATCATGAATGGTCTTTTCAAGATTTTGACATTTTTGTAATAACTTAGAATTAGGAGAGACATTCAACTCACATTCTTTAACCAACATCTTATCTTTGTAAGCTTGAAAATCTTGTTTAATAGCATCATGTTCAAAAAGTAATTTTGAATGTTCTTCAAGAAGTTTTGAAAATTCACTTTTAGAAAATGAAATGCTATTTTTCAACTTTTTGTTTTTGTTGGCTAAAGAATTGATATGAGTTGTTAAATCTGATAAAGCTAATCTACATGACTCTTTGTCTTTAATCAAAGAAAAAGTAGAGTCGAGATTTACCTCATCATCTGGGTATTCATCATCAGTGCTTTCTTCTTTAAAGACTTTGTTCTTGGCCAACCTTGCCATATAGCAAACATTAGCAGAGAGATCTTGATCTTCATCATCTGTGAGTAACAGCCATTTGTCATCTTCAGCTAGCAATGCATGTCCTGCTTCGACTTGTTTGGCTAACAGCATCTTCTGCTTGTAATACTCATAGTTCCGCTTTCGAGGTTGTTTGCAATCAACAGCAAAATGTCCAGGAATACCACAATTGTAGCACTTTTTGTCTGATGCCTTACCTTTCTCAACAACTTGTTTCTCATAAATTTCCTTCTTTTCACCATACCTTGATCCATTAGCTTCACTTTGCTCATTACTCCTTGGATGATAGTGTTCCTTCTTGGGAAATGCACTTGTAGAAGAAGTGCGGAGATTGTTGTTTGTTGGCCTCGCTTTGTAAAATTTCCTCTTGAAATGCTTTGTTACCGCGGCAAGAGCTTGATATAGTTCATCTGAAACACCATCTCTTGTAGCCATCAGATCATCTCCCTCCTCATCAGACGAAGAAACAACTACCATTTGCCTGTTAAGAGCTTCAGAAATCTTCTTCTCAACTATCAATGCCAAAGGATCAGAAGATACAACTTCTGGCATTTTGTTTGATGAAGCTTTGTTTAGGACTTGGTTTTCATTGAGTTTGAAAGATTCATAAAGAGTATGAATGGTGAACTTGGTCAGATTTTGATGTTGCTTGATCTGTGTTCCAAAATCTTCCCATTCTGGACCAAGAGCTTTGATGAATTTGATGTTTAGCTCAATCTCTGTTTTCTTGACATTGTTCTTCCTCAGCTCATTTATGACATTGCAGAATCTGTAGTAGACAGCTTCAAGAGTTTCATTAGGCAATTTCGCGAAGTTGTCAAACTCAGTCAAAATATTGGTCAATCTTATCGTCGAAGTCACGTCAGCTCCTTCCATCTGTCTAGCCACCTCATCCCATATCTCCTTGGCCGTATCATAAGAATCAACAGAGCCATAGATTTCATCCGGTAGAGCTTTGTATAAGCATGACCTAGCTCTGTTATCTGCAGCTGTTCGATCCTTTTGTTCAGCATTCAAAAGATCAGGAGTTAGAATTATTGCATCAGTAGTGGGATGGCGATGAACGGCAAGTCCATTAAGGATGGAATCTTTCATCATATGACCATTTGTTTGACTTTCCACATAGTCCATAAATCTTTTCTTCCATAGTCCATAGGAACCACGGTAGAGAACTGGAGGTCTTGTATCTGAACCCAATGCCAATGCTTCACGAGAAGCCATTTGAGATTGATTTGATTTGAAAGATTGGATTGAATTAAGAACAGAAAATGAAACGATCTTGAGAATAACAGAAAATGAAACGATCTTGAGAAGAACAGAAAATGAAACGATCTTGAGAAGAACAGAAAATGAAACGATCTTGAGAAGAACAGAAAATGAAACGATCTTGAGAAGATCGTCCTTGGTAAGATCGTCTTGGGTGAGATCGTCTTGAGTGAGATCGTCTTAGGATTTTGATGAAATTTGGTTAAGTCTTGAAATTGAAACGATCTTGAATTGAAACGGTCTTGAAAATGAAACGGTCTTGAAATGAAAATGTTCTTGAAATGAAATGATCTTGAAATGAAACGGTCTTGAATTAAAGTGATTTTGGATTGAAATGATTCAAGGAACTGAACGATCTTGGTTGAAGATCGTCTTAAGTTCAGAGGAAATGGAACGATCTTGGTGAAGATTGTCTTAGATTTTGAAGAAATGAGACGATCTTGGTGAAGATCGTCTTAGGTTTCTAGGAAATGAGACGATCTTGGTTGAAGATCGTCTTGTTTTCTTTCTCAACACTTATAAGTATTTGAATTGACCAAACCAATCCTTTCGGATTAATTAGCCAGAAACAAACACTTCACAACACCCACTTGTCAAGACGATCTTGAGGAGATCGTCCTACAAGCCACAAAGTACTAAGTATGAAATGAACTTTCAAATACTAAGACGATCTTGGGAAGATCGTCCTAGTGAAGATCGTCTTAGAGTCATCTTCTTCATCAGAACATCAGTTTTATACATAAACTCCATTAACGACTTCTTAAAGCTTCAATAACTTTCGAATTACTAGGAATTAGAACATGAAAACACTTGCAAACTGTGTGTTTTTACCTCCGCAACAAATCTATGAACAAAATTCAACACCAAACACAACAGATTCGAATCCCACAAAATCGCGCCAAAAACTCAAAATTCAATCTCGAGATTTAGATTGAATTGGAACTTGAAACTTGACACGATCTTGAGAAGAACAGAAAATGAAACGATCTTGAGAAGAACAGAAAATGAAACGATCTTGAGAAGAACAGAAAATGAAACGATCTTGAGAAGATCTTGAAATGAAATGATCTTGAAATGAAATGATCTTGAAATGAAACGGTCTTGAAATGAAACGGTCTTGAAATGAAATGATCTTGAAATGAAACGGTCTTGAATTAAAGTGATTTTGGATTGAAATGATTCAAGGAACTAGAACGATCTTGGTTGAAGATCGTCTTAAGTTCAGAGGAAATGGAACGATCTTGGTGAAGATCGTCTTAGATTTTGAAGAAATGAGACGATCTTGGTGAAGATCGTCTTAGGTTTCTAGGAAATGAGACGATCTTGGTGAAGATCGTCTTAGGTTTCGAAGAAATGAAACGATCTTGGTGAAGATCGTCTTAGGTTTCTAGGAAATGAGACGATCTTGGTTGAAGATCGTCTTAGGTTTCTAGGAAATGGACGATCTTGGTTGAAGATCGTCTTAAGTTCAGAGGAAATAGAACGATCTTGGTTGAAGATCGTCTTAAGTTCAGAGGAAATGGAACGATCTTGGTGAAGATTGTCTTAGGTTTCGAAGAAATGAGACGATCTTGGTGAAGATCGTCTTAGGTTTCTAGGAAATGAGACGATCTTGGTGAAGATCGTCTTAAGTTCAGAGGAAATGGAACGATCTTGGTGAAGATCGTCTTAGGTTTCTAAGAAATGAAACGATCTTGGTGAAGATCGTCTTAGGTTTCTAGGAAATGAGACGATCTTGGTTGAAGATCGTCTTAGGTTTCTAGGAAATGAAACGATCTTAGTGAAGATCGTCTTAGAGTCATCTTCTTCATCAGAACATCAGTTTTATACATAAACTCCATTAACGACTTCTTAAAGCTTCAATAACTTTCGAATTACTAGGAATTAGAACATGAAAACACTTGCAAACTGTGTGTTTTTACCTCCGCAACAAATCTATGAACAAAATTCAACACCAAACACAACAGATTCGAATCCCACAAAATCGCGCCAAAAACTCAAAATTCAATCTCGAGATTTAGATTGAATTGGAACTTGAAACTTGACAGGATTATGTTATCAATAACCACGAATCTATTGGTGTACAAATAACTGTGATTTTATGTGATTTGAAGTGTGAATTTTGATGAACCAGTAGGTAAAAAAATACGAACAGAATTGTAAATAATTTTGATTTTGTTGAATTTCGGGATGAAATTCTTTTGACGGGGGAATAATGTAACATCCGCGAGTTTTGACCGTTTGACTTTACGTGCAATTTGACTAACAATTTGAGTTAATGAAGTTTTGGGTCGTTTTGTGATTAAATGACTATGTGGTATGTTCGTCGGGTCGTTAGTGTGACTTAATCGTTGATGAAATGTGAAACGGTATGTGAAATGGCTTGTAAATGGAGACGGGTCGACCCATGACCCATGAGCCTACTAGTGAACCATCCCCCCCCCTTATCTCTCCATTTACCACACAATCTCTATCTCTTCTCTTTTCTCTCTAGCAAGAACTCCATCTCCCTCATTTCTTTCATTTCTCTAGCATTATTTGGCGTTTAGGAACTAGTTTAACTCGAGAATCATCATTGTCTTCATCTCCTTGTCGCCATATCGAAGGATCAAAAGTCTTAGTGCAAGGTTTTACCCATTTTGACCTAATTTCGGGTGTGAGCTCAAGAAGGAGTTTTGGTAAGTAAAATTCATCCCATAATCATCATTTTATGTTTATTAACTTGCTTCTAGTTGATTACAAGTAAATTCGGGTCACGAATCGGGTCAAAACGCGATTAGGGTTAAATTAGGGTTTTGAAATGGGTCAAAACGCGATTAGGGTTAAATTAGGATTTTGAAATGGGTCAAATGATTTGGGCATGAATTTGATGTTATGATTCGAGTTTATGAGGTGGGTTATGTTTGTTTATGTCCAAATATGTGGATTTAGGCTTGAAATTGGGTCCTAGATCATCCATGGTCGATTATGGGGTCAAAAATGGGGTTTTGGGTTGTTTTGGATCATTTTTGGCTAAGTTTCTGCAGCAGATTTGGCTGACTGCGGCGCAGTGGGAGGTGCCATACCCCACTGCGGCGCAGTGAAAAGCTGCTGAACCAGTGACTCTTTGTCAACTTCAAACGCTTATAACTTTTGATCCGTAAGTCCAATTGAGTCATATGACCTATCGTTGGAATCGTGAGAGGGTCTACTTTCTCATGGTAAAGTCCTTTTGATCTGAATCCTTGTCCATTTCCAAAAATGTCGTGTTAAAGTGTCCTTGCTTATGTCGGTAGGACCATAATGACGTTTGAGTGTCGTGGCATGACCAAGTCGAGTCCCGATTGTCATTCATAGTTGATTTACCCTCCTAAAACCAAATTAGGGTTTGACTCGTGATTTGTAATGTATATGTTAATAGGTGACGAACTCAAGCATCTAGAACTTGATGAAAGTAAAACCCTCCGAAGTATATGTACGCATTGTTTAGAGGAACTGATGGAGATTGGGAATGTGTTTGGAATGGACATATACGCTTGTTATACTTGACTTGTACGGTACACACTCAAACATACTTTTATTGTTGCATTGATGACGTTATTGACACGCATTTGATATACGTTGTGGTCTCACATACGTATGATACATGATTTGATGTTAATATTTCGCGTGCTCATTTATTATACGCAATTACTTTGCCCTTATGATCTTGTAATGATTTGATATTGTGATTAGGATAGTTGTACATACATGGAAGATGATGATACATTTAATGAGTTGTAGATGTGGTGGGAAGGCTGCGGGTGACCCTATATATAAACATCTATATTTCCTTAAATGTAAAGCCGTATGAAATGTATGTGCATTGTAGTTTGATTGATTTGTGATATGATGGATTTGTGATTGAGATTGGTTAGGTTTGTACTTGATGTTTGGTTCGACGTACTCCCAAGTATTCGTACTTGATGAGTCGTACTATGTACTTCCAAGTGTCATACACTTGAGATCGCGCAATGTACGATGTACTACCAAGTTGTTAGACTTGAGAATATTGTGTTGGTAGTGGTTTTGTTGTTGTCATGGTACACTTAGGATGCGTTATCTGATGCCAAATTGTTGGACGTTATAACTCGATTATAACTTGTACTTAGCTCGCATATCCAATCAAGGTGAGTTCCGTAGTTCCCTACTCATTTGAGATTCGGGCTGAAAAGTGTAAACATACGTGCTTTATTGTTTGAGTGATTAGTTGATTTGCTTGAGTTACCGTCCATCTTATTGTTTGATTTGTTTGTTAACAAATTGATAGATATAATGACACGTTTGATTGATTCGTATATGATTGTGATATGGTGAGTTAATTTAGGATAGTAGTGCATATATGGAAGTCAGTTATGCCTTCAAAGGGTTTTAGATGTGGTGGGAAGGCTGCGGGTGACCCTATACATAAGCATCTAGAACTTGATGAAAGTAAAACCCTCCGAAGTATATGTACGCATTGTTTAGAGGAACTGATGGAGATTGGGAATGTGTTTGGAATGGACATATACGCTTGTTATACTTGACTTGTACGGTACACACTCAAACATACTTTTATTGTTGCATTGATGACGTTATTGACACGCATTTGATATACGTTGTGGTCTCACATACGTATGATACATGATTTGATGTTAATATTTCGCGTGCTCATTTATTATACGCAATTACTTTGCCCTTATGATCTTGTAATGATTTGATATTGTGATTAAGGATAGTTGTACATACATGGAAGACGATGATACATTTAATGAGTTGTAGATGTGGTGGGAAGGCTGCGGGTGACCCTATACATAAGCATCTAGAACTTGATGAAAGTAAAACCCTCCGAAGTATATGTACGCATTGTTTAGAGGAACTGATGGAGATTGGGAATGTGTTTGGAATGGACATATACGCTTGTTATACTTGACTTGTACGGTACACACTCAAACATACTTTTATTGTTGCATTGATGACGTTATTGACACGCATTTGATATACGTTGTGGTCTCACATACGTATGATACATGATTTGATGTTAATATTTCGCGTGCTCATTTATTATACGCAATTACTTTGCCCTTATGATCTTGTAATGATTTGATATTGTGATTAAGATAGTTGTACATACATGGAAGATGATGATACATTTAATGAGTTGTAGATGTGGTGGGAAGGCTGCGGGTGACCCTATACATAAGCATCTAGAACTTGATGAAAGTAAAACCCTCCGAAGTATATGTACGCATTGTTTAGAGGAACTGATGGAGATTGGGAATGTGTTTGGAATGGACATATACGCTTGTTATACTTGACTTGTACGGTACACACTCAAACATACTTTTATTGTTGCATTGATGACGTTATTGACACGCATTTGATATACGTTGTGGTCTCACATACGTATGATACATGATTTGATGTTAATATTTCGCGTGCTCATTTATTATACGCAATTACTTTGCCCTTATGATCTTGTAATGATTTGATATTGTGATTAAGATAGTTGTACATACATGGAAGATGATGATACATTTAATGAGTTGTAGATGTGGTGGGAAGGCTGCGGGTGACCCTATACATAAGCATCTAGAACTTGATGAAAGTAAAACCCTCCGAAGTATATGTACGCATTGTTTAGAGGAACTGATGGAGATTGGGAATGTGTTTGGAATGGACATATACGCTTGTTATACTTGACTTGTACGGTACACACTCAAACATACTTTTATTGTTGCATTGATGACGTTATTGACACGCATTTGATATACGTTGTGGTCTCACATACGTATGATACATGATTTGATGTTAATATTTCGCGTGCTCATTTATTATACGCAATTACTTTGCCCTTATGATCTTGTAATGATTTGATATTGTGATTAAGATAGTTGTACATACATGGAAGATGATGATACATTTAATGAGTTGTAGATGTGGTGGGAAGGCTGCGGGTGACCCTATACATAAGCATCTAGAACTTGATGAAAGTAAAACCCTCCGAAGTATATGTACGCATTGTTTAGAGGAACTGATGGAGATTGGGAATGTGTTTGGAATGGACATATACGCTTGTTATACTTGACTTGTACGGTACACACTCAAACATACTTTTATTGTTGCATTGATGACGTTATTGACACGCATTTGATATACGTTGTGGTCTCACATACGTATGATACATGATTTGATGTTAATATTTCGCGTGCTCATTTATTATACGCAATTACTTTGCCCTTATGATCTTGTAATGATTTGATATTGTGATTAAGATAGTTGTACATACATGGAAGATGATGATACATTTAATGAGTTGTAGATGTGGTGGGAAGGCTGCGGGTGACCCTATATATAAACATCTATATTTCCTTAAATGTAAAGCCGTATGAAATGTATGTGCATTGTAGTTTGATTGATTTGTGATATGATGGATTTGTGATATGATGGATTTGTGATTGAGATTGGTTAGGTTTGTACTTGATGTTTGGTTCGACGTACTCCCAAGTATTCGTACTTGATGAGTCGTACTATGTACTTCCAAGTGTTTTACACTTGAGAACATGCTTTTGTACTTATTGATTGGTTGATGTACTTCCAAGTATACTTACTTGATGAATGGTTCCACGTACTTCCAAGTGTCATACACTTGAGATCGCGCAATGTACGATGTACTACCAAGTTGTTAGACTTGAGAATATTGTGTTGGTAGTGGTTTTGTTGTTGTCATGGTACACTTAGGATGCGTTATCTGATGCCAAATTGTTGGACGTACCTTTCATGCATTCGGACATGATTATGCGTGTAGTACATATCTTGATATAGACATCACTTGTGCTTATTTATCATACGCATTACTTATATTGTGTTTTGTTGTGATTTGAGATTGAGACGCATAAAGGCTATTCTTATGTTATGTTTTGCCTTTACTTACACTTGTTGTGATTTAGGACAATGGTTCCTTGTGAACCATTCCTACGAACTCACCAACCTTGTGTTGACTATGCTTAGTACACTTTTCAGGTAACCAAGTTATTCCAAGGCAAGGTGTTTGATTGTTGCTTGCTGTTGAACCCGGACTTGGACTTATATGGATCAAGCATCCATTTGCCTTTTTTTGCATTGTACTTAGGACCGTTAGCCATCTTTTAAATGTTGGATGCTTTCTGTGATAAAATTCGATGATTTATGCGGCGCATACTTATTCCATGCGGCGAATAAATGCCCAGATTTGGTTTTGTGCGACGCACAAATGGGTCCAGTATGGTACTTAAGTTTTGTTTAGCTTATAGAACGATCTTATACTTATTATAGGTAGTCGGGAGCACTTAGCAAGCACCATAAGATACTTTTAACTCGTTGGTAAGCTGTACCAAGGTAAGACACACTACTTTGACAAGCTGAGGGTTCAATAAAAACATGGTTTTCATATATTAACTTCCCAAATGATATCTTGATTGCTTACGGGTATTCGGGGTTATACGGGAGGTGATATGGGATATGTGAATGACCATTGAGGCCTGATATGCAGTCCCTATGATATGAAATGAAATGATGTGATATGAAATGATATGCTATGTTTTGAGATGTATTGAAATGTGCATGTTTGTATGGCTTGTTCATCTAGTTCACTAGACTTATTAGGTTGCCATGACACGTGCACGTTTAAGGGCCCAAACGTTAATGTGAATTGATGTGATGTGATATGTGCTAATGCTCGAGCTATTTTACAGAGATGAAAGTGTTAAGCTTAACCCGTACATGCCTTTGCCAGGGTTGTGCGTTTGATGTGGTTGCTTGGATGGCTCCTTGTAACGAGGTCCAACGTGAAGAGTAATACGGGAGGTCTGACCAACCCCACTTGTCTTGTACATACGGATTACTCCGGGATTGGCTTGCCATTCCTTAACGACATTGATGTACTACCGAATGGTTGTTCATCTAGTCGGGTGTGACTTATGTCTCACTTATAATGATGTATGTGTTATATGAGATGTAAAAGATGATTAGGCACATATAGGGTGGTTCATCCTAATATGAGTATGTTGATGCTATGATATGTTTAATGTGACTATATTTAACGACTCAAATGTACTTCTATAATGTTTTAAATGGACAAAAGCTTTATAAATTAAGTGTTATCTTACTTAGCTAATTCGTTAGCTAACACTTGTTTCTTGAAATGTGTTGTCCCCTCAGGTTTAGCAAGTCTTTGATGGATGATGAATAAGAGCGAGGCATGGGTAGATTGACTTGATGATGGCTTTAGTTTACCCATAGTGGCTGCTCACTTTAGACTTTTGAATTATGTTATGATATTTATGACTTGTAATCGTATTGTGGTCGGTTGTTTCATGTTGGGCAACCGATGGGTTTCCATTTAAACTTGTTTTGATGATATGACTAGTAAGACAAGTAATAAATGAATGAAACATATTCTGTGGTTTGGACTTTTCAAAGTTTAATTCCGCTTTCTTTTGACGCCGTTAGGCGAAAATTTTTGGAAATCCATATTTTAAAACGACAGGTGTTACACCTCTTTATCAAATCTGTTTCCCTCCGATTCATTCATCTCTATATTTATATGTAATATGTGTGTGTGAGAGAAAGAATATCTATAGATCTTAAACTTGTGAATTTTTTGTTTTTTTGTTTTCAGGGCTATCAACCAATGTGTCTAGCGTGTTTCATCAAAAAAAAATGGGTTTTGGTGGGTATATGGTGTTAGATGACAGAAAGGGAAATGGCATTGTTTGGGATGTGTCTTCTGTAGTTATGTATATGGCATAAAATTTCATCCAACTATCATGATTGAGCAGGTAGATAAATATGGGGAAAAAAGTTAGATCTGTGTTGTTAATTGTTGAAATTTGGAGAAGTGGTTATGGGATTTCAATAGAATTATGAAGTGAGTGATATAGATGTATATATGTGTTTATTTATTGATTTTTAGGCTGTTTATTTGATTACGGGAAAAAAAAGCAAGAAGAAGATGATATTTGGAGTTAAAAAGACTAATATTAATATATCCTTATGTGCAATGCACATGAGGGGTTTAATGGAGACCTATAAACGTCCGTTAAGGTGAGAGGTATGTAATGAAACAAAATGTCAGCATAAGGGTATATAATGATACGAAAAAACAAGATGGGTGAAAGTTGAAAAAATGACATATCCCAGGGGTATGTAATGAAATTAATTCTTAAATAAAAGATAATTTTTATGACATAAGTGTTCTATAAAAATAGCTTATTTGTCATTTTCACATTCTTTCTTAAAATTTAGTTCTTTTTGGTTTAATTTACTCATGATATCATATAGACTTTCATTTTTAAAATTTATTTCATTTTTATTTTAGTTATTTATGATGTCATTATTTAAAAAGAAGTGTTTTTTTAAAACTATACATGGTCATTTAATCTAAATAATTGTCATAACAGACTTTAAATTATCCGCATAGTATGCGGGTTAATAAGATAATTATATTTATTTGAAACATAGGGTATATTATTTTGAGGTTATGAGTAATATATTATATTTGTTGTTTACGCACATTAAGTATATTTGATACAAAAACTTGAAGGTAGATATATGCATTTTGTTTATCAAAACTAAAAAAGTTTTAGTTAGTTATCACATTGATATTTTGGAATACGCTCAATCAATTTCGTCGCAATTTCAGTGGCGAATATACGTTTTTATAAAACATCTATTAATATGCCCGGGTTGAACCCAAGTTAATTAGCTAGTAAATAATTAAAAACACTATCGTTTTAACTAACCTAAAATTACAATATAAGTATTTTACAATGAATTAATGGATGATATTTATTCTACTTCCATTACCTACAAATAATTTTCTGAATTAATGGATGATATTTATTCTACTTCCATTACCTACAAATAATTTTCTGAATTAATGGATGATATTTATTCTACTTCCATTACCTACAAATAATTTTCTGAATTAATGGATGATATTTATTCTACTTCCATTACCTACAAATAATTTTCTACTTAAAATAAAAAAAATTGGCAACAAAATTAAAGTAATATAAATGAAATTAAAAAAAGTACGTAGTAAAAGAGAAAGTAAAAACACTATCGTTTTAACTAACCTAAAATTACATTACAATATAAGTATTTTACAAGGAATTAATGGATGATATTTATTCTACTTCTATTTAGGGATGTGCACGGGTCCAGAACCGGCCCGAACCGGCTTGACCCGGGAACTGAAAGTGCAAGAAAAGTGGAACCGAGACCCGGTCGGTTCGGGCCCGGGTTTTACCGGGTCGGGCTCGGTTTTCATGGGTGGAACCGAGTGGGCTAAATCAACCATCAGCTGGGCTTAGATTATACACCTGTTGGGCCTGAAATTCACACTAATGGGCTGCTGGGAATTCACGGAGAATAACATATGCAGAAGCTACATATTACATTTGAACAGAAGCACATATTACATCAAATTAAGTCCACATATTAGAACAGAAGCTTACAGCCTTACAGTCTTGCATATTAGAGCAGAAAGACCCGAACCAGACCTTGTTTACACTTTACAGAAAGCATTAGACATTTAGACATGTTGCCAAAAATACATATTAGAGTTTCCAAAATATATCAAATGCACTATATTAGTAAAACTACATTGTAGTGCCAAAATATAGTGCACCAATGTAGTGCAACAAAAAAATTGTTATAACCGTACTCTTTGATCGACACCTTCATCAACTTGTTATAGTCATCCTCCTAGTTTCTTCTTCCATATCTACAAACATACAAACAAATTAATAAAACAAACATATATGTAAATTCAAATTTGATTTATAATTTAAATTACCTCTAATGACATCTTCATCCTTTAGCAAATCGACTATTTCATCATCCAAGTTAACCACGACCTTGTTTTTAACCCAATTTTGGGTGCATATCAAAGCTCCCACTAAAGAAGTGGACAACCTAGTCCTATATGGATTCAAGATACGACCACTTGTACTAAATGCGGATTTGGAGGCCACGTTAGACACTTGTAGTAGCTAAAATATCTACAATGTACATAGAAATTATAAACTAACAAAGTATACAATTATCATATTAAAAATTAAATAGAATTACCTTTCGCCATCTTTGCCAAAATGGGAAATCTTGGACCATTAAGTTTCCACCAAAGAAGTATATCAAACCCGGGATGAAGTTCTTCACGTGGCTCGTTTAGATACTTCTCTAACTCGGTTGCAACTTTATATGACCCACCCTCTCTTCCAAATAAGAAAGCATTCACAACTTTGCTTTGACTTGGTGCAACTTCATTTACCGACTTCTTTGATGGAATTCTTGAACTTTCACCCTCTCTTGCTTTGTATTGAGCAAACAAGTCCCCAAAGGCCTTCTCAAATACACCCGCCTTATCGTCAACCATAGAATTAAACTCATCATTCATAATTTCCGGTTTCCGATCATAAGACATCAAAATTTCAATCCCATTTCTAATGCTTTGCATCTTCATACAAGGATCTAAAATCAATGCAAAGTATGTATACATGTTGAGATGCATGAAATCTCCCCAATACTTCTTAAACTTGTCCCTTTGTTTTACCGACCATGACACAAAACTTCACATTGTTTTCCCATTCCCGAAGATGGGAATCAACATCAATAACTTCCATAAAAAAATGGTGGGCAACTAGATAGGATGTCCCCGACAGCAATTCCGTTTTTTCTTTGAACTTCTCAAAAAATTTAACAAATGTATCAATGACCAACCAATCCGAACCCTTAACCACATATTGCAAGTCAATTTCTGCGCTCATATATAGGAAATGCTTCTTTTAACTCCAATGCCGTTTTCAACATATCTAAAGTGGAGTTCCATCTAGTTGGACAATCTACACACAAGAACCTCTTAGACTCATATTTTGCCTCAATGATACATTCCTTAAAACTATCGATTCTTTGTGTGGAATTCTTGAACTTTCACCCTCTCTTGCTTTGTATTGAGCAAACAAGTCCCCAAAGGCCTTCTCAAATACACCCGCCTTATCGTCAACCATAGAATTAAACTCATCATTCATAATTTCCGGTTTCCGATCATAAGACATCAAAATTTCAATCCCATTTCTAATGCTTTGCATCTTCATACAAGGATCTAAAATCAATGCAAAGTATGTATACATGTTGAGATGCATGAAATCTCCCCAATACTTCTTAAACTTGTCCCTTTGTTTTACCGACCATGACACAAAACTTCACATTGTTTTCCCATTCCCGAAGATGGGAATCAACATCAATAACTTCCATAAAAAAATGGTGGGCAACTAGATAGGATGTCCCCGACAGCAATTCCGTTTTTTCTTTGAACTTCTCAAAAAATTTAACAAATGTATCAATGACCAACCAATCCGAACCCTTAACCACATATTGCAAGTCAATTTCTGCGCTCATATATAGGAAATGCTTCTTTTAACTCCAATGCCGTTTTCAACATATCTAAAGTGGAGTTCCATCTAGTTGGACAATCTACACACAAGAACCTCTTAGACTCATATTTTGCCTCAATGATACATTCCTTAAAACTATCGATTCTTTGTGTGGAATTCTTGATATATCTAACGGCCGAACGGACACCATCAATAGCTTGATTACAAAGAATCAATCCATCTTTCACAATCAAATTAAGTATATGTGCCATACACCTAACTTGTAAGTGGTTCGGGCCGGGTCGAGCCGGTTCTGGACCCGTGCACATCCCTACTACTACTCTATTAATTAGTTGAATTCCAAAAATCTACAAGGACCCACCTTTTACCTTCATTAAATCCGTATATTCACGAAAATGGAAAGGTAGCTAGAGCACTGGTTTGATCTCACATATATTAAAACATTCCTTTTTATATTTAATTTTTTTAAATACAAATAATATTTATGCATATTTTTAAATAGCATGAACAAATTATGAAAGTTTGTCACATTTTTATCTGTGTAAATTTATATTGAACTAAAAGGGTGTAAAAATTATTCATACTAAAAATTGTGAAGTTTTAAAAATCCACAATTTTAAGTAGGTTGAGCTAAAAACCAAACTGGAAAACCGAAAACCGAAAAAAACAGAACCGTGAAAACGGAAAACCGAGCAAAACCGATCGTTTGATTTTCTTTTTCTAAAAACCGAACGGATCGGTTCAGGCTTCGGTTTCATATGCAAAAAACCGATCAAAAATCCGAACCGAACCAAATATATTTTGATTTATTTTTATATTTATATCATATTACATTTATATCTATTACACATGTTTTGTAAATATGTCAATATATTTAAACTTTTTGTTTTTTTAGTGTACAAATCAAAATAATTTGCATGTTTTAGATGAAAATACATAACAAAATCTGTTCGGTTTATAAAAAGTTATAAATTTTGCAATTATTTACACTTTTAATATTGCAATTATTTACACTTTTAGTTAATATGAACAAATTACAAAAGTTATCACGCATTTATATGTGTGTAAAATTATATTGAACTAAAACTGTGCATAACTTTATCCACACTAAAAAGTATGAAGATTTAAAATTCCACAAATTTAGGTGTGAACTTTCATATTTATTTTTTTATGTGTCACATGTCCACAGTAGATATTATAGTTAGCGTGGACAAAAGTGGTATGACAAATTATATATGAAAGTTCATACCTAAAATTATGGGTGAGCATGGGTCGGTTTGGGTCAGCTTTGGCCTAATACGGAAACCAAAGTGATTCATTCGTTTTTTTTATAAACCAAACTCGTTGGATTCGGTTTTGGTTTGGTTTGGTTTGTCAGTTTCCCAATTCAGTTTGGGTCGGTTTTGGTTTCGGTTTTTTTGAAACTTTTTTTACGTTTTTAGTTTATTAAGTTATAAATTTAACATTCAGTTGTCAAGAAAAAAATATTATATGGAAACTAATATATATGGATGCTTTTTGTTAACTAATTATATCTTTTATGTGTTAAAATTGGTATAACTTTTTATAAACCGAATAGATTTTGTTATGTATTTTCATCTAAAACATGCAAGTTATTTTGATTTGTACACTAAAAAAACAAAAAGTTTAAATATATTGACATATTTACAAAACATGTGTAATAGATATAAATGTAATATGATATAAATATAAAAATAAATCAAAATATATTTGGTTCGGTTCGGATTTTTGATCGGTTTTTTGCATATGAAACCGAAGCCTGAACCGATCCGTTCGGTTTTTAGAAAAAGAAAATCAAACTGATCGGTTTTGCTCGGTTTTCCGTTTTCACGGTTATGTTTTTTTCGGTTTTTCAGTTTGGTTTTTTGTTCGCCCTACTTAAAATTGTGGATTTTTAAAACTTCACAATTTTTAGTATGAATAAATTTTACATACTTTTAGTTCAATATAAATTTACACTGATAAAAATGTGACAAACTTTCATAATTTGTTCATGCTATTTAAAAATATGCATAAATATTATTTGTATTTAAAAAAATTAAATATAAAAAGGAATGTTTTAATATATGTGAGATCAAACCAGTGCTCTAGCTACCTTTCCATTTTCGTGAATATACGGATTTAATGAAGGTAAAAGGTGGGTCCTTGTAGATTTTTGGAATTCAACTAATTAATAGAGTAGTACTTTCCATTACCTACAAATAACTTTCTACTTAAAATAAAATTGGCTACAAAATCAAAGTAATATAAATAAAAATTAAAAAAAGTATGTAGTAAAAGAGAAAGTAACAGTGTCTAGAAAATCAATTTCCAACCCATTTCAACTTTCAAGGCATCTACTATTTAAAAACGTGGCCTTTTTTTCTTTCACTTATTATCTGCCCTTCCTACTTTCCCCTTCTCAAGTTCTTTCCAATACATTTCCCAATTGAAAAACAACTTAAATACACCAGATCGTTTCTTTTCCATCAATGTTTGCAAATCTACAAACACTGTAGAACAACATAAAAGCAATGATTTTACATATATACAAATCAACGAACTTGTATTGGATTTCGGTTAGCTTTTAGTGTGATTTCGGTTTTCGGTTTTTCCTTACAAAAAACAAACACATAGTCCATATCAAAATATTACACACATAGAAGTACGTGCATCCCCTCACTGAGCAAATTTGTTTGTCTATGTTTGCAAATATTTTCATTCACGTTGATAAGAGGTGTTTGTCTAGGGTACGTGCAAGGCTTCACCATTATACGGTGAGGCTTCCCTGATGTCGCATACCCACTGAATGTTCGGAAAAAAAAGAAAAAAAAAGGTGTTTGTCTTATTTTTATGTTTGGTTTCGGACCCGAAAAAAAGTGTTGCTAGTTCAGATCTATCGACTATGCTTTCCCCTTTAAAAAAAGGTATATCTATTTCTCTACTATATATACTTTTTCACATTTTTTCAAACTTTTTGAGTTGTTATATTATGTTAGCATCACCTAGTATATTCATTACCGATTTGAATACGTAACAACGCGTCAACGCTTTAAGAATGATGTACACAATTAGTTAAATATCGACACCTTTTTTTCCTGGACCTTTTGGAGGTGTTTCCTATTATTAAAGAGTTACGAGTATTATTATTGTTTATAGATACTTCATGATGATGTCTTCAATTATGCATTGCAAAAAACAAAAAGAGTTAGATAACAGTAATTGAGTCGTAATGTATATATCTAGTCATAAGTGAGATACTGTCGCTTAAGGCCTTCACATATTAGAGGCCTCCTCAAGTTTTATAAAGCTTTCGAGCTTAGATATCTTACTTTTCGGAAACTTGATGCTAGTATAATATGTTTAGATATCTTACTTTTCGGAAACTAAGTATTTTACACTAAATAGTTGATCATTGAAGTCCATATAGGAGAAAAATAAAAAGCTCAGACCTTGTTTTAATGGAGGAATGCAGTAGAGGTTGAAGATGACCCAAAACAGTGTAGTTGAATATTAGACGAAATAAATATTGTGAGAGTTGAGGGTATATATTGTAATATGATGGTCTGTATAAGGACACCTTATATGTAACCCTAAATCACATCATTCTAATACAATACAATATTCTTGGGTTTAATTTCAGAGCGATTTGGACTTATCTGATGGTGGTTTCCCCGTCGGGGAAACTGTATATTGGAAGATAGAATCTTACTTATATTATCAAAATGGTAAATTTCCACTACATTACATGAACTATATATGATGGGTCTAAGTTGATAAAATTGAAATTAGAGGGGCCTAAATAAAATTTAGATATATTTAGATATAATAATAAGACATTAAATAATGTAATCAAGTACACAACCATTCAAACGTCCTAGAGCATTAGCTCAATGGTTGAAAGGTCATCCCTCATGCAAGTGGTCTTGTGTTCAAGCCTTGGGGAGGATATAGGAAGTCCCTTTGAAGGCTTGGCTTGGGTATACCCAGGTTCAAGTCTGAGGGGGCAGGGTTTACCCCTATTAATTGTCGTGCCTTCGGGCGGATTAGTAGGGGGTTTTCCCCATTGGGTATTTGAAATAGGCATTTCTATTTCAAGGGAGCTCTCTAGCGCAGACTCGGTTAAGACAACGTATGTTAGACCTGCCGCAGTCGAATCACGACACGAAGTTTCAAGCGAAATTCACCTTTCAATAAAAAAAAAGTACAACCATTCAAAATTAAACCCAAGAATATTGTATTGTATTAGAATGATGTGATTTAGGGTTACATATAGGGTGTCCTTATATAGACCACCATATTACAATATAGACCCTAAACTATCACAATATTTATTTAGTCTAATACTCCCCCGCAAGCTAAGCGCGGGAGCGATTCTAGCTTGAAACATAAAAAGATAAGAACAAACGTAAAAAACTCAAATTTAAAAGCAATGTCTTCATCTTCTCTACAACTTATGCTCTTCAAACATTCGATCTCTTTGTGTTTTAAGGCTCTCTTTGTGTTTTAAGGCTGATGTCTCGAGATTCCGTTCACCGCCGCCAACTTGTATTTGTGCTGGAAAAGGAAAAGTAAAGCGGTATTGTGAGCGCCGCCGCCTTTGTATGGCGGGTATGCTCATATGCAATTCTAAGTGATATCCTGGAATCAATTAACAAGTTGGCCAAGTCGCGTGCAGCTCCTGTCCATTTATGCATGCCATTACGCACATGTATATCTTTATACTTGTCATCCGTGTACATCCCCTCACTTTCAACCCCTTGTCTAGTTGCTTGGTAGCTGTGGACGATCAGTCATCCGATGTCAATAATGTCTTTCTCTCGATGCGATGAATTGGTGGAAAATGAGTAGGTTTTGATGTCGGAAATCTTAGCTTTGCCGTTTTCATGAAGGCCAATTACACCTTCAATAAGCGTACTAAAAAACTGTTGAGTAAGTTTCATATTAGGTTGCTTCACCAACTCGTACAATGTTGAGTCGCATCGCTCGAAAGCGATGTCATATCTCGTATCGCTTTCGAGCGATGCGACTCAATGTTGTACAAGTTGGTGAAGCAACCTAATATGAAACTTACTCAACAGGTTTTTAGTATGCTTATTGAAGGTGTAATTGGCCTTCACGAAAATGGCAAAGCTAAGATTTCCGGCTTCAAAAGGCTCATTTTCCACCAATTCATCACATCGAGAAAAAGACATTATTGACATCGGACGACTGATTGTCCACAGCTACCAAGCAACTAGACAAAGGGTTGAAAGTGAGGGGTTATACACGGATGACAAGTATAAAGATATACCTGTGTGTAATGGCATGCATAAATGGGTTGGGGTTGCACGCGACTTGGCCGACTTGTTAATTGATTCCAGGATATCACTTAGAATTGCATGAGCATACCCGCCATACAAAGGCGGCGGCGCTCACAATACCGCTTTACTTTTCCTTTTCCAGCACAAATACAAGTTGGCGGCGAAGACGAGGAAAAAAGGTGTTCACGAACGGAATCTCGAGACATCAGCCTTAAAACACAAAGAGAGCGAATGTTTGAAGAGCAGAAGTTGAAGATGAAGACATTGCCTTTTGATTTGAGTTTTTTACGTTTGTTCTTATTTTTCAAGCTAGAATCGCTCATGCGTTTAGCTTACCGGGGAGTATTAGACTATATAAATATTGTGATAGTTTAGGGTCTATATAAGGACACCCTATATGTAACCATAAATCACATCATTCTAATACAATACAGTATTCTTGGGTTTAATTTTGAATGATTGTACTTGATTACATTATTTA
The DNA here is from genome assembly GCA_034093135.1 of Erigeron breviscapus. NCBI lineage: Eukaryota > Viridiplantae > Streptophyta > Magnoliopsida > Asterales > Asteraceae > Erigeron > Erigeron breviscapus. Next base: position 48,500,725 of record CM067171.1, on the reverse strand, counting down.
ATGTCTTATTATTATATCTAAATTTATTTAGGCCCTTCTGATTTCAATTTTATCAACTTAGACCCATCATATATAGTTCATATAATGAAGTGGAAATTTACCATTTTGATAATATAAGTTCAATATCAACTTAGACCCATCATATTTTAGTGATGTTAAAATTTTTGGTAATATAACTTTAATATGTACACGCATTATATATAGTGTTAAAGATTTTGTTCTATTCTTTTAACTCCATTATTTATCAGTTTTTAATTTATTTTGTCGATTCCAAGCCGGATAAAGTAAAAGGGTTTTGTTCAAAAGTTTTTAAGAAAGGCCTCCAATATTTTTTTATTTTTTTTAAACATAAGAAATACGATTCAAATTGAGGTTCACAACTAATAGTTTTCAAAAACCACGAAGTTCACAATACCTAATAGATCAACAGAAGATCTTAATAACAAAATCTGACTCCAGTGGATTTTTCAGAAACCACGAAGTTCACAATACCTAATAGATCAACAGAAGATATTAATACCAAAATCTGACTCGGTAACAACTCATCAAAGAGTGACTAAGAAACATATCAATTTAAAGCAACCTTGTGCATTCCTTCCTTTGGCTTGCCCTGTGGAATCACCACCTTTAAAACCCCATTTTCCAACTGACCATGGGCTTTGAAGACATCATATGTCTCCCACTTGCCCCATGGAATGAGAAAATCAAACTTGATTTTCTTTGCCCCCTCAACAGAATATGGAGCATTAACTATATGAATCCACCCTTCACCCTTCTCTGGAGTCACCTTGACATCTTTTCTTCCATAACTAGGCATTACCCCCACAATTTCCAGGGATCCATCAGCTCGAACCTGCGTGTTGCAATCATCTCCCGGAACTGATGTTCTAACGCGTCGCACAACCCTATTGCTCAACTTTCCCAGATAAGTCGGCGCGGCCGTTGCAGGCCCCCTCCTATTAGATCCACCCTAACCTCTTGTATCTGGATAGAGTCCCTGGACATAGCCACTATCCAACCAGAGCCTATCAGTGCAACTATACTAGCAATTCTTGGTCTCCCAGCAGTGGGACGTGGGGCAGGGCACCAGATGTCGATCATGGCTTCACATCACCAACCCTTACAGGTTCCTTCCTAACAAGAGCCTTGTGATTCTATCTCTTGCGTAGTTCCAGACTTGTTTTCCAAAGATTCGCAACCTGCCTGCCGCCATTAGTCTTTAGTCTGAAATGGATCGCTAGCAATAGAGAGGTAAGGTTAAGGCCTCCAATACCAAAAAAAATGTTAAGCCAACTCTTATTTATCATGAAATATTATTTCTATGCATTTTATAACTTGACCAACAAACTTTTTTTTTGTTTCCTAAAGAGTAGAAGTTGATGACAAGCTCAAAGGCCTTCAGGGAGGTCCTTCAAATCCATTGATGAAAAGTATGGACTCCATATTTTAATTTTAAAGTCTTATGAGGGTTAAGTGAGTAGATTGTAAATTGAAAAATGTGAGAGTATATAGTATATACATGCTTGGTGGTTATGTTATATGCTTATTAATGGTTGTTATGCATGTTAGATCCAAGATGTAAGGATAGGTTGCCAAGAAAGGTCAAGCTGATTCCTTATGCTTATGATACAAATGTCATGTGGAGGGACAAGTTTTCAAAGGATTCCTATTGTCTCATGGACCAGAACTGCGGAAGCAATGGAAGCCGACTCTGCCCTCAAGAAAAGCCGCTATAGCGGTGTTCCATTTTAATAATTTTAGTTATGTTTTATGTATTAAATCAAACGTTTTAGAAAAATGCCTCCAATATTAATACCACTTAAGACCACCAAAAAGGTTAAACCGACTCTAAGTGAGAGTAAGTTCATATCTTAAATCATGGATGGACTCATGGACTCGAACTCGTAGAACTGTCAGGGAGAACTAGAATATTGTCACACGCTGGCAGGCTAAAGTTTTGCAAGCCTTTAAAGAGGTATGATTACTTACCTCCTACACTCGCTTGTTCTTTTCTGATTGGCTGGAGGTCTCCATGGAAACGGTTTTTTTTACCCTTGGTAGAGGCAACTAGGCAAGACTTTATACATCCCACCTCCTTTTGTACTCTTTTATATCTTCATCCATGATATGGTACAGGCATGACATTTTGCTTATTTGTTTAAGATTAATGAGCTTGCATATTGTCGTTTAAAAGTAGTGTTAGTTCAAGAAATGTTGATATATAAATCATGTGTTTCTCTCCTTATCCTTAATTTAAAGGTGATATCTTGAGTTTGTTGACTAATATATTATGCCATATAAATCTGAGGTGCAAAAAAAAAAAAAAAAAAAAAAAAAAAAAAAAAAAAAAAAAAAAAAAAAAAAAAAAAAAAAAAACAAAAAAAAAAAAAAAAAAAAAAAAAAAAAAAAAAAAAAAAAAAAAAAAAAAAAAAAAAAAAAAAAAAAAAAAAAAAAAAAAAAAAAAAAAAAAAAAAAAAAAAAAAAAAAAAAAAAAAAAAAAAAAAAAAAAAAAAAAAAAAAAAAAAAAAAAAAAAAAAAAAAAAAAAAAAAAAAAAAAAAAAAAAAAAAAAAAAAAAAAAAAAAAAAAAAAAAAAAAAAAAAAAAAAAAAAAAAAAAAAAAAAAAAAAAAAAAAAAAAAAAAAAAAAAAAAAAAAAAAAAAAAAAAAAAAAAAAAAAAAAAAAAAAAAAAAAAAAAAAAAAAAAAAAAAAAAAAAAAAAAAAAAAAAAAAAAAAAAAAAAAAAAAAAAAAAAAAAAAAAAAAAAAAAAAAAAAAAAAAAAAAAAAAAAAAAAAAAAAAAAAAAAAAAAAAAAAAAAAAAAAAAAAAAAAAAAAAAAAAAAAAAAAAAAAAAAAAAAAAAAAAAAAAAAAAAAAAAAAAAAAAAAAAAAAAAAAAAAAAAAAAAAAAAAAAAAAAAAAAAAAAAAAAAAAAAAAAAAAAAAAAAAAAAAAAAAAAAAAAAAAAAAAAAAAAAAAAAAAAAAAAAAAAAAAAAAAAAAAAAAAAAAAAAAAAAAAAAAAAAAAAAAAAAAAAAAAAAAAAAAAAAAAAAAAAAAAAAAAAAAAAAAAAAAAAAAAAAAAAAAAAAAAAAAAAAAAAAAAAAAAAAAAAAAAAAAAAAAAAAAAAAAAAAAAAAAAAAAAAAAAAAAAAAAAAAAAAAAAAAAAAAAAAAAAAAAAAAAAAAAAAAAAAAAAAAAAAAAAAAAAAAAAAAAAAAAAAAAAAAAAAAAAAAAAAAAAAAAAAAAAAAAAAAAAAAAAAAAAAAAAAAAAAAAAAAAAAAAAAAAAAAAAAAAAAAAAAAAAAAAAAAAAAAAAAAAAAAAAAAAAAAAAAAAAAAAAAAAAAAAAAAAAAAAAAAAAAAAAAAAAAAAAAAAAAAAAAAAAAAAAAAAAAAAAAAAAAAAAAAAAAAAAAAAAAAAAAAAAAAAAAAAAAAAAAAAAAAAAAAAAAAAAAAAAAAAAAAAAAAAAAAAAAAAAAAAAAAAAAAAAAAAAAAAAAAAAAAAAAAAAAAAAAAAAAAAAAAAAAAAAAAAAAAAAAAAAAAAAAAAAAAAAAAAAAAAAAAAAAAAAAAAAAAAAAAAAAAAAAAAAAAAAAAAAAAAAAAAAAAAAAAAAAAAAAAAAAAAAAAAAAAAAAAAAAAAAAAAAAAAAAAAAAAAAAAAAAAAAAAAAAAAAAAAAAAAAAAAAAAAAAAAAAAAAAAAAAAAAAAAAAAAAAAAAAAAAAAAAAAAAAAAAAAAAAAAAAAAAAAAAAAAAAAAAAAAAAAAAAAAAAAAAAAAAAAAAAAAAAAAAAAAAAAAAAAAAAAAAAAAAAAAAAAAAAAAAAAAAAAAAAAAAAAAAAAAAAAAAAAAAAAAAAAAAAAAAAAAAAAAAAAAAAAAAAAAAAAAAAAAAAAAAAAAAAAAAAAAAAAAAAAAAAAAAAAAAAAAAAAAAAAAAAAAAAAAAAAAAAAAAAAAAAAAAAAAAAAAAAAAAAAAAAAAAAAAAAAAAAAAAAAAAAAAAAAAAAAAAAAAAAAAAAAAAAAAAAAAAAAAAAAAAAAAAAAAAAAAAAAAAAAAAAAAAAAAAAAAAAAAAAAAAAAAAAAAAAAAAAAAAAAAAAAAAAAAAAAAAAAAAAAAAAAAAAAAAAAAAAAAAAAAAAAAAAAAAAAAAAAAAAAAAAAAAAAAAAAAAAAAAAAAAAAAAAAAAAAAAAAAAAAAAAAAAAAAAAAAAAAAAAATAAAAAACTAAAAAGCCTTGAAATATTAGGCAAAGGGATTAATTGGGGGAAACCATCTTCTCTTGGATGAAAGAGCAAAATCATGAAAGAATTTGTATCTTACAATTACTAAAGAACGAGTGATTGTGCACCAAACCGCATAGTATGATAATTCCGGCAAGGGCTTATTTTGATCTGTGATCGTATGTGTGAGAGTGCGGCTGATTATGATCATGCCGAATGAATGGGATTTCCCCTCCTTATATAGGAGAGGGTAATCTTGAGGAGAAAGCTAGGGTTTTAACCCTAGTTAGGGTTTTGGCATATCTAGGATATATTTATCCGATTTACTTGCTATCTTTATCCCTTTATAATTGGGATATGATTTACTATATTTTAGGAAGGGATTCGTAGCTATCTTTAGCTATTTAATTATTATTTAATATCTTCGAGCTTCGTGCTAGGTGATCTTCGTATGACTACTCGGAGGGGTACATCGTCAAGCCCCCCAGTCTAATATTAGAGGCTGCCAAGGCTGTGATTTTAGACTTTACTTCTTCGTCTTCTAACGCGCTGGTCTTCATACAATTTTGTCCAAATAAGCTTTGCTGAAAGTTTTGCTCGGAGGGCTAAAGGATGCTCAATTTCGATATATCGCAGGGGACTGAAGGCGAATGACTTTTTCTTGATGTTGTAAGTGGTAATTTTGTAATAGTTGATCAAAGGGTTGGGATGAGGCTTCATTGTTCGCGTTAATATACCTTTAAATATTTTTCACCATTGTTGATCGCTACTTGCCCAGGTAACTTTTCTTTCTTTGTGGGAAAGTGATTTGCGAATGGTGACTTTTGTGGGCGATCTTTGTAAGGTACTTTCACGAAGGCTCTTGATATGGTCTTTACTAGAGATCAGTCGTTTTGTTTTAGGGACCCTTGATCTTTGAATCTCACTTTTTTGTGATGAAGTGGATTTACGGAGATCAGTGAGTCTTGTAACGGGGGAAATTTATAATATAGGTAATCATGAAGTGTTATGCTTCAGATTCGGTGGTGTCATGGTATCCTTAGTAAAGTAATACACTTGCTATGTAGGGTATAATCCCGAAGGCTATCATGAGACAAGGTCGTTTGCCATTGTCTTTTTGTGGATAAGTTGATGGGAAACGTGAGCGTCTTGCGCGGTGGTGAAACTAGGCGTAGTAGTTTTGGGGTGGTATGGAGGTTAGGTATTCGTTATGAGAGAGTTTCTTCTTATCGGTCTTCCTCATAATGGGGTAATCTTCGTATCTTTTTGTTATGCATAATGTAAACAACCGGTGTTGTATCCTTTAAATCAGAGGTCGTATTCTTGTTCCACTTTTGTCGCTTTGTTGAGTAACTTCGTGCGTTGATGAACTTGGTGTACCGTTATTTTTACTCTTCATGTGGTTGTGTCTTTGTTCTGTAGATCACATGGTCATCTTTTTATAATTCTTTCCTTTGGTGTAGGGCAAGTGTTGCGGACTTTAGGAATTTTGTTTCTCGTCATGTGGAGAAGGCATCGCTGATGTTTCAGAGTTACGAGGGATATGTACTTCATATATTGTCGATTCTGTTGTCTTTGGATGACTATTCTCTTCTTGTAATTATCTATGAAGGTGCTAGAGGTATCCTTGTTGTTATGGGAGGTTTCTTCGAAGTTCCCAAGGGATCCCCTTTTCTCTTTCTGATTTTGATAGTGGTTTGTGTAGGCCACTATCCTTCGTTAATTCTTTCAAGCTTTCTTTAGGGGCTTCGGGTGACGAATTATTCTTTATATTATTCAGAAGTCCTTTCTTTAGGCTTCGAATGGATCATCATTCCAAGCTACCTTTTTGTTGCTTTGTGAGTTGTCTCTGGACCTTCGGGGGCACATATATGGCCTCCGTATGGTCGTGTAGAAGTTTGCTGGAAATTTGAAGGTCTTTTCTTGTATGTGCACGGTATCGAGGGTATCACCATTCGATTGTTCCGTGTCTTACACTTTTTAGGGTGAGTTTGGTAAAACTCTGCATGGTATCGAAGGCAACCACCTTCGTATTTTCCATGTCTTTTTGCTCGTGCATGCTTCGTTATGGAAGTTTTGTTCTTCCAATTACGATTTGGCTATATGTTATGTAGGCGTCCCTATCATACATTGAGCCTTAGTAGCATGTCTTTTATTGGTAAATGGATACGTACGTGGTAAAATAGGTAATACGATAGGGAGCGACCCTTCGTAATGGTTAAAGATGAGGGTGTGTTCACCACTTTCTGACCTTATTCGGGCCATGAGTTTTACGACGTAGGCCACGTAGGTCTCTTTGTCGTGTACAAAATAATTCAAACCTTTGTTAGGTCATATATACATGATTTTTGTGGAATGGTCCCTTCCAGAGTGGGACCTTTATATCATGCTTTCTTTAAACCTCAGTACTCACATATGAGCAACTCCATAAATTAGCCATTACGAAGCTTGTCTAAACTTTGTAGTTAAGCCATTACGCCATTTAAACAACTGTCAAATGAGAGCTGAGATCAAAGAGTTAGCATAATATCTAATAAAGACTTATATGGTTGCTAGGTTGCACCATTTTTTCAGCTTAGGAATAATATAAAACGTTGTGGTCTTAATAGGACCAATGTTTGGCCAATTTCGGAGGGCATTGCCTCCCAAATTTTTCGTTGGCCTCTTTATTTATTATTATTATGAGGTATTCGGTATTGAGTGAAGGGTATTTGCTATGGCAATTTTGTACATATTTGTGTATAATATTCCTTTAAAGTGTTTGATATTGTTTTAAAGGGTTTCTAGTGTTTGTTTTCTCGAAGGGGTATCCCCTTCGTTTTATGACTCTGAAGTGTGTTCTATGTTCCTATAGATTTAGGAATATTAGTGCATGGTTCCGAAGGCAACCACCCGCGGAGTTCCATGTCTCACATTTTGCGAATAAAGTTTTTGGAGTAATAGTTGCGAGGCTAGGGCCTAGGTAATGATTTGGGTAAGCTTTTCTAGTAAAAGATGTTGGAGGATTTTGCCTGAGTCCCTAGGTGTGTTAACGAGAATGAGACGAGGACTTCTTTGACTTATGCGTTGTGGAAGGTAATGGGAAAATCCTTGGATATTCGGATGTTGTAAGGAAATTATCGCAGTAGTCTGTATGTGACCTTCCGAATCTACGGGGAGGTGAATCGTCAAGCCTCTTAGGCTTAAGGGTAGTGACAAAGCATGTATTTGTTGACCTCCGTGCTTGCGGAAGGGCGTTATTTAAAAGGTTTATGAGCTAGAAGTGGAAGTGATAATAGTCTCGACCTTCTTAGACTTAGATAAGATTTTTTGTACAAGACTGTAGGCTCGTGGCCTCTGACATATTTTGGTTTAGATTGATTTTTGGATAACGAACCTTGTAGAGGGTAACCTACTTTCGGAGTTTTACTTTATGGAAGCGTTATGAAGAAAAAGTATTATACCCGATGATTTTGCTCTACGGAGGTTATATGATCTACGAAGAGTAGGAAACCATGTCCGTGGCTTTATCTTGACGGGAATATTTCAGTATGTCGATACTTTTAAGGGTTGGTAATTTATGAGGCTTATGCCTTACGAATTGAGCCGTGGGTGAGCTGTGGTATATGGTTTAAACTATCACGTAGGTGACCATTATACAAGCTATATACACCTTTAGGCAAAATATAAAAGATCATGGTTTTAGTGCATACCTTGTGATTTTAATGCCCATATAGTTTGGTTGGAGAGTTTTTACCTCACGTCTTGAGCTTTGTAGAGGAAGATTGCAGGTGTGACCTTTTTGAGTGGAGAAGGTGTCAGAAAGATTTGTCGCGCAACGTCATCGAAGGTGAGGTATATATCATCAATAGCCCCCAGTCTAATATTATGGACTGCTAGGGTCGTGATTTTAGACTATACTCCTTGTTCGCCAATTTCACGAGTTATTGCATCGAATTTACTTCGATAAAAGAGAGTACCGAAGGCTACTGAGAGTTCCTGAAGGTCACTGTATGTTATCGGAGATTTCCGAAGGTCGCCGAAGGCTGCCGAAGGTTTCCGGAGCTGGATTAAAGTCTCCTAGAGACTTCTAGAGCTCATTAAAAGGCTTTTGGAGGTTTCCATAGGTCTCTGGAAGCTTTAGGAGGTCTTCGGAGCTCAACGAAGGCTGTATGAGATTTTCAAAGCTCGTCGGAGGCTGCTGAAAGTGTCCGAGGCTTGCTAAATGCTGACGAAGGTTTTCGAAGGCTGTTGAAGATTCTGGGTCAAGTTCTCTATCTTGATTTACGTCGGGAAAGACTGTTGGAGGATGCCAGAGGCTATAGGGGTCCTTTGAAGCTCGCTGGGGGATTCCGAACGTCGCTGGAGACTTTATAAGATTTCTGACCGTAGCTACAGGCTGTTGGAAGTTTTCGTAGGTCTTCGAAGCCTAATTGAGGTTTCCGAAGCTCGTCGAAGGCTGTCGGAGGTTTCCGAAGCTCGTCGAAGGCTGTCGGAGGTTTCCAAAGCTCGTCGAAGGCTGTCGGAGGTTTCCGAAGCTCGTCGAAGGCTGTCGGAGGTTTCCGAAGCTCGTCGAAGGCTGTCGGAGGTTTCTGAAGCTTGTCGAAGGCTGTCGGAAATTTCCGAAGCTCGTCGAAGGCTTTCGGAGGTTTCCGTAGCTCGTTGAAGGCTGTCGGAGGTTTCCGAAGCTTGGTGAAGACTGTCGGAGGTTTCCGAAGGTCGCTGAAGGCTTCGGGTTGGCTCATCCATCTGGATCTGGAGCAGGATAGGCAGCGAAGCAGACTTTCCATCTCGATCTTTCTCTTTTACTATTATTAGTTTTTGTACCATGGAGATGATTTTATTAAATAAGTATAACCGTTAAAGGTCAATATTTGTATCGGATCCGGTACTCTGAACGCTCCAAGTCAAATATACCAACATGAATTAATTATTATTGAGACTTAGTATCTAAGTCAAATATTCCAACATGAAACTGCCAGGATCAAAAGCTTTTGGCTTTTGATTGGTTGTTGTTTCCTCATGGGTTTTTTCATTAGTCGCCATAGACATATTGAAAGTTGGAATAATGTCTTGCTGTATTAATATGTACCTCATGATGTTCGATGGCATGCTTTATTGATGACAAGATATTATATATATCTACTGTGTTGATATAATGGCAGCCGTAATATATGAATAATATATTTAATATATTTACTCATCACGTAATTCACGTGGCCGCCCATTCTCAATCAGCAGATCTTGTGTGTTGTATTGATATGTCGATATAAAGGGAATTTTCGTTCGTCGGAGTTTTCTTTTACGGTGATCTATCATCTTTTTAGCTTGGTACGACGGATCATAGTGTGGTTTAATGGTGGGTTTTTTGATATGAATCAGTGTGGTCCCACGGATGGCGTCAAATGATTGTGCACCAAACCGCATAGTTGATGATAATTCCGGCAAGGGCTTATTTCGATCTGTGATCGTATGTGTGAGAGTGCGGCTGATTATGATCATGCCGAATGAATGGGATTTCCCCTCCTTATATAGGAGAGGGTAATCTTGAGGAGGAAGCTAGGGTTTTAACCCTAGTTAGGGTTTTGGCATATCTAGGATATATTTATCCGATTTACTTGCCATCTTTATCCCTTTATAATTGGGATATGATTTACTATATTTTAGGAAGGGATTCGTAGCTATCTTTAGCTATTTAATTATTATTTAATATCTTCGAGCTTCGTGCTAGGTGATCTTCGTATGACTACTCGGAGGGGTACATCGTCAAGCCCCCCAGTCTAATATTAGAGGCTGCCAAGGCTGTGATTTTAGACTTTACTTCTTCGTCTTCTAACGCGCTGGTCTTCATACAATTTTGTCCAAATAAGCTTTGCTGAAAGTTTTGCTCGGAGGGCTAAAGGATGCTCAATTTCGATATATCGCAGGGGACTGAAGGCGAATGACTTTTTCTTGATGTTGTAAGTGGTAATTTTGTAATAGTTGATCAAACGGTTGGGATGAGGCTTCATTGTTCGCGTTATTATACCTTTAAATATTTTTCGCCATTGTTGATCGCTACTTGCCCAGGTAACTTTTCTTTCTTTGTGGGAAAGTGATTTGCGAATGGTGACTTTTGTGGGCGATCTTTGTAAGGTACTTTCACGAAGGCTCTTGATATGGTCTTTACTAGAGATCAGCCGTTTTGTTTTAGGGACCCTTGATCTTTGAATCTCACTTTTTTGTGATGAAGTGGATTTACGGAGATCAGTGAGTCTTGTAACGGGGAAATTTATAATATAGGTAATCATGAAGTGTTATGCTTCAGATTCGGTGGTGTCATGGTATCCTTAGTAAAGTAATACACTTGCTATGTAGGGTATAATCCCGAAGGCTATCATGAGACAAGGTCGTTTGCCATTGTCTTTTTGTGGATAAGTTGATGGGAAACGTGAGCGTCTTGCGCGGTGGTGAAACTAGGCGTAGTAGTTTTGGGGTGGTATGGAGGTTAGGTATTCGTTATGAGAGAGTTTCTTCTTATCGGTCTTCCTCATAATGGGGTAATCTTCGTATCTTTTTGTTATGCATAATGTAAACAACCGGTGTTGTATCCTTTAAATCAGAGGTCGTATTCTTGTTCCACTTTTGTCGCTTTGTTGAGTAACTTCGTGCGTTGATGAACTTGGTGTACCGTTATTTTTACTCTTCATGTGGTTGTGTCTTTGTTCTGTAGATCACATGGTCATCTTTTTATAATTCTTTCCTTTGGTGTAGGGCAAGTGTTGCGGACTTTAGGAATTTTGTTTCTCGTCATGTGGAGAAGGCATCGCTGATGTTTCAGAGTTACGAGGGATATGTACTTCATATATTGTCGATTCTGTTGTCTTTGGATGACTATTCTCTTCTTGTAATTATCTATGAAGGTGCTAGAGGTATCCTTGTTGTTATGGGAGGTTTCTTCGAAGTTCCCAAGGGATCCCCTTTTCTCTTTCTGATTTTGATAGTGGTTTGTGTAGGCCACTATCCTTCGTTAATTCTTTCAAGCTTTCTTTAGGGGCTTCGGGTGACGAATTATTCTTTATATTATTCGGAAGTCCTTTCTTTAGGCTTCGAATGGATCATCATTCCAAGCTACCTTTTTGTTGCTTTGTGAGTTGTCTCTGGACCTTCGGGGGCACATATATGGCCTCCGTATGGTCGTGTAGAAGTTTGCTGGAAATTTGAAGGTCTTTTCTTGTATGTGCACGGTATCGAGGGTATCACCATTCGATTGTTCCATGTCTTACACTTTTTAGGGTGAGTTTGGTAAAACTCTGCATGGTATCGAAGGCAACCACCTTCGTATTTTCCATGTCTTTTTGCTCGTGCATGCTTCGTTATGGAAGTTTTGTTCTTCCAATTACGATTTGGCTATATGTTATGTAGGCGTCCCTATCATACATTGAGCCTTAGTAGCATGTCTTTTATTGGTAAATGGATACGTACGTGGTAAAATAGGTAATACGATAGGGAGCGACCCTTCGTAATGGTTAAAGATGAGGGTGTGTTCACCACTTTCTGACCTTATTCGGGCCATGAGTTTTACGACGTAGGCCACGTAGGTCTCTTTGTCGTGTACAAAATAATTCAAACCTTTGTTAGGTCATATATACATGATTTTTGTGGAATGGTCCCTTCCAGAGTGGGACCTTTATATCATGCTTTCTTTAAACCTCAGTACTCACATATGAGCAACTCCATAAATTAGCCATTACGAAGCTTGTCTAAACTTTGTAGTTAAGCCATTACGCCATTTAAACAACTGTCAAATGAGAGCTGAGATCAAAGAGTTAGCATAATATCTAATAAAGACTTATATGGTTGCTAGGTTGCACCATTTTTTCAGCTTAGGAATAATATAAAACGTTGTGGTCTTAATAGGACCAATGTTTGGCCAATTTCGGAGGGCATTGCCTCCCAAATTTTTCGTTGGCCTCTTTATTTATTATTATTATGAGGTATTCGGTATTGAGTGAAGGGTATTTGCTATGGCAATTTTGTACATATTTGTGTATAATATTCCTTTAAAGTGTTTGATATTGTTTTAAAGGGTTTCTAGTGTTTGTTTTCTCGAAGGGGTATCCCCTTCGTTTTATGACTCTGAAGTGTGTTCTATGTTCCTATAGATTTAGGAATATTAGTGCATGGTTCCGAAGGCAACCACCCGCGGAGTTCCATGTCTCACATTTTGCGAATAAAGTTTTTGGAGTAATAGTTGCGAGGCTAGGGCCTAGGTAATGATTTGGGTAAGCTTTTCTAGTAAAAGATGTTGGAGGATTTTGCCTGAGTCCCTAGGTGTGTTAACGAGAATGAGACGAGGACTTCTTTGACTTATGCGTTGTGGAAGGTAATGGGAAAATCCTTGGATATTCGGATGTTGTAAGGAAATTATCGCAGTAGTCTGTATGTGACCTTCCGAATCTACGGGGAGGTGAATCGTCAAGCCTCTTAGGCTTAAGGGTAGTGACAAAGCATGTATTTGTTGACCTCCGTGCTTGCGGAAGGGCGTTATTTAAAAGGTTTATGAGCTAGAAGTGGAAGTGATAATAGTCTCGACCTTCTTAGACTTAGATAAGATTTTTTGTACAAGACTGTAGGCTCGTGGCCTCTGACATATTTTGGTTTAGATTGATTTTTGGATAACGAACCTTGTAGAGGGTAACCTACTTTCGGAGTTTTACTTTATGGAAGCGTTATGAAGAAAAAGTATTATACCTGATGATTTTGCTCTACGGAGGTTATATGATCTACGAAGAGTAGGAAACCATGTCCGTGGCTTTATCTTGACGGGAATATTTCAGTATGTCGATACTTTTAAGGGTTGGTAATTTATGAGGCTTATGCCTTACGAATTGAGCCGTGGGTGAGCTGTGGTATATGGTTTAAACTATCACGTAGGTGACCATTATACAAGCTATATACACCTTTAGGCAAAATATAAAAGATCATGGTTTTAGTGCATACCTTGTGATTTTAATGCCCATATAGTTTGGTTGGAGAGTTTTTACCTCACGTCTTGAGCTTTGTAGAGGAAGATTGCAGGTGTGACCTTTTTGAGTGGAGAAGGTGTCAGAAAGATTTGTCGCGCAACGTCATCGAAGGTGAGGTATATATCATCAATAGCCCCAGTCTAATATTATGGACTGCTAGGGTCGTGATTTTAGACTATACTCCTTGTTCGCCAATTTCACGAGTTATTGCATCGAATTTACTTCGATAAAAGAGAGTACCGAAGGCTGCTGAGAGTTCCTGAAGGTGTCAAGGCTATCGGAGGTTTCCGAAGCTCGTGAAGGCTGCCGAAGGTTTCCGGAGCTGGATTAAAGTCTCCTAGAGACTTCTAGAGCTCATTAAAAGGCTTTTGGAGGTTTCCGAAGCTTGCTGAAGACTGATGGAGGTGTCCGAAGCTTGTCGAAGGCTGTCGGAGGTTTCCGAAGCTTGCTGAAGACTGATGGAGGTGTCCGAAGCTTGTCGAAGGCTGTCGGAGGTTTCCGAAGCTTGCTGAAGACTGATGGAGGTGTCCGAAGCTTGTCGAAGGCTGTCGGAGGTTTCCGAAGCTTGCTGAAGACTGATGGAGGTGTCTGAAGCTCGTCGAAGGCTGTCGGAGGTTTCCGAAGCTTGCTGAAGATGATGGAGGTGTCTGAAGCTTTCGAAGGCTTCGGAGGCTTCCGAAGGTCGCTGGAGACTTTATAAGATTTCTGACCGTAGCTACAGGCTGTCGGAAGTTTTCGTAGGTCTTCGAAGGCTAATTGAGGTTTCCGAAGCTCTGAAGACTGTGGAGGTGTCCGAAGCTTGTCGAAGGCTGTCGGAGGTTTCCGAAGCTTGCTGAAGACTGATGGAGGTGTCCGAAGCTTGTCGAAGGCTGTCGGAGGTTTCCGAAGCTTGCTGAAGACTGATGGAGGTGTCCGAAGCTTGTCGAAGGCTGTCGGAGGTTTCCGAAGCTTGCTGAAGACTGATGGAGGTGTCTGAAGCTCGTCGAAGGCTGTCGGAGGTTTCCGAAGCTTGCTGAAGATGATGGAGGTGTCTGAAGCTGGTGAAGACTGTCGGAGGTTTCCGAAGGTCGCTGAAGGCTTCGGGTTGGCTCATCCATCTGGATCTGGAGCAGGATAGGCAGCGAAGCAGACTTTCCATCTCGATCTTTCTCTTTTACTATTATTAGTTTTTGTACCATGGAGATGATTTTATTAAATAAGTATAACCGTTAAAGGTCAATATTTGTATCGGATCCGGTACTCTGAACGCTCCAAGTCAAATATACCAACATGAATTAATTATTATTGAGACTTAGTATCTAAGTCAAATATTCCAACATGAAACTGCCAGGATCAAAAGCTTTTGGCTTTTGATTGGTTGTTGTTTCCTCATGGGTTTTTTCATTAGTCGCCATAGACATATTGAAAGTTGGAATAATGTCTTGCTGTATTAATATGTACCTCATGATGTTCGATGGCATGCTTTATTGATGACAAGATATTATATATATCTACTGTGTTGATATAATGGCAGCCGTAATATATGAATAATATATTTAATATATTTACTCATCACGTAATTCACGTGGCCGCCCATTCTCAATCAGCAGATCTTGTGTGTTGTATTGATATGTCGATATAAAGGGAATTTTCGTGCGTCGGAGTTTTCTTTTACGGTGATCTATCATCTTTTTAGCTTGGTACGACGGATCATAGTGTGGTTTAATGGTGGGTTTTTTGATATGAATCAGTGTGGTCCCACGGATGGCGTCAAATGATTGTGCACCAAACCGCATAGTTGATGATAATTCCGGCAAGGGCTTATTTCGATCTGTGATCGTATGTGTGAGAGTGCGGCTGATTATGATCATGCCGAATGAATGGGATTTCCCCTCCTTATATAGGAGAGGGTAATCTTGAGGAGGAAGCTAGGGTTTTAACCCTAGTTAGGGTTTTGGCATATCTAGGATATATTTATCCGATTTACTTGCCATCTTTATCCCTTTATAATTGGGATATGATTTACTATATTTTAGGAAGGGATTCGTAGCTATCTTTAGCTATTTAATTATTATTTAATATCTTCGAGCTTCGTGCTAGGTGATCTTCGTATGACTACTCGGAGGGGTACATCGTCAACGAGTATCCTCACCTGATCAGTTATAACTTTTGATATTTTTCAAGTCATGAAAGCCTTGTTTAAATCTAACTTCAACTAGACTATCATACTCGAAGGTGGTCTTATATATATGGGAAATGATTAATCCTCCAAAAAAATAGCCTAAAAATCCTCCTAACTATTAGATGGAGACATGTGAAAAAATCCAGTGGCAAGATTATGAAAGAGAATTAGAGGATTCCACATTTTATCATCTAAAAGTTTTAGGAGGATTTGTAGGCTAATCTTTAGGAGGATTTATCATTTTCCTTTATATATATATATGGGGGATCGGAATATAAGGTTGTTAGGTACCTAAGCTTAGGTGTGGAACACTCACATATTATTTTTTTAATCCATAAAATTCATGGGGCATGTGATTTATTTAAAATTCAACAAATATTAAAAAATTAGTATGTGAGGGATTCCACACCTAAGTTTAGGTGTCGGACAGCCTTATATTCACTTTCCCCATATATATATATATAGGGGTGGGTTATTTGTAGTACAAGGGGGGAAAAAGTACAAAAAGTACATGTGTAAGTTAACTTACTTCCTTCTTCTTCCTTCTTCTCCGGCGAGACTGCCGCCGCCAACCACCACCATGATCATCTCCGACCACCACCATGATCCTCCGGCGAGACTTACACATGTGTAAGTTAACTTTCCGGCGAGAATTAGGTTCGTTTTCGGGTGGATACGGTACGGGTCAGTTTAGAACGGATAAGGGCCTCTGCCCGTACCGTATCCACCCGAAAACGAACCTGATTCTCGCCAGAAAGTTAACTTACACATGTGTAAGTCTCGCCGGAGGATCATGGTGGTGGTCGGAGATGATCATGGTGGTGGTTGGCGGCGGCAGTCTCGCCGGAGAAGAAGGAAGAAGAAGGAAGTAAGTTAACTTACACATGTACTTTTTGTACTTTTTTTCCCCCTTGTACTACAAATAACCCACCCCTATATATATATATATATATATATATATAATTATAATATATATAATATATATTTATATATATATATATATATATATATATATATAGGGAAAAGATAAAATGAGTCCAGCTTATTTTGAGTCCAATTTGAGTCCATTGATTTTCTTCCATCTCCTCAAATTCCAACCACCTCCTACCACCACCACCATCATCTTCGACCACCACCATGATTTTCCGGCGACGGCGACCACCGCCACCACGACTTACACATGTGTAAGTTACATGGAATCTTTTTGGATTCAAATTAAGTTGGACTCAATTTATCCCATATCTATATATATATATATATATATATATATATATATATATATTTATTATAATATTATTATATATATTATATATATATATATATATATAGGGAAAAGATAAAATGAGTCCAGCTTATTTTGAGTCCAATTTGAGTCTATTGATTTTCTTCCATCTCCTCAAATTCCAACCACCTCCTACCACCACCACCATCATCTTCGACCACCACCATGATTTTCCGGCGACGGCGACCACCGCCACCACGACTTACACATGTGTAAGTTACATGGAATCTTTTTGGATTCAAATTAAGTTGGACTCAATTTATCCCATATCTATATATATATATATATATATATATATATATAATATATATATATATATATATATATATATATATCAAAGAACAATTATCCAGAATATGCACTCGCAATAGGTATGTATGCATTGAAGCACTATACGTCTATACGTATTAGATAAACTAGGGGCTTTAATAGGCCCGACGTTACGGGCTTCAACTATCGTGTCTTGCTAAGGTTTAGTGTTGTTCCTTTCATTTTTGCATAATAATGCTAATAACAAACCTAAACGGCCTATTACATGCATAAAAAATAGTATTTTATATATCAAAAACCACTCCCTTGAATTTTCACATAACAAAGTGTAAATTTTAATATATTGAAATAATTTTTACTGACAACCTTTGATTACTAAATAACTAAAACCCTTATACTTAGTAAATAGATTTTATGAAGTATAGTGATTGTTCTATCAAATTTGAATTGTCCTATCCTTTTTGCATGTTATTTTTCTAAACAATAAAGCCGATACATGTTATAATTATATTTAAGTGGTGGTAATGACGTGATGGGAATAAAAGGATAATGATAAATTAACTTGATTCAATGATCTCATTTTCTTAAAATATTCTTTTAATCTCAATTGTATTTCTCCATTTTCTAATGAAATATCAACACTACTCTTCAACCCTAAACTCTCCCCACGCTTCAATCGCCACCGACCGTCGCCACCCGTCATTATCACTGCCGTCGCTGCCAGTCACTACATTGTATATAAAGCTAGCTGATGGTGTGTAATATACAAGGTTGTAAAACTCCCTCGAGTCGGCCGAGTACCCAAAATAAACTCCTGACTCCCCACCTCGCCGAGTCGAGTCCGAGTCACGAGTTCTCTAACCTTGATACCGACAAAATGATGATGAAGCGTGAATCTATCAACTAATCTGATGTTTAATTTTCAAGTTTGAATTATTATGTTAATGTTTTTAAACAATTATGTTTAAATTTAAAGTTTTGAATTTATTTTTAAAGTTCTATTACATATAATTTCAAAAATACTTATGTTTATATATAAAATTTCAATCCGAGTTCTCCCCGAGTCGAGTCCGAGTCTCCAAAAACTCCTGACTCCCCCCTCGCCGAGTCGAGTCCGAGTCACGAGTTCCCCAACCTTGGTAATATATAAACTTAAACTACTAATTGATATACTTGAATGTGATAACAATATGCGTGTCTACCTTAGTTTATTGTATGTTTACATTATTATTAACATGATTGTTTATTATTTCAGATTTCATGTATTTTAGTACAACAGGTTTACTGTAAACCGTTTACACAATAAACTTTACAATATACAAAGTTTGTATGTATTACAGGCTTACAGGCCCACAAGCCCATTTTACAACGTCCACAATCACATTTACAGCAACCCATAGCCCCAGCCGTCCATTTCTGTCCAACTTTCTTATTAAGGTCTCGTTATTATAGGAAGCTGTATTGGGTCGTAATGCAAAATCGAAAGAAATCGGTGTAAATTTTAATTTCAAAACCTTGTTATGGTCTTGTTTGTTAAATTACTCATACTTATATCATTGTATGTGATAATTGTAGGATAATATGTTGCATTTCGAGGGACAAACGTTTGGCAATTTGTGAATCTGGAGAGCTTGGGTCTCAAGTGATTGATGAATCGACACTTTTCAATGAGACGCTTGGTGGTAAAAGAAAAAAATGGAGATTATGGAAATGGATCAAAAACATTTAATTTGTTGTATCCAAATACTAATCTGAATGCAACCACTTCTAAACTGCATGAAACATTTGGGAACGAGGATTTGACAATTAAGAGAACGTTTAGAAAGTTAAAGGAAAACAGTTTACTAAAGCATACTCTTGAATTGGTCTGTAAGCATGTCGGTATTCTTACTCTAGAATTTTATTATGATAGAGGCTGATGAAGATAATGGTGAAGAAAGTGCACGTGATCATCAACAACATACAACTCATTCCAAAGCGGGTGCAAGTCATAAATGCTAATGACAGCTCAAACGGCTAATTACATGCATAAAAGGTAATGTTTTATATATCAAAAATCGCCTCCTGAATTTTTACATAATAAAATATAAATTTTAATGTACTTAACTAGTTTTTACTCACAACTCTTAATTAATGAACCTTTATTTTTGCATGTATTGAAATCACTCTATACTTAGTAAATAGATTTTATGAAGTATAGTGATTGTTCTATCAAATTTGAATTGTCCTATCCTTTTTGCATGTTATTTTTCTAAACAATAAAGCCGACATGTTATAATGGAGTATATTTAAGTGGTGGTAATAAGGCGGTGGGAGTAAAAAGCAACGACAAATCAACCTAATTTAAATGTCTAATAATAAATCTAACTATAAAAAAAAATATTTAGAAAAATCAAAGGATAAAATTAAGAAACAAACTTAGTGAAATTTACATGTCTAATTTTTAAAGTTTTAGAGTGATTTTCAGGTATATAAATTAAAGATTGATTTATCATTTTCTAGAATAAAACCCTCCTTAAAAAATGAAAACTTTATAAAACAAAAAAAATTTGAGTGTTTATTACTATCAAACATACTGAACCCCAACAGTAAATCATTAAGTGGATATTACATTTATGGGTCAATAGTCAAACCTAACCCCATCACTACCGAATTCGTCAATAAAAAGGCGGAGTTAGTGTCAATGTTTTGAAAAGCCGACCAGATATGAACCATTCTTATAATAATCTACTGGTTGAATCGATCGGACAGGTTTGATCAGAGTTGGACAAGTATATATATATATATTATACTCCATTTTGTGAGAGATTTGATATATATTATATATATAGTGTATATATATAATATATATATATATTTTTGTGATATATAAATATAAAATATGTAGACATAAGTAAAGATATATGTGTGTAAAAAATGTGACGAAATATATATTTAATCCATATTACACATTTCTCTTTGTTAAGCTTAACCATTAATTTTAGCATGTGTTAGATCATTTCTTGTTGAAATATCATTAAGTCTACTTTTTTTTTTGTGAAAAGTAAAGGTCATTGTATATATTCACCCTATTCCGCAATTACAGAGTACTATTAATTACAACTGAATCAAATTACATTGAATCTATTCCAATCGTCTCAACTAAGAACTCTTTTTCTATCCTAGTCTTATACCACAAAAATCCAATCGCCTTGATTTCAAGAAAGACATTGTTTACACATATATTTTTTTCTCGAAAATCTTCTCGTTTCTTTTAAGTCTATTTTTTAATCACATTAAATATTTTTTTAATAATAAACATATACTAAACAAAAATCTAAAAAAAATATTTTAAACATATAATAAAAGTAAAATTTCAATCTGTCAACCTTTCATTTATTATCCCACTTTATTCTCTTTTCACCAAGAAAAAATAAATTCCTTTCCTTCATACTAGTATAGTAGTATCTTTTACACCGATCATTTGTAAGGTAAAACACACACACACACACATACAATAAAATAAAGAAGCCCGGACCTCAGCCATCTCCGTCGACTTCTATACCGGAAAAGTCACAAACACCTATCTCCAGCAACTTCCTACCGAAAAAGACACAACAACCGCTCTGACCCCAGCAATCTCCGGCGACCCCACCACCGCCGTCCTTTAGATCCACCATCCAGCCCTTTTTCCGGCAAAGTTACCACCTTTTTGACCATTTCACCGGTTTCAAAGCCGTCCAAATTTATCAGGTTTACCCGGTTTCAGGTGGTTTTGATCCGGTCCAGTTACATGGAACGGATCGGGAGCAATTAAACCGGAGTTCTTTAAAAATCCGATCGAAGTGTCGAACAATGAAACAAAAAGTTGCTTCTTCTTTCTGCTACTAGACTTCCCCAAACTTACTTTCTCAAATCACTAAAAATAAAGCGAAACACCACTTCTTTCTTAGATCACAGCATTTTTTCAAGCAGGTTAGCCCGGGTCCGAACCCGGAAGAGCCCGATCCTACCGAACCAACTTCGATCCGGGCACCGTGTTAGCTTTTTGTGTGATTCCGGTTTTGGGTTTTTCTCTACCAAAAAAACACAAACACATAGTCCATATCAAAATATCACACACATAGAAGTACGTGCATCCCCTAACCGAGCAAATTTATGTCTATGTTTGCAAATATTTTCATTCACCAATAAGAGGTGTTTGTCTTATTTTTGGGTTGTGCTATAGACTTCCCCAAACTTACTTTTTGATTTCCTATTGCAAATGTGGGGGTAATGCATGCTTATCGAAAACAAGATGTCGAGGTGACTGCAGAGAAGGGGTAGATTCATATAGTTAATGCTCAGATTCTGCTGAGCAAAGAAAATCAAGTTTGATTTTCTCATTCCATGGGGCAAGTGGGAGACATATGATGTCTTCAAAGCCCATGGTCAGTTGGAAAATGGGGTTTTAAAGGTGGTGATTCACAGGGCAAGCCAAAGGAAGGAATACACTAAGGTTGAAACATATTAATTTAAAGCAACCTTGTGCATTCCTTCTTTTGGCTTGCACTGTTGAATCACCACATGTCTCCCACTTGCCCCATGGAATGAGGAAGTCAAACTTGATTTTCTTTTTCCCCTCTGCAGAATCTAGAGCAATATATTAATTCTCTTCTCTCTCTTCTCTCTCTCTCTACTCTCTTTCTCTCTCAATTCTAACGGCTTTTTTTTCTCCGATCTAAGATCTGAGATTGAAAATCTTTTATTCTTGAGATCGAGATGAGAACGTGAGATCGAGAGTTGAGATTGAGAACTGGTTTAGACCTCCAATCCGGTGGATCTAAACCTATTTTTTACTTTCGGGCCGGAGGTCCCTTCCACTTCGGTGGATCTGGAAGCAGCCTCCCTACCTTTGAGTAGGGGTAAGGTCTGTCTACATCATACCTCCCCCGGCTTATGCTGGGATTGGGTACCCTTGATTTTCTTTTTCCCCTCTGCAGAATCTAGAGCATTAACTATATGAATCTACCCCTTCTCTACGGTCACCTCGACATCCTTTTTTCCTTAACCAGGCATTACCCCCACAATTTTCAGGGATCCATCAGCTAGGACCTGCCTGTTGCAATCGTCTCCCAGAAGTGATGTCCTGACGCGTCGCCCAACCCTATTGATCAACTTTCCCAGAAAATTCGACGCGACCGTTTGCAGGCCCCTCCTATTAGATCCACCCCAACCTCTTGGATGTGTCAACCAGGCGGACACGAGCCCGAACTCAAACTCTGTTGCTGCAACTCAAGGCCTGGCCCAACTGGACGCTGAAGTGACTGCCCAATCTGAAGCCACCCATTCTGAAGTTACATGAATTAGAATGGTACAAGCACTAAAAGAGTAATTGACTTAAGCCCAAAGCCACATGTTATTTTATTGTTGTCATATGTTATTTATGTCTTTTTATTTAGTTTATTTCCATTGTTGAATTTGTCAAAAGCAGTTTTTATTTTTTATGCCTAGTTTGTAGGTTAAGGGGTTGTTTTTCAACTGGTCATTTGTATTTGTATGCAACTACATGAATGAAAATTTCAGCTTCTTGGTTTTAGTTTTAGCTTTATTTCTATAACTTTTTTTTTGAACGGCAGTTTTTAATTTGAGAATTAATTGCTTCATTGCTATCTCAAATTGTGGCAAGTTTGAAAGGTGATCTTTGGAACCCAACTGCAATTCATGTGGTGAGTCCGTAACATGAATCTGAATTTGGAAACTACCCGGCAAGTTGAGTGAGTGGTGAATCTGTATCTCACAACATTTGCTGTTTCAATTCATCAATTTATTGTATTTCGGGTGTTGTTTAAATGTGTGTGTCGGGGGCTATTAGATAAAGTCCCTGGACATAGCCACTGTCCAACCAGAGCATGCTATACTAGCAATTCTTGGTCTCCCAGCAATGGAATGTGGGGGCAGGGCACTAGATGTGGACGATGGCTTCACATCAGCACCCTTACGGGACCCCTTACAGGTTCCTTCCTTACATGAGCCTTATTCATAGTTCTAGCTGGCAACTATAACAGTGACTGTGTTATATGTACTTGCATCGTCTTATTCTTGAATTCCTCAATTTGCAGGGAACATGTCAAGTTACTTCTATCATCAGCATAACGACCTAAACATCGTGTCATTATTCGTGAAGATGAATGTAGAAAGGAAACAACGGTGGTGTCTGGGTCTCATACCCATTTACTCCTGAACAGAATGACACACTCAGAATAGTACATAACCCGAGCAGCGGATGAAGATTGAGTATATTGCGACACAAAGACTTACTAATTACAATGTCATAAAGGAACACACTTTGCTTAAAGACATGAGTTGCGTCTCTTTAAAAAAGGTGCCTTACGACCACCCCTTCCAACGTTCGTGAGGTATGATAATCACTTCCACTACCTATTTTTCAAAGCAGCCATGAAGTTATTTAACCAAACTACATAGTTCATTATTACAATGATGATGTAACGTTTAAGTTACATTTTTGGAGGTCCTATGTATTTAATCGAATTTTTTTTCACTTTTTTAGATGTATGCAGTGTGTGGATGGCTGGTATGGAGTAGCTTGTAGCGTTGCATCTTTTTATTCATCAATTGAATTTTGATGGTAATGGGCCATGCCCAGGAAATATTGTCGGGTTAGTAGCAGTGGTGGAAAAGAAAAGGCCTCTTAATTATGTCTATGATTTGCCGCCTGAGGTTAACAGTCTCTTACTCGAGGCTAGAATGCTGCATTGAAACTTTCTTATATACATGTCAAACTTTTGCTTTCTTTTCAGGTATGTATTTCATTTCATGTGTTTTTTTTAGGAACATAGGGATTTTAGGAAGCTCTTGAATATTTACAAGAAAACACACGACTATATCGTTCAAAAATACCCCTCCTGGAACCACTCCTCGGGAAGAGATCACTTTTGGGTATGGTTCGACTGTATGGCTAAGTAAGCACATAGATATAGAGCTGGTAAAGTGAGCAGGATGTAATTAGTGGTTTTAAATGAATACGAGTAATATTTTGTTATGGGCCGAAACG
Source organism: Erigeron breviscapus (assembly GCA_034093135.1). Taxonomy (NCBI): domain Eukaryota; kingdom Viridiplantae; phylum Streptophyta; class Magnoliopsida; order Asterales; family Asteraceae; genus Erigeron; species Erigeron breviscapus. The sequence goes on along the minus strand of CM067171.1, from coordinate 48,476,787 downwards.
ACTCATGTCAAGCAGGGTTGATCCGAAACAGTATATGTTGGATAGGATATACAGTTATATAGCTTCAATAAATATATGATTTTTGCAGAAACTGATTTAAGGGCACTTGGCCAGTACTCCAGTACTGAATAGATCACTTACAAAATATCTGTAAACGTTGTGTTTATGTTGCAACAATTTTTATTATCTTTTCTCTCTGTATTGAACTTATGGTAGAATCATTTATGCGAAAAGTGGAAAACATTCTTTTACTTCAATGGAAATTTCGGCCGGCTTATGAATATGTACAACCTGAACAAATGACAGGGAACATTTGTATACATGAAGTTACCATGGACATATAGTAATTTCAAATTGCTTTTCCTAAGCAGTTCGTGTTTAAGTATTGTTTGGGTTCCAAATTATTTTGTGCCTCTTTTGAGCCCATGGATTAGGTTGTAAAGGGGTGATTTACTCATCAGATATCTATACTCATATATAAAGCATTTCCTCTGCCCCTACTTAAATATTTTAAGACGTTAAGGTAAACCACAATTTGAGCTATTCATCCCCAATCTGATCAATCATCATTTTCATCCAATACAAAGAGCAACTTGGTCATTTGATAAAAACCCATTTGACATATGGTTTGTTTGATATGAGTGTGTTAGGTGTGGGGGAAAAAAGAGATGAGAACCACACAAGAAGTTAAAGTGTTAACGTGTGAAATTTGGACAGAAATATTGCAATTTCTATTAGAGTTAAGTACCACTAAATTTCTATTTTTCTTTTTGATGGTTTCCTTAGTAGTTTATTTTGGATTAAATGTAAAAACAATTGGGGTTTTTAAGTTGTCAAAGACGACATGTAACACTTAAGTATATGTTATTTATATATCGCAACCAATATATTATCAATGAGCGTCACAATTAACATTTAACCACGACATATTCACCCGTTCCTATGCGCAGGTATTATGCTACTGTATATATATATATAATACGAATTGCTCTACAGCGTCGAGTTCTAAGATGTATCTAGGATCGGGTAAATCGTTTAGATTCTAGATAATGTAATTGTAATTGTAACATTTTGTATTTTGGGGCTTCTAGTACTTTGCTAGAGGTTTTCCTTAATTTGATTTAATATATTTTGCCGTTAAAAAAAAAACATAACTTAAGCTTCCATAAAATTAATTAAATACTGTAATATTTGCTTAGTTCTGGTTATCGACACCTATAAGCTTGCATAAAAAATAAACTATAGTCCATCTTTATGAAAATTATTATTAAGTAATAATCACAGATTACAGTAATGGCTTGCATAAATAGGCTCGGCTCATTCAGGGTCAGTTAGCTACCAAAGTTACCAAGTGAACCCATATAGTGATCGAGCTCGAGTCTCGACTCAAAATCACACAAACAGGTTGTGGCTAGACAAGGTTTCGTTGAGTCAACAACGACCTCAATGTTCTTCAACAGTCTCCATTGTTGAATGATCTACTGATGGACGCCGCACCACCGAGTGCATTTCGGGTCAATGATGTCGATTACCGTCACGGTTATTACTTAGCCGACGGGATTTATCCGGAGTGTCATATTTTGTCAAAAAAATTCGGCACAACCGGATGAAAAAAATAGGTACTTCAAAAAGGTCGAAGAAAGTGCCACGAAGGATGTTGAACGGGTATCTAGTGTGCTTCAGGGTAAATGGGTCATCGTCCAGAACCCCGCAAGAGCCTGGACCATAAACAAAATTTCACGAATCATATGCTTGTATCATACTCCACAATATGTTTGTCGAAGAAAATGGGTACTCAATAAGCACCTATCACACATATTACAACCATCCTGCTAACCTGTAAGGTCGAACATTTGAGGAAATCGCTACAATGCATATCCATAACACGCAGCTAATACGACAAAGAGATACACATCGTGACCTTCGAAAAGATCTTACGCAACATGTTTGGGATTAGTTTGAAAGTATTCAAAGTATTTTATATATATTTTTTTTAATACTTTTTTCTATGTATTTGTTTTTTAATTAATGTATTTGTTTATTTGACAAATAATTTCCACTCTAACAAATCTGCAACTTAAAAGTACAATGAATAGTTGAGAATTTAATTCTATTTATTTCTCAACTACTTGACATTTAATTTTACCCTAACAATCTGCAACTTAAAAGTACAATGAACAGTTGTGAATTCAATTCTATTTATTTCTCAACTACTTGACATTTAATTTTACCCTAACAATCTGCAACTTAAAAGTACAATGAACAGTTGTGAATTCAATTTTATTTATTTCTCAACTACTTGACATTTAATTTTACCCTAACAATCTGCAACTTAAAAGTACAATGAACAGTTGTGAATTCAATTCTATTTATTTCTCAACTACTCGACATTTAATTTTCACCCTAACAATCTGCAACTTAAAAGTACAATGAACAGTTATGAATTCAATTCTATTTAATTTTAATGTTTTTGTGTTTTAATTTAATCTTTAGTTATTATTAAAGAATTGTGTTTTTTAGTTTATTATAATATGTTTTTTATTTAATATAATGTTTTTTTAATAGTAATAACATAAATTATGATGCAGCAGCAATAAACTAGAGTTCAGTGTGGGGGTTAATGGTAAAACTGGTTCAGTGTGATGAGTCAGTGTATAGCTGAATTTGGTGAGTCAGTATATTGCTGATGTGACATCAATAAATGGAGTTTCAATATAATGGGTTAAAGATGGTCTTATAGTTACAAATTCTCAAGTAAAGTTTGTGGTATGTGTCAAAAAAGAAACTCTATAGCTACATTAGGGGCAAGAGTGTAGTCGGCAAGTTTTATCGGCAAGTTGGTTTGGCTAGTATTGGCTCTTTGGCAACACTATTGCATGTGTATTGGCAAGTATTGGCAAGTTGAATCAGCTATATTTGGCCGTGGCAAGAATTGGCAAGATTTTTATAAAGCAAGATTACTTTTTTTTTGTTTTTTATTGTTTTGTCATTTTTTGTGGCAAGAATTGGCACAAAAAAAATGGCACTACACCACTCATTTTGGCAAGCAATTGGTAAGAATTGGCTACATATTGGCAAGTCCACGTGGCGCTTTCTTACTGGACGAAAACTTGCCAATGTTTGGCTCTACACTCTTGCCCCTTATGTATGACTTTCTTTTAACTTTTACTTTGTCCAAGTTATTTTTCATATTAATGTGGACCACTTTTCATTCGTAATGTTAGATTTTTATCTTTATTTTGTAAAAATTAATAAAAACCTTGGTATAGTTTTGTTTGTTAAATTAATCATACATGTATCATTGTTTTTGATAATTGTAGGATAATATGTTGCGTTTGAGGAACGAATATTTGGCAAATTGTGAATATGGAGAGCTTGGGTCTAAAGTAATTGATGAATCGACACTTTTTTTATAAGGCGGATATGGAAATGGATCAAAAGCATTTTCCATATAGTAAAGATATGAACGACTTTTTTATAATGGATCAAAAGCATTTTCCATATAGTAAAGATATGAACATAGAGAAAGTTTAGAAAGTTAACAAAGGAAAACAGTTACTAAAGCATACACTTGAATTGGTATGTAAGCATGTCGGTATGCTTACTCCAAAATTTTATTCCCAATACCATAGAGTAAAGTAAAGAATCCCCCAATGTGTTTTTACGGGTTTTGGGTCCTTATACCGTCTTCAACGGTATATGGGGAAGGTTCAACTTTAGACAACCTTACCGCTACCAAAGGTAGAGAGGCTTCGTCCAGGTTCTATCAAAGGTAAAAAAAAATGACCTCCAGCCTTGCTAAGCATGGGAAGTGAACTCTTGACCTCTCATAGACAAAGGCTCCAATCACTTGTTTCAACCTGACTGAATATAACGGTGAAGTAAGTGCACGTGATCATCAACAACATACAACTCATTCTGAAATGGGTACAAGTCTTGAACATTGAGTGTTCTATGTCTCTAACTTCTATGACTACTTTTAATGTGTGTTTTGCTAACATTTAGTGTTGTTCTTTTAATTTTCGCATAAAATGCTAATGACAATCTTAACGGTTTATATATCAAAAATCATCCTAACTTTTACATAATAAAATACAAATTTTAATATATTGTAATAGTTTTTATTGAGAGCCTTTAATTAACAAACCTTTATTTTGTTATATTAGGAAGTGCAGTGATTGTTCTATCGAATTTGAATTGTCTGATTTTTTTTTTCATGTCACTTGTCTAAACAATAAAGCATATATGTTATAGTGGAGTATATTCAAGTGGTGGTAACAAAACGGTGGGAATAAAAAAATTATGATAAATTAATCTAATTTAAATGTCTAAATGTCTAATAATTAATTTATATAAAGTGATAATATTTGAAAAAATTAATGGATAAAATTATGAAAAAGAGTTACTGAAATTCATGGCCAATTTTTAAAGTTTTAGAGTGTTTTTTAGATATAGGAATTAAGTTGATTTACATATTTTTAAAATAAAACCCTCCTAAAAAGTGAAAACTTTATATTATAAAATAAAAATAATACGAAGTGGGTATAAAAAAAGTGGGTATTACATTTAGTCAAACGGTCAACCCTAACCCCATCACTGTTAGTATAGTATATAATTGTAATTAGCTTGGCTCATTGGCCCTGTTGTAGCATCATATGTGTCGTCAATGTGATCAATCACATCGAATGCGATACAATGGGGTCGGTCCATGTATCGTAGTTGAGATGGTTGAGATCAAGGGTAAGAGGGATATGAGATTTGATATTAGTGATACTATATGCTTTGTGAAGTGGAGCGACAAGAGGTGTTGATGAACCCGTTGTCATGGTTGTAAGATATACTTATGTGTATATATAAGAGAAGAATTAAAAGAAAAGCAAGAAAATAATCTTCTGTAAAGCAAGAAGACAAAGACTAATTCGAGATAGATGCAGCGAATGATATATTGGTGTGCTTTCTAATTAATGAAAAGGCAAACCAACATATAAGAAGAAAAAGAAAAACAAAGGGTGTGGGCTGAATGAAGAACCTAAAATTAGATTGATAAGAAAGAAAGGTCCAGGATTTGTTAAGTTTCTGATACCATGTAGAATAGTATTTTTCCCAATGAATCTAATGTTACATTACGTGTAAATATATAATTACATTGTGGGCTATGATGGGCTATTTATAACAGGGCCAATGAGCCAAGCTAATTACAATTATATACTATACTAACAGGCCCAACAAGCTAATTACAATTACAATTATATACTCCGTGCTATACAACACTTCCAGCAGGCCCAACAGCTTATGCAGCTCATCCAGCAGGCCCAACAGCTTATGCAACTTATCCAACAGGCCTATCAGCCACTCCAGCAAACCTGTCAGGCCCATCAGCAACCTTAGCATGCCCATCAGTCAACTTACAGCCCACAAATGGGCCTTTATTTGGATCTGGTCTGCCCACTAACCCGTGGAATGAACAACCAACCACACTGCCTTATTTATTTAATGCCATGACTTTGCAGGACCCGGGGCAATCAGGTTGGATCATGGATAGCGGGGCTACTGATCATGTTCATTCGGATGCTGGTATACTTAAATCCATTTCTAATAACCTTGATACTCATTCTATTTTTGTTTGTGATGGTTCATTAACTCCTGTTTTGACTACTGGGCACACCACCTTACCAAACCCATATCGCACACTTCATTTAAATAATGTCCTTATTACACCAAAAATTATTAAAAACCTCATCTCTGTTCGTAAATTTACACATGATAACCGTTGTTCAATTGAATTTGGTTCCTTTGGTTTTATTGTGGAGGACTACCGCACCCGTCAGCCTCTGATCCGATATGACAGCACTGGACATCTCTACCCAGTTACTCAGACCCCCTCTCAAGTTTTCACTGCTACCACTCCATCCATTTGGCACCAACGTCTTGGACACCCTGGTGACCAAGCCCTTCACCATTTAATTTCTCGTAATTTTATTTCGTGTAATAAAGCGAAGTCTAACGTGCTTTGTCAAGCATGTCAACTTGGCAAACACGTCAAACTTCCGTTTAATCTTTCTACTTCCGTTGTTAGTTCGCCTTTTGATATTATACACTCTGATATCTGGACATCTCCTGTTGCTAGCTTAAGTGGTTTGAAATATTATGTTATTTTTTTGGATCATTTTACTCATTACCTATAGGTCTATCCACTTCGTCATAAGTCTGATGTATTTCAAAAATTTTTACATTTTATAGCCTATGTTAACAATCAATTTAAATGTAAAATTAAATCGTTTCAATGTGATAATGGTGGTGAATACAATAAAAAAGAGTTTCATGATTTCTTTGCCACCCATGGAATCCGTTTTTGTTTCTCATGCCCACATACCTCACAACAAAACGGTAAATCTGAATGCATGCTTCGTACCATCAATAATACCATTCGCACCCTCTTGTTTCATGCACACCTTCCTCCTACATATTGGGTGGAAGCTCTTCACATGTCCACCCATCTCCTAAATATTCTCCCCTCATCCACTATCCACAATGACACCCCGCACTTCCTCCTCTTCAAACAACATCCAACATACATGCATCTCCTTGTGTTCGGATGTCTGTGCTTCCCTCACATCATGACCTCTCACAAGCTCGCCCCCGATCCTCACCATGCATATTTCTCGGATACCCATCTGATCATCGTGGTTTCCGTTGTCTTGATCTTTCTACTCGAAAGATTATCATCTCTCGTCATGTTGTCTTTGACGAGACTGTTCTTCCCTTCGGCTCTGTTACCCCCACTCACTTACCTTCATACGAGTTCCTTGACACTATGTCTCCTCTATTTAGTCCGGAGTTCCAGCCACCACCATTAACGCTGTCCTCGGATTCAAACAACCCCACCTCACCCAGATTACCCATGTCATTTCCTACACCCAACACCCAAAACACTTTACCCACGACCCCTACCCCTCCACCACCCCCAACCCATGCCCCGCCTAGTCATCCCATGATCACCGCGGTAAATGTGGGATTACTAAACCCATAGATCGCCTCAACCTTCACACCACTTCCACTTCACCGGTGCCTCGGTCATATCTACAGGCTATTAAGGACCCTCACTGGCTTAAAGCCATGAATGAGAAATATCAGGCTCTTATTAAAAATGGTACTTGGGTTCTTGTATCCCGACCACCGGGAGCTAATGTGGTTCGTTGTATGTGGCTCTTTAAGCAAAAATTTAATGCTGATGGCTCCCTCGCACGTTACAAAGCTAGATTAGCCGCTAATGGTAAAAGTCAACAGCTTGGCATTGATTGAGATGAGACATTCAGTCCGGTTGTTAAGCCGGCCACCATCCGCATTGTCTTGAGTCTTGCAGTTTCTCGTCACTGGCCCATTCATCAGCTCGATGTGAAAAATGCATTTCTTCATGGTGATTTACAAGAGACTGTTTACATGCATCAACCCCCTGGATACCGTGATTCTAGATTTCCTGACCATGTTTGCCACCTGCAACGATCTTTATATGGTCTTAAACAGGACCCACGTGCTTGGTACCAACGTTTTGCTGATTTTATGCAACAACAAGGTTTTCAACGTAGCAGATCAGACACATCCTTGTTTGTCTATCACCATGGCTCCTCTATTGCCTACCTTCTTTTATACGTTGATGACATCATACTCACCACATCATCAACGTCCTTTTTGCACACCATTATTGGCAAGCTTGGTCGAGAGTTCTCTATAACAGACTTGGGCACTCTTAACTATTTTCTCGGGATCTCTGCCACCCGCAACTCTACTGGTTTGTTTTTATCTCAGAAGAAGTACGCTACGGACATCCTAAAGCGTGCTAATATGTTAAACTGCAACCCTTGCCGAACACCAGCTGACACATATCGAAGTTGGACACCACGGGCCCTCCGGTTGCAGACCCCACACTATACAGGAGTTTCGCAGGTGCTCTTCAGTATCTTACATTCACTCGCCCCGACATCTCTTATGTTGTACAACAGATTTTCCTTTTCATGCATGATCCTCGGGAGCCACATTTTAATGAACTTAAGGGTATCTTGCGCTACCTCCGTGGAACACTTGACCATGGTCTTCAGATTCATGTTTCATCCACAAATGGTCTTGTAGCATACTCTGATGCTGATTGGGGCGGTTGCCCGACTACACGCCGCTCTACCTCCGGGTACTGTGTATTTCTTGGCGATAATCTTCTCTCGTGGTGTTCAAAGCACCAACATGTTATCTCTCGATCCAGTGCAGAAGCTGAATATCGAGGTGTGGCCAATGCAGTAGCAGAGACATGTTGGCTACGTAATCTTCTATTGGAACTACACACATCGCCTACTAAGGCCACCCTTGTCTATTGTGATAACATCAGTTCAGTGTACCTGACATCGAACCCAGTTCAACATCAGCGGACTAAGCACATCGAGATTGACATTCATTTTGTTCGTGATCAGGTTGCCTTGGATAATATTCGGGTTCTACATGTCCCGTCTCAGTCACAGTATGCAGACATCTTCACGAAAGGGCTTCCTACTTCACTATTTACAGATTTTCGATCCAGTTTGAACGTTCGGATTTCTCCTCCCGATAAAACTGCGGGGGGATGTTAGTATAGTATATAATTGTAATTAGCTTGGCTCATTGGCCCTGTTGTAAATAGCCCATCATAGCCCACAATGTAATTATATATTTACACCTAATGTAACATTAGATTTCATTGGGGAAAAATACTATTCTATAATCACTACTAAATTCGTTAATATAAAGGGCTGAGTTAGTGGAACAACAAAACGGAAAGTCACTTCTTTCAGTTCCTGCTACTAGACTTCCCCAAAATTACTTTTTCAAATCATCACTGATAATAAAGCGAAACACCTCTTCTTTCTGCTACATCTTTCTAATCCGGCGACTACACATCAGTAACTATGGAAACTACTACTCTGATACATCTTTCTGAGATCACAGCATTTCCAGCAGGTTAGCCCGGGTCCGAACCCGAAAAAGCCCGATCCGACCGAACCAACTTCGATCCGGGCACCGTGTTAGCTTTTTGTGTGATTTCGGTTTTGGGTTTTTCTTTATTAAAAAAACAAACACACAGTCCGTATCAAAATATCACACACATAGAAATACGTGCATCCCCTCACCGAGCAAATTTTTATGTCGATGTTTGCAATAATTTTCATTCACGCTGATAAGAGGTGTTTCCTTATGAATGGGTTTGGTTTCGGACCCAAAAAAAAAATGTTGCTAGTTCAGATCTATCGACCTTGCTTTCGCCGTTTAAAAAAAGGTATATCTATTCCTTTGTTGAATATACCTTTTTGCATTTTTTTTTAATTTTCTGAGTTGTTAGATTATGTTAGCATCACCTAGTATTTTCATTACCGATTTGAATACGTAACAACGCTTTAAGAATCATGTACACAATTTGTTAAATATCCACGTCTTTTTTTGTTCTGGACCTTTTGGAGGGTTTCGGATTATTAAAGAGTTTTTATTATTGTCTATATACACTCGTAGTATTTTAATCCCGGGCGTTTCCCCGGGAGTGATAACGATGCATAAAATGTATATCGTGTATAAGAGCGTTGATACATACATAACGATAAACGTACATTATAAAAAAAAGGTATTACACGAACGACAAAAATGGATGTAAGAAACAATTAAAAATTATAATTTAGTTGTAGCCGAAACACTACACGGTATTCTGCTGTAGAATCTTTTAAAAAACCAATAAGAACATAAAAGAAAATATAAAGAAAAAGAAAAAGACATTAGTGTCGAGAGAAAAGGAAAAAAATAAAAACAATTGTTTAATCAATTTTATTTCCATAAAATAATATACTGTAATATAATAATAATTCACATATGTAAACAATAATTTACATATCCAAGTTGTTAAAATAAAGGAGCAATGATTCATATAGATATTGATGTAAGCTAATGAAATTGTGGTGGTTGTGTTGATATTTGATAGAATGGAAATTGGAGTTAGTACAAAATGCATTGGAAAATTGAAGGGTAAAAAGTTGGAAAATAAAAAGTTGTGGTAAAGTTAGTGGTTAAACTTGGAAAACCAAAAGTTTGTGGTACAAAGTTGTAGTTAAAGGGCTAATTTTTACAAAAAATGAAAGTTTGTGGCAAAAGTTAAACTTTTAAAACTTTTGTGGTAAAAATAGAAAAATAAACAAAATTGTGGTAAAAATAAAAAAGTTAGAAAGGTTCCTGTAGCTAAGCAGACTTTAATTGTTATATATATAATAGTTCATGTTGTCTTTAATTATGCATTGAAAAAAACAAGAAGAGTTAGATAATTGTAATTGAGTCGTAATGTATGTATTTAGTCATGGGTAAGAGTACATCCATATATTATGGATTCACTCACTGACTCATGAACTCGATTTCTTCGATCTGTCAGGGAAAACTCGACAGTCACACGCCTGGCAGGCTGAAGCTCTACAGGCTGAAGTTCTGCAAGTCTTTCAAGAGGTATGGTTACTTACATCTTATGCTTAATTGTTCTTTCCTGTTTGGCCCGACGTCCCATGGAAACGGTCCTTTTACACTATTTACATCCACCTCCCCGTAGTCTGCTTATGTTGGGATTGAGTATTGCTCTACTCATGGACTCAATATTTTTTGTAGTTTATGTTTTGAAAACTTTTCTGATTTTGTAATATGATGGTCAAGTTCACATGTACTTAATCTTGATAGTCCGTTATAGTGAATTCACATTTTATTGATTGATCAACTTATCCATGACAAAATGTGTAAGTCGGTCAAAGGTAAAATACAAATATTAAACAATACCATAGCGACCGACTTCGTGTGTAAGCCAACTAATGTTTGGTTGGCTAAAATTCAAACGTGGCATAGGTTTTGTCTAAGTTTTAATCAAAATAATACTTGTAATAAAATTTTGTTTTGTAGTTTTTAACATACAAATACTAACCAAACGGTTTTGTTAGTTTTTTTATGTTATTTGTGTTGTTAATAGGTTTGTCATTTGTGTTTTTAATAGTTTTGTTACTATTTGTATGTTAATGTTTGTATTTTTAATAGGTTTGTTAGTATTGATATGCTAGTATTATTAGCTTTGTAATTTTCCACAACTTTGACTGCTAACTGGATCAATTTTTGGTTGATTACCGAACTTTATCCATGTTAAACTTTAGTTTTAGGTTCTTTTCACTTTAGATTAACAATAACAATTTAAATTTCGTTTAAATAGAATTCCAAACAATATATAATAAAAAACACTTTCATTTTAACTAACCTACAATTACGATACAAGTATTCTACAATGAATTAATGGATGATATTTAGGGTTATATTGTAATATGGTGGTCTATATAAGGACACCCTATATGTAACCCTAAATCACATCATTCTAATACAATACGATATTCTTGGGTTTAATTTTGAATGTTGTACTTGATTACATTATTTAATGTCCTATTATTAACGGTGAACGTATTCTAAATATGCAGTACTTTTCCATAATCAACGGTGAGCGTTCTCAAATAAGTGTTCACCAATGTCAGAAACTAGATTCACTTAAAAAAAATTTTTGTAATGATCTCAAAATAGAAGAAGGAATGGTAACAAGTGACATCTGGATCAGCGACATTACAAAAGAATTAATCAATGTTGAGAAGAATATACGTGAAATGGTGTATGAAGGCAACATCTCAGGCCTCGCTGTATTTGTGAAAAATTTCCGGCTGATCATATATTCTCTGAAGTTGTCCAAAATTTATGGACTTCATCTTCAATCCCTCGCATCCTTCAACCCCGTGCCGCGCAGGTGGTTCACAGAGATATCACATCGCTTTCGAGCCATGCGACTCAACGTTGTACGAGTTGGTGAAGCAACCTAATATGAAACTTACTCAACGGGTTTTTAGTACGCTTATTGAATGTGTAATTGGCCTTCACGGAATGGGGATTACCCATGGGTCCATTAACCCATGGACAACTATGGTCCTTAACGGCAAAGCTAAGATTTCCAGCTTCAAAATCTGCTCATTTTCCACCGATTCATCGCATCAAGAGTAAGACATTATCGACATCATATGACTGATTGTCCACATCTACCAAGCAACTAGACAAGGGGTTGAAAGTGAGGGGATGTACACGGATGACAAGTATAAAGATATACCTACGCGTAATGGCATGCATAAATGGGCGGGGGCTGCACGCGACTTGGCCGACTTGTTAAGTGATTCCAAGATATCAATTAGACTTGGCGGTTTACTTTTCCTTTTCCGGCACAAATACAGCTGGCTGGGGAGAAAAGGTGTTCAACGAACGAAATCTCGAGACATCAGCCTTAACACAAAGTGATTGAATGTTTGAAGAGCAGAAGTTGAAGAGAAGTAGAAGATGAAGACATTGCTTTTAGATTTGAGTTTTTTACATTTGTTCTTATCTTTTTATGTTTTAAGCTAGAATCGCTCTCGCGCTTAGGTTGCAGGGGAGTGTTAGACTAAATAAATATTGTGATAGTTTAAGGTCTATATTGTAATATGGTTGTCTATATAAGGACACCCTATATTTAACCCTAAATCACATCATTCTAATAGATCAACAGAAGATCTTAATACCAAAATCTGACTCTAGTGGATTTTTTAAAAACCACAAGTTCACAATACCTAATAGATCAACAGAAGATCTTAATACCAAAATCTGACTCTAGTGGATTTTTTAAAAACCACAAGTTCACAACACTTAATAGATCAATAGAAGATCTTAATACCAAAATCTGACTCTAGTGGATTTTTTAAAAACCACAAAGTTCACAATACCTAATAGATCATCAAAAGATATTAATACCAAAATCTGACTCTAGTGGATTTTTTAAAAACCACAAGTTCACAATACCTAATAGATCAACAGAAGATCTTAATACCAAAATCTGACTCTAGTGGATTTTTTAAAAACCACAAGTTCACAATACCTAATAGATCAACAGAAGATCTTAATACCAAAATCTGACTCTAGTGGATTTTTTAAAAACCACAAGTTCACAATACCTAATAGATCAACAGAAGATCTTAATACCAAAATCTGACTCTAGTGGATTTTTTAAAAACCACAAGTTCACAACACTTAATAGATCAATAGAAGATCTTAATACCAAAATCTGACTCTAGTGGATTTTTTAAAAACCACAAAGTTCACAATACCTAATAGATCATCAAAAGATATTAATACCAAAATCTGACTCTAGTGGATTTTTTAAAAACCACAAGTTCACAATACCTAATAGATCAACAGAAGATCTTAATACCAAAATCTGACTCTAGTGGATTTTTTAAAAACCACAAGTTCACAATACCTAATAGATCAACAGAAGATCTTAATACCAAAATCTGACTCTAGTGGATTTTTTAAAAACCACAAGTTCACAATACCTAATAGATCAACAGAAGATCTTAATACCAAAATCTGACTCTAGTGGATTTTTTAAAAACCACAAGTTCACAACACTTAATAGATCAATAGAAGATCTTAATACCAAAATCTGACTCTAGTGGATTTTTTAAAAACCACAAAGTTCACAATACCTAATAGATCATCAAAAGATATTAATACCAAAATCTGACTCTAGTGGATTTTTTAAAAACCACAAGTTCACAATACCTAATAGATCAACAGAAGATCTTAATACCAAAATCTGACTCTAGTGGATTTTTTAAAAACCACAAGTTCACAATACCTAATAGATCAACAGAAGATCTTAATACCAAAATCTGACTCTAGTGGATTTTTTAAAAACCACAAGTTCACAATACCTAATAGATCAACAGAAGATCTTAATACCAAAATCTGACTCTAGTGGATTTTTTAAAAACCACAAGTTCACAACACTTAATAGATCAATAGAAGATCTTAATACCAAAATCTGACTCTAGTGGATTTTTTAAAAACCACAAAGTTCACAATACCTAATAGATCATCAAAAGATATTAATACCAAAATCTGACTCTAGTGGATTTTTTAAAAACCACAAGTTCACAATACCTAATAGATCAACAGAAGATCTTAATACCAAAATCTGACTCTAGTGGATTTTTTAAAAACCACAAGTTCACAATACCTAATAGATCAACAGAAGATCTTAATACCAAAATCTGACTCTAGTGGATTTTTTAAAAACCACAAGTTCACAATACCTAATAGATCAACAGAAGATCTTAATACCAAAATCTGACTCTAGTGGATTTTTTAAAAACCACAAGTTCACAACACTTAATAGATCAATAGAAGATCTTAATACCAAAATCTGACTCTAGTGGATTTTTTAAAAACCACAAAGTTCACAATACCTAATAGATCATCAAAAGATATTAATACCAAAATCTGACTCTAGTGGATTTTTTAAAAACCACAAGTTCACAATACCTAATAGATCAACAGAAGATCTTAATACCAAAATCTGACTCTAGTGGATTTTTTAAAAACCACAAGTTCACAATACCTAATAGATCAACAGAAGATCTTAATACCAAAATCTGACTCTAGTGGATTTTTTAAAAACCACAAGTTCACAATACCTAATAGATCAACAGAAGATCTTAATACCAAAATCTGACTCTAGTGGATTTTTTAAAAACCACAAGTTCACAACACTTAATAGATCAATAGAAGATCTTAATACCAAAATCTGACTCTAGTGGATTTTTTAAAAACCACAAAGTTCACAATACCTAATAGATCATCAAAAGATATTAATACCAAAATCTGACTCTAGTGGATTTTTTAAAAACCACAAGTTCACAATACCTAATAGATCAACAGAAGATCTTAATACCAAAATCTGACTCTAGTGGATTTTTTAAAAACCACAAGTTCACAATACCTAATAGATCAACAGAAGATCTTAATACCAAAATCTGACTCTAGTGGATTTTTTAAAAACCACAAGTTCACAATACCTAATAGATCAACAGAAGATCTTAATACCAAAATCTGACTCTAGTGGATTTTTTAAAAACCACAAGTTCACAACACTTAATAGATCAATAGAAGATCTTAATACCAAAATCTGACTCTAGTGGATTTTTTAAAAACCACAAAGTTCACAATACCTAATAGATCATCAAAAGATATTAATACCAAAATCTGACTCTAGTGGATTTTTTAAAAACCACAAGTTCACAATACCTAATAGATCAACAGAAGATCTTAATACCAAAATCTGACTCTAGTGGATTTTTTAAAAACCACAAGTTCACAATACCTAATAGATCAACAGAAGATCTTAATACCAAAATCTGACTCTAGTGGATTTTTTAAAAACCACAAGTTCACAATACCTAATAGATCAACAGAAGATCTTAATACCAAAATCTGACTCTAGTGGATTTTTTAAAAACCACAAGTTCACAACACTTAATAGATCAATAGAAGATCTTAATACCAAAATCTGACTCTAGTGGATTTTTTAAAAACCACAAAGTTCACAATACCTAATAGATCATCAAAAGATATTAATACCAAAATCTGACTCTAGTGGATTTTTTAAAAACCACAAGTTCACAACACTTAATAGATCAATAGAAGATCTTAATACCAAAATCTGACTCTAGTGGATTTTTTAAAAACCACAAAGTTCACAATACCTAATAGATCATCAAAAGATATTAATACCAAATCTGACTTAGTAACAACTTATCAAACATTGACTAAGAAACATATCAAATTAAAGCAACGTTGTGCATTCCTTCCTTTGGCTTGCCCTGTGGAATCACCACCTTTAAAACCCCATTTTCCACTAGACCATGGGCTTTTGAGACTCCATATGTCTCCCACTTGCCCCATGGAATGAGAAGTCAAACTTGATTTTCTTTTTCCCCTCTGCAGAATCTAGAGCATTAACTATATGAATCTACCCCTTCTCTACGGTCACCTCGACATCCTTTTTTCCTTAACCAGGCATTACCCCCACAATTTTCAGGGATCCATCAGCTAGGACCTGCCTGTTGCAATCGTCTCCCAGAAGTGATGTCCTGACGCGTCGCCCAACCCTATTGATCAACTTTCCCAGAAAATTCGACGCGACCGTTTGCAGGCCCCTCCTATTAGATCCACCCCAACCTCTTGGATGGTGTTAACCAGGCGGACACGAGCCCGGACTCAAACTCTGTTGTTGCAATTCAAGGCCAGGCCCAACTGGACGTTGAAGTGACGACCCAATATGAAGCTACCCATTCTGAAGTTACATGAATTAGAATGGTATAAGCACACAAAGGAGTAATTGACTTTAGCCCAAAGCCACACGTTATTTTAGTGTCATATGTTATTTATGTCATTTTATTTAGTTTATTTCCATTGTTGAATTTGTCAAAAGCAGTTTTTATTTTTTATGCCTAGTTTGTAGGTTAGGGGGTTGTTTTTCAACTGGTCATTTGTAATTGTATGCAACTACGTGAATGAAAATGACATCTTTTGGTTTTAGTTTTAGCTTTATTTCTCTAACTTTAATTAGAATATTAACTGCTTCATTGCTATTTCAAACTGTGGCAACTTTGAAAGGTGATCTTTGGAACCCAACTTCAATTCATGTGGTGAGTCTGTAACATGAATCTGAATTTGGAAACTAGCCCGGCAAGTTGAGTGAATGGTGAATCTGCATCTTACAACATTTCCTTTTTCAATTCATCAATTTATTGTATTTCGGGTGATTTTTGAATCTGTGTGTCGGGGGCTATCAGATAGAGTCCCTGGACATAACTACTGTCCAACCAGAGCATATCAGTGCAGCTATACTAGCAATTCTTGGTCTCCCAGCAATGGGATGTGGGGACAGGGCATTAGATGTGGACGATGGCTTCACATCAGCACCCCTTACAGGTTCCTTCCTTACATGAGCCTTAGCAATTCTATCTCTTCTGTAGGTCCAGACTTGATTTTCCTAAGATTCGCAACCTACGTGCTGCCATTAGTCTGAAATGGATTCGGTTGCGATAGAAAGGTAAGGTTTAGGCCTACAATATTAGTATTGCTCAGGCCAACAAAAATGTTAAGCTAATTCTTATTATTATGAAATATTATATCTATGCATTTTAGAACTCGACCAACTGACTTTTTTTTTCTTTTTTTTCCAAAGAGAAGCTGATGACAAGCTCAAAGGCCTTCAGGGAGGTCTTTCAAATCCGTTAATGAAAGGTTATGGGTTCCATATTTTAATTTTTAAGTCTTGCGAGGACTAAGTGAGTTGATAGTAAACTTAGAAATGTCAAAGTATATAGTATATGGGAAAAGTGAAGGTGGTGTTGTTATGCACCCAATTTGGGTGAAATACCTCTCACACGCTAATTTTTTAATATTTAATGTATAATGAATAAATAATTGGCCCCCGTGTTTTTTATGGATTAAAAAATTAGCATGTGAGATGGGTTTCACCCAACTTGGGTACATAACAGCACCACCTTCACTTCCCCCATAGTATATACATGCTTGTTGGTTATGTTATATGCTTATTAATGGTTGTTATGCATGTTAGATTTGTTATGCATGTTAGGATAGGTTGCCAAGAAAGATGAGTGCCACCACCTTCATGGATTGTGTCAAGATATCTCCACAAGTTGATTCCTGATGCTTATGACACAAGTGTCATAGTGGAGGGACAAGTTTTCAGGGGATTTAAATTTTTTCATGGACCAAAACTCCGGAACCAATGGAAGCCGACTGTGTCCACAAGAAACGCCGCTATAGCGGTATTCCATTTTTATTATTTAGTTATGTTTTATGTATTAAATAAAATGTTTAAAAAAGGCCTCCAATATTAGTATCGCACTATCGCTTAAGGCCACCAAAAAGGTTAAGCCGACTCTTAGTGAGAGTAAGTTCATATCTTAAATCATGGATGGACTCATGGACTCGAACTCTTCGAACTGTCAGGGAGAACTAGAAAATTGTCACACAGTGGAAGGCTAAAGTTTTGCATGCCTGTAAAGAGGTATGATTACTTACCTCTTATACTCGCTTGTTCTTTTTTGTTTGGATGGATGTCTCCATGGAAGCAGTCTCTTTACCCTTGGTAGAGGCAACTAGGCAAGACTTTATACATCCCGCCTCCCCTATAGTCTGTTTATGTTAAGATTGAGTACTGTTTTCATTCTTGTACTCATAGACTCAATATTTTTTGTAGTTTTTGATACGTCCCACGGTGTATCAATATACCAAAGTATATTGAACACAAAACAGTTGTAGAGGGGGTGAATACAACTTTTCACAATCTTTACAAACTTTTAACACAAAACGTTTTAAGATTCAGTTTATGAATATCAAGCAAGTAAGTAAAGAGCAGGAATCATTAAAACAGTAAAGCAGTAAAGAATTAAAAACATTCTTGAACACAGATTGTTATTTTCAAATGTAACCCTTTATTAAGAAATAATTTATACAAAGAATTACAGGGTTGTTGCGGAATAAAGATAGCCTATAGATATCTAAACAACCCTATGAAATGACAAACAACAATCAATAAGTTTCAGCTCAAGAGAATCAGCCCAAGCTGATCTCGTACAGACTAAGCTGTGTGTAAGAGCAGAGAAACTTGTGTGAAGAATGATTCTCTGGAAATGCCACCCATATGCAATCAATGAATGAGGCTTTTATAGGCACAAGCGCTCCTTCATTGGGTGTCCGTTGCAGCTACGTGTTCTTCATTCAGTGGTTGATGAAGGACTAATCAATCGTGCCTTTCATGGTACTTGTGGTCTCCCACGTACTGACGCACATTCTTCATCTACCAATAGGAGTATGGACACGCATATGTAAAACAACCACCAACCTGGATCCTAGGAATCTTCCTAGTCACGTCATTTGTCCTTATCTTCAATCCAGGTTGTTATCTTCACTTGATTGTCAGACACAGATTGGGCCGTTTGTCAAGGCACCAATCTGCCTAAGTGTTTCAAGCTGACTGCTAATCCCAAGCTGTCTTCCACTAACATCTTGGTCTTCTATCTTCAATCCAGGTTGTTATCTTCACTTGATTGTCAGACACAGATTGGGCCGTTTGTCAAGGCACCAATCTGCCTAAGTGTTTCAAGCTGACTGCTAATCCCAAGCTGTCTTCCACTAACATCTTGGTCTTCTATCTTCAATCCTCCTCTTCGACTTGGACTGAATGCTAATACATTGTTGATGCAACTTGAATAACACTTGCTTCCATAAGATATTACAATTACAAGTATGAAGCATGATCTGGGTCAGAGACAGATCGTAAGCTGTGTCAGCTTAGTCTGACCCAGATCAGATTACAAGAACCAAAGATTACTAAGTGTTTATAGGTCAGATTTGTCATCATTAAATTTACAATGAACATTGGGACTCAACAATCTCCCCCTATTTGATGAAGACAAAACCCAACTACACTTTTGACTATCAGCTTACAAAGAATCAAACGAAAATATGACTAACAGCTTGTGACCCTTTGAATCTTTTGGGTTCTTTTCAATCTGATATGAAATTTTAACCAAGAAACTAGATTTGTACAACTGCCTTTGCATATATAGAGAATAAATCAGAGATATTACATGTTACATTACTATTATCCAAGGATTTCAATAGCTTCTTGCTTAACCTCAAATGATGGAGCAACTCTCACATCTAATTACCTATCTAACTCTTCATCTATAAGGAACTGCTCATACCCATTACCTTTTTCACTAAAGTTTCTGCAGAATCTGTATAAGGTAAATAGGTACATAGATGGTACCTATTTTAGTTTTGTAGTCCTTTGAAACACCAAATTTCCTCTAGCATTTACAAAGTACATCCCATGCTCAGGTTCAGTTATGAACTTCCCACATCTTGCATCTTCAACACCAGTAGGTAGAGACAGATTAAGATTATCAAGAATCTTGTCAATAGCACCAGAAGATAATTGTGCAAGCAACTCTGAAGGAGACAAGTTTTGGAGAAAAACTGAATGGTCACCTCCAGGAGCATCAATCTTTTCAAACCTTCTTCTTTTCTTCTTCAGTGGCTCAGCTGACTCATCTTCATAATCCATATCATATGCAATTGGTCTTGGAAGGCCAGAGATATCAATCTTGTACTTCACAATAGCAGCTAACTTCTTCTCAATGGCTTCCAAGACTGTCTCTTTGTGAACTCCAGACATACCAGTAATGGTATTATGTAGTTCCACCCATTCTGTGTATCCTAGATCAAGCAGTTTGTCAAGATCATGGGTTTCCCAGTTGGTTTCATAACCTCTCCTTGTAAACCTTATGCTGGGAATGTTCTTTCCTTTTCGCCTTTTCAGTAGAACATGGAGGATTGGTTCTGGATGCCTTCTATAATGGATCTTTTCAGTGACTTGTCTTTTCTCCAAGGCATCAAACCAATTATGGGCTTTCACACTTTCTTTCACATCTTTAACCTTTTGTGATGGTTTAGAATGAACCACCACCTTCTTCTTTTCCTTTCCTTTGCCTACAACTTTCTTTTTGGAACCAATGGCTGCAAGATCTTCTTCATCTTCCTTATTTAATTGTTCTTGAACAGCCTTGGCAATTTCAGAATCAGACTTAGTTGCAGCAATTCTTTCTCTTTCTAATCTGTCCTCCTTAATCATTTTATATGCCATCTCAACTATTACCCCAAGCTGTGGAGCAGTTTCAGTTGCAATCTCCCAATCCTTTTCTTTCTCAGTTAAGATCTTCACACCACTTGACCCAGCTTCTGTTGTTCTTTTCTTGATCATGAACTGGGACAGAGTGGCTGTGTCTTCACTAGATGAAGATTCATCAATTTGTACTTTGGAAGCTGGGTCAGCTTGAGTTGGCACAACTTTCACAGGAACAGCTTGGGAGGACTTTCTTTTCTTTTCAACTTTCTTACCTTTTTCAACACCAACATCCTTCCTTATATCTCCCTTTTCATCATTAACAGTCTCCCCCTTGGTTGTATCACTCTCCTTTTCAGTTTCTTCATTCAATTTTCCAACAGTTTCACCACCAGACTCAGATTCTGGTCTTTTTATCTCTTCAACATCTTCCTTCTCACTTTCCACCCTAGAACCATGCACAACCAATCTTCTATCCTTTTGTGCTTCCTCAGCTCTGGCCTTATTCTGTCTCTCTTTCAATCTTTCAAGGTATTCTTCAATGTCCTTGTCAACCTGAGCTTTTTGCCTTTCTCTTTCTAATCTGTCCTCCTTAATCATTTTATATGCCATCTCAACTATTACCCCAAGCTGTGGAGCAGTTTCAGTTGCAATCTCCCAATCCTTTTCTTTCTCAGTTAAGATCTTCACACCACTTGACCCAGCTTCTGTTGTTCTTTTCTTGATCATGAACTGGGACAGAGTGGCTGTGTCTTCACTAGATGAAGATTCATCAATTTGTACTTTGGAAGCTGGGTCAGCTTGAGTTGGCACAACTTTCACAGGAACAGCTTGGGAGGACTTTCTTTTCTTTTCAACTTTCTTACCTTTTTCAACACCAACATCCTTCCTTATATCTCCCTTTTCATCATTAACAGTCTCCCCCTTGGTTGTATCACTCTCCTTTTCAGTTTCTTCATTCAATTTTCCAACAGTTTCACCACCAGACTCAGATTCTGGTCTTTTTATCTCTTCAACATCTTCCTTCTCACTTTCCACCCTAGAACCATGCACAACCAATCTTCTATCCTTTTGTGCTTCCTCAGCTCTGGCCTTATTCTGTCTCTCTTTCAATCTTTCAAGGTATTCTTCAATGTCCTTGTCAACCTGAGCTTTTTGCCTTTCTCTTTCTAGCTCCATTTCAGCTTCACTCATTGCACTCCTCTTTCTCTTAGTAGCATTCTTCTCCCCCTTTTTGTCATCATCAGTAGGGAAAGAGCTCACTGGAGTAACAAGGAAGTCTTTGAGATCTTGGTTGATCAAGTCAATTTTGACATTGGTGAGACAGCATGCTCTTCTTAGCTCAACATAATCCTCATGGAGGAGTTTAATCTTTGATTTAACACCCTTAGAAACTTCAATCAGATCATTCTTGAAATCTGCTTGTGACTTGTTTGCAGATCAAAGTTCTATGGTGACTTCCCTTTTAAACTTGGTTGCAGCATTCTCAATCTGACCCAGAGTACTCTTGTTCCTTTCATTCTCTTCATTTACTGCCTTTGTAAGATTATCAAGAGACTCTGTCAGCTTGCTCTGGTTCTGCTGCATCAAATCAACTGCTTTCTTAACATAATCTTCCAATGCAGTCTGATCTTGACTCGGCTTATCCACGTTCTTATCCGTCAAATCCTGATCCTTTTGGAACTTTTCCAAGCATTCGGTCAGCTTTGAGCTCTCAACCTTAGAGGTTGAGATGAACTCAGTGAGCTGACCCACCACATCTGAAAATGAGATAGTGACAGCTTGGGAAGAACTTGCAGTTGGCTTAAAAGCCACTGACTCTGGAAAGAGCAGCCTACAATCCTTAATAACAGGGTCATTGGGCATATTTAGAAGGGGGTGGAGATTTAAGGAGTTTTGGAACATTTGCTCATGAGAGTGAGTCTCATGAGTGGATCTGTCAGAATTGATGATGAGTTGGTCAGCCTGAGAAAGATTAATGTTTAATTCAGGCTGAGGGCCAGTGGGAATGTGTTGATCTTGATTTTGATGAACTCCTCCACTGGCATCTTCCATCAGAGCATCCCTTGAGGATGGATGGGCAAACTCATCATCGAATGAAAAATCACTTTCGGAGATAGTGATCATATTCTCAATGCAGACACAGACTCTGCAGGTGTAATGTTTTGTGCATTTGATTTCCCTTCAATAGAGGTGTGTTGTTGCACCAAAGTATCCTTAGGGAGAATTGAGGCCTGTACCCCTCCTTGTGACATATAAGGGGCATTGGCAGCCTGTGCAGACTCAGAGTGTAAGATAGAAGGAGTCTGATCAGCTTGGGGAGGAGAAGCAGTGTCACCAATGCGTTCGATACTTCTCTCCTTAGGCTGACCATCCTCAGAAATGATGTGCATTGACTCTGACTCACTTTGGATCTGGGATAGATCCTCTGGTACCCCTTTAATGATATCATCAACCTTTTGGGAGGCTGATGAAGGTGAATTCGGTTTAGACACAGTATGACCTTGGGAGGAGGTCTTTCTTTCAATACCTTCACCCTGTTTGGAGGGTTGGGTAGCAGTAAGTGTTCCCTTTAACTCGTCTACACTCTTTTGGGAGAGTGCAGATGGGTGTGGCGTTTTTGGCTTGTCAGCTTGGGTGACAGGGACAACTTTGGAACGTTCCTTAGCTTTCCCTGCACCTTGGGGGATCTCAAGAGAAGATGTTGCATTATCAACCCAGAAGCTGACACAGATTTCTTATGTGATCTTTTCTTTTTGGCCTTGAGAGGTACTAAGTCCTCAACAAGGGGTCTTTTAGAGTCGGATTTTGAATGAGTGGACGAAGGTGTGGCTAGGGAGGCTGATGTTTTGGCCAACCCTTCACCCTTTTTTGTAGGAGTAGAATGTTGAACAGATTCAGAAGAGTTTGAGGGTTCAGAAGCATGTGTACCTGGGTCCCCCTGATTAGCAAATTGAGTGTCAGACTCAGATTGCGTCGAAGTAGGGACAGCTTCCTCAAGTGCTTCTTGATCCTCTTCTCTTTTCCTAAAAAAATCAAGGTAGATCTGCATTGCTCGGGTCAGACCCTGCACAGATACCTTGGGACTATTGAAGATGTTGTTATTGATAGACTTGCATTCCACAGTCTGACCAGTTGCCAGACTGTAATCATTGTCAAGAATAGCTTCAATGATAAGAGCAAGAATCCTACCATAAGGTATGGTAAGACTCTTCTTATGAACGCGATCAACAAGGTCCTTAAAGATTAAAGCAGCAAAATCTATTCTGGTCATGGTGACCATTGCATGAAAAATCTGCAATTCTAGGACATTAGGCTGATCAAAGCTGCCTGCCTTTACTTGTAAGGTTTTCGAAATTGTGCTCAATAAGTAGTTCCAAATACTAGTTAAATGTTTCATTTTAACCACTGAAGCCAATGGACCAGTATATCCAACTTCTTGTAAAACATTTTTGGCTTCAGTATGAGACACAACAACATCATATTCATCATCAGGCATATATGACAGCTCAAAAGCAGACCTAAGCCTCTCATAAGAAATATATACCTTTTTCTTACCGTTGAGGATGGAGCCATAGATTGCAGCATCTCCTTTCTTGTTTTGTTTCACAACACAGCTCGCCCAAAATTCACACAAAAGATCTTGAAACACCTAGTCTGGCTTCTCAATCATCACCTTGCCGAATGGATGATGCCATAAGAAAGCCACAATCTCATCGTATCCTTTAGCCCATGAAGGGGGATGAATATTGGCATAAACCAGACTGCCAATCTTGATTTTACCAGTATCAAGATCAGCCGGAACCACTACTACCTTATCTCCCACCACATAAGGTGAAAGCTTGTTGGCGCTTATCGGAGCTGGGTATAGACTTTCAGGTTCAGAACTAGATTGAGAATCATTAGAATGAATAGAAACAGATGATGATGCCATTTTGAAAACAAGTTTTAGAAGAAATTAAATTTTAATAAAACAGTAATCAGATTTGAGAGAAAAAATTGATTTTAAGAAAATATGAACAAGTGATTTGGGATTTAGGTTAAATGAAAGTTATATACAAAACCCAAAATATCTTATTTGAAAAAGTTGGAGAGAGAAAGATTTTGATTGGAGGATCAACAAGTAGTGGTGGTACTTTTTCAGTAACCGGCTGTTACCACTACACGTGTCACACTCCAATAGGATCAGCAAGTACACTAAATAAAATAATGAAAGTAATAAAACGCACTGAGATATTTAATAACAAAAATAACCACGAAGCTGGGTCAGACTCAGCTTACCCTCTTTCACTTGACATGCACCAAGTGTGAAAGGGTAGTCTGGGTCTGACACAACTTACCCTCAAAATTTAGTATAACTCTAAGGGGTCAGATTTTCTATTACTTAGCTCACTACATTTTACAAATTAAGCATACCTAGCTTACTTATGAGGTAGTTGAACCTTGATTCATCCTATGGCTTTGTGAACAAGTCAGCAAGCTGATTGTCTGTTGGAATGAAGTGGAGTTCAACATCTTCTTTCATTACATGATCCCTGATAAATGATATCTTATATCAATGTGCTTGGTCCTTGAATGAAGCACAGGATTGTTTGAAATTGCTATGGCACTGGTACTGTCACAAAAGATTAGAGTTTTTGTTGCAGTGACACCATAGTCTTGAAGCTGATATTGCATCCAAAGAATTTGAGAGCAACAACTTCCTGCAGCAACATATTCAGCTTCTGCAGTGGAAATAGAAACTGAATGCTGCTTCTTGCTGGACCAGCTTACAAGTCTATTGCCAAGCAATTGACAAACTCCTGAAGTACTTTTTCTATCAATCTTACAGCCTGCAAAGTCAGAATCTGAATAGCCAATTAGATCAAATCCTGAGTCTTTGGGATACCAAAGACCCAGATTGGGACTACCTTTAAGGTATCTAAAGATTCTTTTCACAGCTTTAAGATGAGATTCCTTAGGACTAGCTTGATATCTTGCACAAAGACATGTAGCAAACATAATATCTGGTCTACTAGCAGTCAAGTAAAGTAATGATCCTATCATACCCCTATAAGCTGTGATGTCAACAGATTTGCCATTTTTTTCTTCATCCAGCTTATCACCAGTTCCCATAGGAGTTTTCATAGGTGAGCAATCAGTAAAACCAAATTTGTTTAAGAGATCTTTAACATACTTTCCTTGGTTTATGAAAATACCATTTTTAGTCTGTTTAACTTGTAAACCCAGAAAATAGTTTAGTTCTCCCATCATGCTCATTTCATACTTTTTAGACATTAATTCAGAAAACTTTTTGCAAAGTCTTTCACTGCTAGACCCAAATATTATATCATCTACATAGATTTGTACAAGCAGAATATCACCATTGTACTTTCTCACAAACAAAGTCTTGTCAACATTACCTCTTTTGAAGTTATTAGCCAATAAGAATTTAGACAAAGTATCATACCATGCCCTTGGAGCTTGCTTCAACCCATAGAGAGCCTTTTCAAGCTTGACACATGGTCAGGAAACTTTGAATTTTCAAAACCAGGAGGCTGTTCAACATAGACTTCTTCTTCCAATTTTCCATTAAGAAAAGCACTCTTCACATCCATTTGATAGACCTTGAAACCTTTGTGAGCAGAGAAGGCCAAGAACATTCTGATTGCCTCTAATCTTGCCACTGGTGCAAAAGTCTCATTATAATCAATTTCATCCTCTTGTCTGTAACCAAGAGCTACCAATCTTGCTTTGTTTCTGGTCACAACTCCCCTTTCATCCATTTTGTTTCTGTAGACCCACTTGGTTTCAATCACAGTCTTGTGATGAGGTCTTGGAACAAGTTCCCAAACCTTATTTCTTTCAAAATGTGTTAGCTCATCTTGCATTGCATTAACCCAAGAGGGATCTTCCAGAGCTTCATCAACCTCAGTTGGTTCCATCTTGCTTACAAAATTGACAAACATGCAGAAGTTGCCTGTTGCCTTCTTCTTGTTTTCACACCAGAGAGTGGATCATCAATGATTTGGTTAATTGGATGACTCTTTGTCCATCTAGTGACTGGGACAATGGACTGATTCAGATTAGATGGTTCAGCATGATCAGCTTGATGAAGAGGCTGATCAGCATGGACAGGAATGGAGGAGTCTGAACCAGTTGGAGAGTCATTTAATGGATTCTGAACAATAACTTCAGTATGAGTAGGATCAGCTTGTGCATCTTCAAAGATTGGAATATCTTCTTCTTCTTCAATGAGTTGCTCCCCCTGAGTTTGAGCATTCACAGCTCCAACTGGAGGATTAGTTGGAGGCTCATTCTCAGGTATCGCCAGTTCTTCAAAATTGAAGTCTTCGTCTTCAGAAGGAGAGCAGTCTGGCTTAGAACAACCTTCATCAATGCTTACATTAACAGAGTTCTCAATTGTTTTAGTTCTCTTGTTGTACACTCTGTAGGCCTTCATCATTGTTGCATATCCAAGTAGGATACCTTCATCTGATTTCTCATCAAACTTTCCAAGATGGTCTTTCTGATTCAGAATATAGCAAGGACTACCAAACATTCTTAGGAAACCAATCTCAGGTTTTCTCCCCCTAAGAAGTTCATATGCAGTCTTCTGGTGACTTTTCACAATGAGGGATCTGTTATGGGTAAAGCAAGCTGTGTGTACTGCTTCAGCCCAGAAATGAGACTTGACATTGTTTTGAGCCATCATGGATCTGGCAGCTTCAATAAGAGTTCCGTTTCTTCTTTCTGCAACACCATTTTGTTGAGGAGTTCTGGCAGCTGAGTAGACTTGTGAAATCCCCTTTTCACTGCAGAATGAATTAAGAGTGATATTCTTAAATTCAGTACCATTATCACTTCTTAATTGCCTAACATGCCTTTTGTAGAGAACCTCAGCTTGCTTGATGAAATGAATAATGCTGTCAGCAGCTTCACTCTTGTGTCTTAGAAAGAAAACCCAGGTGTATCTTGAATACTCATCAACAATTACCAAGGAGTACCTCATTCCAGTGAATGATGGAGTACTAATTGGTCCAAATAAGTCCATATGAAGCAGATCCAAACAATTGTCAATGGTTGAGCATGTTTTAGACTTAAAAGTAGCTTTATGTTGCTTGCCTTTCTCACAAGCACCACACAGCTTGTCCTTCTCATAATTGATCACTGGAAGACCAGACACCAACTCTTTCTTACACAGCTTGTTGATGTCTTTGAAATTCGTATGAGACAGCCTTTTATGCCACAACCAATTCAGCTCATCTTGAGACTTTGACATGAAACAGACTTCTCTTGTGACAGTTGGATTTCTCATGTCAAAAGAGTACAAAGACTCATCCCTCTTTGCAATCAGAACCACATTGCCTTCTAAATCAAGAACAATACCCTTCTCAGATCTGAATCTCACTTCATAGCCAGCATCACACAACTGACTTACACTGATCAGATTGTGCTTCAAACCATTAACATATGAGACTCTTCTGAAAGTAAGAGGACCATTTGAAAGTACACCAAAACCTTCTGTCTTTCCTTGAGAATCATCTCCAAAAGTAACATTAGGACCAGCGCGAATCCTAAAGCTACATAGCAGGGACTTACATCCGGTCATATGCTTTGAACATCCACTGTCCAAGTGCCAGGTATTATCGTCATGACTGCCCTGCAATTAAGATAAGAGATTAGTTCTTTTTGGGAACCCATCCAAGGATGGGTTCACCAGAGCTGACCTTCTGGTCTGACTCAGATTGGGTAACTAAACACAGACTCTTATCACATTTTGAAACCCATTGTTGCTTGGTCTGTCCTTTACCAGATTCAAAGTTCTTTCTAGCAACATTCAAAGTTTCCTTCTTAACAAAACCTTTGCCTATTCCAGCTTTCTTACATTCAGCTCTCAATTTTCTTTGATCAACAATTTTTGGATCAGACACCTCAAGAAAATTGGTTTTCATTGACACCTTATGTAACACCCGACATTTTAAAAATATGGGTTTTCAAAAACTTTCACCTAACGGTGTCAAATTGCGGAAGAAAAGACTTTAAAAGTCAAAACCGATAAAAACTGTTCGGTTTCTACGTTTAGTTGGTGTTACATGCAATACCATCAAATAGTTTAAAATGAAAACCCAACGGTTGCCCAACACAAAACAACCGTTCAACAATACTACATAAATTCGACATCAAGTACGAAATGTAAATAAATATCTAAAGAGACAATCGTCTATGGGTAGCTAAGTTCTCCTGCATGCATCTACCCAACTCTCACTCTTCCTGCATCAACTAGTCCTTTAAGCTAAACCTGAGGGAACAACCACATTTAAGAAACAAGTGTTAGCTAACGAATTAGCTAAGTAAGATAACACTATGTTATTAAAGCATTTGTCCAATTAAAACAATCTTCATTATTAGACAAGTTTATTCAGGCACAACACACATCACACGTTCACACATAACTGCATATCAACTTCATATCAATTAGGGTGAATCCCCCTAAATGTGCCTATCCTTCATTTTATTCACACATTATCACACATATCTTCGTTAACTGCATATAAGTGTAACATAAGTCACACCCGACTAGATGCTTCACCAAGAGGCGAGTCATACTTCGTCATTAAGGAATGGCAAGCCAATCCAAGAGTAATCCGTATGTGGAGGTTGGTCAAACCCCTCGTATTACTCGCCCTGCATTATATTTACGAGCTCGGTTTCACACATTTGGTTTAGGTAACACACATTCCTAAACCGTCACAAACATATAGTCTAGGTAACACACATTCCTAGACATTCACACACTTTATCTTCATTACGTTTGGATCCTTAAACGTGCAAGTGACATGGCAACCTAATAAGTCTAGTGAGCTAGGTGTACAAGCCATGTAAGCATGCATATATCACACATCAACTTCATATCAATTAGGGTGAATCCCCCTAAATGTGCCTATCCTTCATTTTATTCACACATTATCACACATATCTTCGTTAACTGCATATAAGTGTAACATAAGTCACACCCGACTAGATGCTTCACCAAGAGGCGAGTCATACTTCGTCATTAAGGAATGGCAAGCCAATCCAAGAGTAATCCGTATGTGGAGGTTGGTCAAACCCCTCGTATTACTCGCCCTGCATTATATTTACGAGCTCGGTTTCACACATTTGGTTTAGGTAACACACATTCCTAAACCGTCACAAACATATAGTCTAGGTAACACACATTCCTAAACCGTCACAAACATATAGTCTAGGTAACACACATTCCTAGACATTCACACACTTTATCTTCATTACGTTTGGATCCTTAAACGTGCAAGTGACATGGCAACCTAATAAGTCTAGTGAGCTAGGTGTACAAGCCATGTAAGCATGCATATATCACACATCAACTTCATTTCTACGTTTCATGCATAATGAGATACTTCGTAACACTACATAAACTGCATAACAATACACTACATTAGGGATTGCATTTCAGGTCTCATGGTCAACTATATAACCCATAATACCTCCCGTGTAACCCCATATGCCCACATGCAATATAAAGATACCAAATGGAAGTATTTATGATTTGAAACCAGCTTTTCGTTGAATCCCCCAGCGTGTCAAAGTAGTATATCTTACCTCGGCGTAGTTCACAACAATCAACAACTAGTCACTGTGTAAAGCAACTATGCTCGTTTACCTATAATTAGTAAACGATCATTAGACAACTACATACTCACGTCATTAAGGTCAATAACTAGACCCCCACATATTAACGACTCACTTTAGTTCCAGGTCTAATCTACATGTCAAACGTCGTTACGGTTCAAAAGTATACATTTTCTGAAAACAGTTGAGTTGCGCCGCAATGCGCCCAATTGCGCCGCAACTTATCTTTCTGGAAACCAGTTGCGCCGCAACTGGCCCCGATTCTGCACAAGTCTGATCGATTTAACCCCAAACTAGGTCCAAATGACTCTACATCAATTACATGACTTTCACACATCAAAATCCTTCATATTCAAATCATTATAAAGCATTTCAACCATTAATTACACCATATATGACTTTAATCCATCAAAACCACCATTAATCTTCGTTAAACGATTCCCCCAAAATCCAATAATTAATCTAATGACTCATAATATCAAAAGGACCTGAAAACAATGAAATTATACCTGCTCTACCTGTAGATATCAAATAGGGTGCAAAACTCTTGACAATACACACTCGAATCACACGTAAGGAAGCTTTTCGGCTTGCAATTTGATGGAGGAACTATATGGGGCGGTTAGGGCTTGTTTAGGAGGAAGGAAATCTGCAACTAATGACCTAATGACACTCCCTAAACCCCTTAACCCGTTTTTGACTTTGCTCCTATGTCAAAACTAGTCCCTAAGCTTCCTAATCCTTCATTACTAGTCACAAACTACCATATGGACCATATATAACATGATTACTTCTTTAAATACCACTACATTGGCATTTAGCTACATTTTACACACATATCCTGCATTATACATTTTAGGCTTTCAAGCCTCACACATAACACACAATAACTACGTATAAGCATTAAATCTAAAATAGACTTAACGACACCCTATGTTGACTTAACGACATTAGTCAACTGTTAAATAAAAAGTTTAGGATGTTACAATTACCTCCCCCTTAAGAGGATTCCATCCCCGGAATCTCATCAAAAAGGAATAACTCCGGATACTTCTCTTTCATTACTGCTTCGGTTTCCCACGTTAAGCTTTCTCCATGATTATGCTTCCACTTTATCAATACAAGATCAATCACTTTTCGGCGTAACTTCTTTTGCTTCCTTCCAAGTATCGCCACCGGTTCATCTACTATTCTCTTCATTGGGTCAATACTCACATCTTCAATAGGAATCACACTTGACTCCTCAGCTAAGCATTTCCTCAAGTAGGATACATGGAAGGTGTTGTGAATTCCATCCAATTCTGGAGGTAATTCCAACTGATATGCTACATCCTTTATGCGTTTCAAGATTTTAAAAGGTCCAATGAAACGTGGACTCAACTTTCCCTTCTTTCCAAATCTTATAACTCCTTTCCATGGTGACACTTTCAGCATCACTAAATCACCAACATTAAACTCAATCGATCTCCTTTTCTTATCTGCATATGTTTTCTGTCTTTCTCTTGCCACACGTAAAGCTTCTTTAGCTACATTAACTTTCTCCGCTGAGATCTCTATAATTTCAGGACCTGTGATTTGCTTTTCACCGGGCTCCATCCAACAACTTGGAGTCCTACATCTCCTACCATAGAGCATCTCAAATGGTGGCATTCCAATACTTGCATGGTGACTATTGTTGTAAGCAAACTCAATCAACCTCAAATGATCATCCCATGCTCCACCATACTCTAGTACACACGTCCTCAACATATCCTCTAATGTTTGAATAGTTCTCTCACTTTGCCCATCGGTTTGAGGATGATAGGCGGTACTCAAATTTATTCTACTACCCAACTCTCGTTGAAGACCCTTCCAAAAGTTTGACACAAATCTCGAATCTCGGTCCGAAACAATAGATAAAGGAACTCCATGTTTTGAGACTACTTCATCAATGTATATCTTTGCCATCTTCGTTAAGGGTACATCTTGTCGGGTAGCTAGAAAATGAGCACTCTTCGTCAATCTATCTACAATCACCCATATCATATCATTCCCTTTCGGCGTTTTAGGTAGCTTCGTTACAAAGTCCATGGTAATATGATCCCATTTCCACTCGGGAATGTCTAATTGATGTAACAAACCATATGGCTTTTGATGGTCCGTTTTCACACGTGCACACGTCAAACACTTTGCTACAAAATGAGCTACTTCTCCTTTAATATCCGGCCACCAATAAATCGGCTTCAAATCTGCATACATTTTGGTGACACCGGGATGAACCGAATATCTACTTCTATGGGCTTCCTCAAGGATCAATTCTCTATTACCACCAAGCAATGGCACCCAAATTCGACCCTTGTATGTTTTGAACCCACGGCTATTAGTCTCCATCACAAGACGTTTCTTCTTTCCAATGCTTTCTTTGTCAATGTTATCCTTCATTAATGCCCTCGCTTGTGCTTCTTTAATTCGATCAAGTAGCCCCAACTTGGCTTGAACTTGCATGCTCATCAACTTACAAGAAGAACTTTGCACCTTCCTACTTAGTGCATCCGCCACTACATTGGCTTTACCCGGGTGGTATTTGATTTCACAATCATAATCCTTAAGTAATTCCATCCACCTCCTTTGTCTCACGTTCATCTCCTTTTGATTAAAGACATACTGCAAACTTTTATGATCGGTAAACAAAGTGCATTTTGTACCATAAAGGTAATGTCTCCACAATTTCAATGCAAATACAACTGCTGCCAACTCAAGATCATGGGTAGGGTAATTCTTCTCATGTGGCTTCAACTGGCGTGAAACATAGGCGATCACCTTGTCCCTCTGCATCAGTACACAACCCAAACCCGTAATAGATGCATCACTGTACACAACCAAATCATCGGTACCTTCAGGCAAGGCAAGTATAGGAGCTTCACACAACTTCTTTTTCAATGTTTGAAATGCATTCTCCTGCTTATCGGTCCACTCAAACTTTACTCCTTTCTTCGTTAGTTCAGTCATAGGCTTGGCTATTCGGGAGAAATCCTGAATGAATCTTCTATAATATCCAGCCAAACCAAGAAAACTTTTAATTTCAGTAGGAGTCTTTGGCTGCTCCCACTTTGAAACAGCTTCAATCTTTGAAGGATCTACTTTAATACCTTCTGATGAAATGACATGACCAAGAAACTGCACTTCTCGAAGCCAAAACTCGAATTTAGAAAACTTGGCATACAACTTCTTCTCCCTCAACACCTCCAAAACTGCTTTCAAGTGCTCACGGTGCTCATCTTCTGACTTAGAATAGATTAAAATATCGTCAATAAACACAATAACAAAATGATCTAGAAAGGGACGGCATACCCGATTCATTAAGTCCATAAACGCGGCTGGAGCATTAGTCAACCCAAATGGCATGACCAAGAACTCATAATGCCCATATCTAGTCCGGAAAGCTGTCTTGCTACATCCTCCTTCTTAACCTTCAATTGATGATAACCGGACCGTAAATCTATCTTTGAAAAATATGAAGCACCATGAAGTTGATCAAAGAGATCATCAATTCGTGGAGAGGATATTTATTCTTAACCGTTCGCTTATTCAGCTCACGGTAGTCTACGCACATGCGCATAGATCTATACTTCTTTTTAACAAAGAGAACCGGAGCTCCCCAAGGCGAGGAATTAGGTTATATGAACCCTTTGTCAAGTAATTCCTGAAGTTGAGCCATTAACTCCTTCATTTCTGTAGGAGCTAATCGGTAAGGTGCTTTAGCAACGGGTGTAGCACCGGGAATAAGATCTATCTGAAAAGTAACTTCACAATCGGGAGGAATACCGGGAAGATCATCGGGAAACACATCGGGAAAATCGGATACTACATCAACACTAGCAATAGAAGGCTTCTCCTTTCTTACATCAATAACATAGGCCAAGAAATGACTCTTATTCTTCTTTATACATTTAATAGCCTTCACCATACTAATGATCTTTATCCCCCCTCTCTTCTTATCTCCATAAACCGTTACCACTTTACCATCGGGTGTAGAAAACCGAATAATCTTTTGTGAACACAAAATATTAGCTTCATTCTGAGACAACCAATCCATACCTATCACTACATCAAAACCGGCTAAGGTAGTAGGCAATAACTGGACCGGAAATAAACGACCTTCAATCTCAATGTCACAATCATCATATCCCACACGTATATCACTAACCGTACCATTAGCAATCTCTACCTCTATCGAGCAATCTAAAGGGGTAGTGACTCTTTCTAGCTTAGGAGCAAATAAAGTAGACACAAACGACCTATTTGCACCCGAATCAAATAAAATAGAGGCAGGTTTTGAATTAACAAGGAAAGTACTACTTACCACCTCTTCGTTTTTCTTAGCATCATCAACAGTCATCTGCAAGGCTCGCACTTTCGAGCTGAAGTGGCTGCTTTCTTCCCGTCATTCTTCATTTGTGGGCAATCGGCAATGAGATGACCCGTTTCTTGACACTTGTAATAGCGAGTCTTATCCCTACATTCTGTTGCAAGATGTCCCGACTTCCCACACTTATGACACCTTCTTGTCTTGTCAGAACATTGACCTTCATGAACAGTCTTGCAAAAAGCACACCAAGACCCATTCTTCTTTTTATCTTTGTCACCACTTGAGCTAGAATTTCCACGGAACTTCTTATTATTATTGTTGTTGTTAGATGACCAATTTGACCTTCTTTTGAACCCTGCTTTCTTGTCATCAACTTTCTCCACAACTTTCTCGCTTTTGAAGTCATCATCCAACCTCTTTGACTCCTTAATAGCCGCCGACAAAGTCACATGCTGTCTACATAATCCACGATAACTAGCGGGAAGACCATCACAATAAGCCTCAATTTGGTCCTCCTGCCTTCGAACCAAGTGTCCAACAAACTTCAACTTCTCCATAAATGAATGTGCATATTCAGAAATTGCACTGGGTTTCGCAACCAACGATCTAAACTCCTTTTCAATCAGTCTTAACTCACGAGTTCCCACATACTCCTCTAGAAACTTCTCCTTAAAGGTTCCCCAAGGCATAACTGCAAGTACCTCAGGAGCCATAGAAACTGTAGTAGCCCTCCACCAATTACGGGCATTCTTCTTTCAACATCCTACTAGCACACAAAACCTTCATATCATCCGGACAGTAACAAGATGCAAATACTACCTCAATATCTTCAATCCACTCCATAGCACCCACTGCATTTTGGGTACCATCAAACTCCTTGGCACCACATTTCTGAAAGCTTTCATATTTGAAGTTATTAACACGAGGTGCATTAACAACTCCAAGTCCTCCACCATTAACTCCATTAACACCCACGGCTGCTATGGATGGTTCACCACTTTGGGAGAGATTAGAGTAATTCCCTTCCGAACGCTCACCCCTTTTGTTCACTCCCATTCCTTTCAGCACCTCTCTCTGCCCTAAACTGTGCTAACTCATCTTCATTTCTCATTAGAAGAGCTTGAATAGCTCTCAACTTCTCATGTAATTCTGCTTGATTGGGAACTTGTTCAATCACCGGGTTTGCCCTATCAATTTCCGACCTTGTGGGCTGTGCACCCGGGAGTGGCCTTCGTGGAGGCCTTTGGTTAACTCCATCTCCAGCCCCATTCCCATTAGGAGGAACACCACCACCATTTCCTCCTCCTCTCTGGCTACTAGCTCTAGTGTTTGCCATTAACTCTCCAAGGCAACGACGATGGTTAGCAAGAGTTAAAGAGTGACTACATATGTTAAGGCCATGCTACATATAACTACATTATCACATACAATTAACAAGCCTTAAATCACACTCTCCCTCACTCCCCAACCCGTCTTAAAGCATTTCACTTCATTGGCTAGGCATCCTACTTACGCCTAACCTATCCTACATCGGTTTAAGTCCAAAATCCTACGGTCAAAGTCGAATCTTGGTTCACTTAAACCATTTCTCTGATACCAACTTGTAACACCCGACATTTTAAAAATATGGGTTTTCAAAAACTTTCACCTAACGGTGTCAAATTGCGGAAGAAAAGACTTTAAAAGTCAAAACCGATAAAAACTGTTCTGTTTCTACGTTTAGTTGGTGTTACATGCAATACCATCAAATAGTTTAAAATGAAAACCCAACGGTTGCCCAACACAAAACAACCGTTCAACAATACTACATAAATTCGACATCAAGTACGAAATGTAAATAAATGTCTAAAGAGACAATCGTCTATGGGTAGCTAAGTTCTCCTGCATGCATCTACCCAACTCTCACTCTTCCTGCATCAACTAGTCCTTCAAGCTAAACCTGAGGGAACAACCACATTTAAGAAACAAGTGTTATCTAACGAATTAGCTAAGTAAGATAACACTATGTTATTAAAGCATTTGTTCAATTAAAACAATCTTCATTATTAGACAAGTTTATTCAGGCACAACACACATCACACGTTCACACATAACTGCATATCAACTTCATATCAATTAGGGTGAATCCCCCTAAATGTGCCTATCCTTCATTTTATTCACACATTATCACACATATCTTCGTTAACTGCATATAAGTGTAACATAAGTTACACCCGACTAGATGCTTCACCAAGAGGCGAGTCATACTTCGTCGTTAAGGAATGGCAAGCCAATCCAAGAGTAATCCGTATGTGGAGGTTGGTCAAACCCCTCGTATTACTCGCCCTGCATTATAATGACCATGTTGCAAGGAGCCACCCAAGCAACAACTACGTCAACGCACTCGTCCGGCTAAGACTAGTACGGGTTAAGCTTAACACTTTCCCTGCATTATATTTACGAGCTCGGTTTCACACATATGGTTTAGGTAACACACATTCCTAAATCGTCACACACATATAGTCTAGGTAACACACATTCCTAGACATTCACACACTTTATCTTCATTACGTTTGGATCCTTAAACGTGCAAGTGACATGGCAACCTAATAAGTCTAGTGAGCTAGGTGTACAAGCCATGTAAGCATGCATATATCACACATCAACTTCATTTCTACGTTTCATGCATAATGAGATACTTCGTAACACTTATAAACTGCATAACAATACACTACATTAAGCAATACTTCATTTCACTACATTAGGGACTGCATTTCAGGTCTCATGGTCAACTACATAACCCATAATACCTCCCGTGTAACCCCATATGCCCACATGCAATATAAAGATACCAAATGGAAGTATTTATGATTTGAAACCAGCTTTTCGTTGAATCCCCCAGCGTGTCAAAGTAGTGTATCTTACCTCGGCGTAGTTCACAACAATCAACAACTAGTCACTGTGTAAAGCAACTATGCTCGTCTACCAATAATTAGTAAACGATCATTAGACAACTACATACTCACGTCATTAAGGTCAATAACTAGACCCACACACATTAACGACTCACTTTAGTTCCAGGTCTAATCTACATGTCAAACGTCGTTACGGTTCAAAAGTATACATTTTCTGAAAACAGTTGAGTTGCGCCGCAACATAGAGTTGCGCCGCAACTCACACCTATCGTTGCGCCGCAATGCGCCCAATTGCGCCGCAACTTATCTTTCTGGAAACCAGTTGCGCCGCAACTGAGTTGCGCCGCAACATAGAGTTGCGCCGCAACTAGATTGCGCCGCAACTTATTGCGCCGAACAGTTGCGCCGCAACTGGCCCCGATTCTGCACAAGTCTGATCGATTTCACCCCAAACCAGGTCCAAATGACTCTACATCAATTACATGACTTTCACACATCAAAATCCTTCATATTCAAATCATTATAAAGCATTTTAACCATTAATTACACCATATATGACTTTAATCCATCAAAACCACCATTAATCTTCGTTAAACGATTCCCCCAAAATCCAATAATTAATCCTAATGACTCATAATATCAAAAGGTCCTGAAAACAATGAAATTATACCTGCTCTACCTGTAGATATCAAATAGGGTGCAAAACTCTTGACAATACACACTCGAATCACACGTAAGGAAGCTTTTCGGCTTGCAATTTGATGGAGGAACTATATGGGGCGGTTAGGGCTTGTTTAGGAGGAAGGAAATCTGCAACTAATGACCTAATGACACTCCCTAAACCCCTTAACCCGTTTTTGACTTTGCTCCTATGTCAAAACTAGTCCCTAAGCTTCCTAATCCTTCATTACTAGTCACAAACTACCATATGGACCATATATAACATGATTACTTCTTTAAATACCACTACATTGGCATTTAGCTACATTTTACACACATATCCTGCATTATACATTTTAGGCTTTCAAGCCTCACACATAACACACAATAACTACGTATAAGCATTAAATCTAAAATAGACTTAACGACACCCTATGTTGACTTAACGACATTAGTCAACTGTTAAATAAAAAGTTTAGGATGTTACACCTTATCAGTTTTGGACTCAACATATTTTAAAATCAACTTGTCAGAGTCAGACTTGGTGTTACTTGAAATAGACTCAGATTTTGCTTGTGACTCATTTCCTAGAGAACCAGACTTCTTACTCTTTAAAAGCTTAAGTTTCTCTTTAGGAACACTGTGATCTCTATCCTTTCTTTTATTTCTCTTTAAACACTGTGATCTCTATCCTTTCTTTTATTTCTCTTTAAACTATTCTTGTTTGTTTTATTCTTTGAATCTGACACAGATTGGGTGATGGTCAGCTTGGACAAGTTAAGACTTTCTCCAGGTTTAACTCAACAACCTGATCAGCTTCAGCAATGGTCTGACCCATAGTTTCAGGATCTTTAAACCCAATACCAGATTTCTGAACCAACTTAATTGGTTTAGAAATAGTCTCTTTGGTTTGGAATTTGGGTGGTGAAGGAGGCTGGTAACAAGGCTCCATAGCACATACTTCAGCTATGGCTATGGCCCTATCATAATCACCATCAAAGATAGCTTGGATCTGATGAGGTATTTGTTCATTTACACATTTAGCAACTCTTTTAGAGCTTATACACCATGATTCAGTAATCTGTTTAACCTTTAAAAACTTTTCTTCTGCAGTTTTAGCTTCTTTAATCAAAATGGAGTTTAATTGCTTTTGAGCTTTAACTTCAGATTCTAGTTTTTCAATGGTGTGACTCTTAGAGTTGTTATCAAGTTTCAAAAGATGTATTTCCTTTTTGAGTTCTTGATTAAAATGTTTTTGCAGTAAAACCTCATCACCAAGTTTGTTCAGTCTGGACAGCTTCTCATTATCAGACAGATTGGAAAAAGAAGTTACCTCAGGTGGAGCAGTCTGACTAG
Source organism: Erigeron breviscapus (assembly GCA_034093135.1). Taxonomy (NCBI): domain Eukaryota; kingdom Viridiplantae; phylum Streptophyta; class Magnoliopsida; order Asterales; family Asteraceae; genus Erigeron; species Erigeron breviscapus. The sequence goes on along the minus strand of CM067171.1, from coordinate 48,437,297 downwards.
TAGATGCCTGGTGAGCTGACTCTGATTGCTGTTGTATTTTCACCAGATCTTCAGCAAATCTTTGAGTAGCCTCTTTAGCCATGAAACACTTGGCATCTTTGTACAGCTCATCATCAGATGATGTGGCACTTTCAGCCCAGTCTTTGGCTACCAGACTCTTCTCATTTTTGTTCACCTTCTCAGTCAGCTCAGCTACTTGTGCTTTCAAGGCTTTGTACTTAGTCTTGAGCTTAGAGTATTTTTCACCTCTTCCACCTTTGGCTGGCACAGCTTGAGCAGTTTCTTTGGATCTGCAATCTCCAGCCATATGTCCAGTCTTGCCACACTTGTAACAAGTGACCTTGGACATATCAAATGGCTTCTTGGTCTTGTCAGCTTGGCCACCTCTTCCTTTTCCTTAAAACTTATTAAAGGATCTCCTTCTGATCCTTTCAGCCAACATAGCAACTTCATTTGCTAGTTCATCACCATCAGATTCATCACACTCAGATTCAGCACAAACAGAGTTAGGATTTGACATCACAGGAATATCATCATTAACATAAGGAATGATCTCATTACTAATTGAACTAGGGTGTTCAGTCATAGAAGCAACAAGTGCAGCAGCAGGCTGACTATAAGAATCACCCATAGCAATTAACTTTTCAGCCTCTGAACATTCTTGGTTATGAAGCAAACCAAAGTCCAGGGAGATCAAGATCATGATAAACAGAACTTAATTTAACAAAAGAAATATAGTTGTTCCATTTGGGTGGTAATGAATCAAGAAATTTGCTCTTTAAAACCTCATTTTTCTTATTAATTCCAACAGCAGCTAAATCATTTACCAAAGCATTAAAGCGGGTATGAGTGTCAGTTAAAGATTCATTTCTCAAAGAGAAAAATCTCTCATACCTCCTGGTCAATGTAGTAATTGTGGATTCCATGGAGGTAGAGCAACCCTCAAACATAACAGTCAATGTACCCCACATTTTCTTTGTTGTTGAACACATTTTAATTGAATGGTAAAGATCTTTGGGCACAGCTTGGACAATGAAATTTCTAGCCTTCACATCCAAGTTTGCCAACCTCCTATCCTCATCCCCCCAATCTGCCTTGTCCTTAACAATAGATTTGACTGTGGCAGGAATGGTTGGTTGACCTTCCCTGACCACAGCTTCTACCACAATGGTTTGTGTAGGAACATAAGGACCATCTGTAAGGATGTCAGGCATATTGTTATCGATGGATTCAAGGAACAAAGACATTCTACTTTTCCACCCACTGAAATCATCTTTGTCAAACATGGGTGGTCGGGTTGAAGAACCATTATCAATATAAGATGACATTATGTTTTACTATAAATGAAAAAATGCAAGGATCAAGTCAAGTTAATTCTCAACCACCACTCTGATACCAATTGATACGTCCCACGGTGTATCAATATACCAAAGTATATTGAACACAGAACAGTTGTAGAGGGGGTGAATACAACTTTTCACAATCTTTACAAACTTTTAACACAAAACGTTTTAAGATTCAGTTTATGAATATCAAGCAAGTAAGTAAAGAGCAGGAATCATTAAAACAGTAAAGCAGTAAAGAATTAAAAACATTCTTGAACACAGATTGTTATTTTCAAATGTAATCCTTTATTAAGAAATAATTTATACAAAGAATTACAGGGTTGTTGCGGAATAAAGATAGCCTATAGATATCTAAACAACCCTATGAAATGACAAACAACAATCAATAAGTTTCAGCTCAAGAGAATCAGCCCAAGCTGATCTCGTACAGACTAAGCTGTGTGTAAGAGCAGAGAAACTTGTGTGAAGAATGATTCTCTGGAAATGCCACCCATATGCAATCAATGAATGAGGCTTTTATAGGCACAAGCGCTCCTTCATTGGGTGTCCGTTGCAGCTACGTGTTCTTCATTCAGTGGTTGATGAAGGACTAATCAATCGTGCCTTTCATGGTACTTGTGGTCCCCCACGTACTGACGTACATTCTTCATCTACCAATAGGAGTATGGACACGCATATGTAAAACAACCACCAACCTGGATCCTAGGAATCTTCCTAATCACGTCATTTGTCCTTATCTTCAATCCAGGTTGTTATCTTCACTTGATTGTCAGACACAGATTGGGCCGTTTGTCAAGGCACCAATCTGCCTAAGTGTTTCCAAGCTGACTGCTAATCCCAAGCTGTCTTCCACTAACATCTTGGTCTTCTATCTTCAATCCTCCTCTTCGACTTGGACTGAATGCTACTACATTGTTGATGCAGCTTGAATAACACTTGCTTCCATAAGATATTACAATTACAAGTATGAAGCATGATCTGGGTCAGAGACAGATCGTAAGCTGTGTCAGCTTAGTCTGACCCAGATCAGATTACAAGAACCAAAAATTACTAAGTGTTTATAGGTCAGATTTGTCATCATTAAATTTACAATGAACATTGGGACTCAACAGTTTTTGTTTTGAAAACTTTTCTAAATTTGTAATGTGATGGTCAAGTTCACATGGACTTAATCTTGTTAGTCCTTTAAAGTGAATTCACATTTTATTAATTGATTAACTTCCTTTTTACTCTCTTATATCTTTTAATACAATTATAAAATTGAATTCCATTGGTTCCATGTGTTACTCAACTAGGTCTACGGACCAACGTTAAAACAGAAAATTTTATAACAAGCGTATAGAAAATTATAACTGGACACATGTTATTTAAGGATGCGAACCTAGGTAAATTATGAAGTGAGTCTTTTGAATCATTTGAAGTAAATAAATAGATATACATAGGGAAAGGTTATATTAGGAACCCAAAAAATTACAGGAACCTTTAGAAACCTTCTTTAAATTAAAATTATTTACTATATGATTGCTTACACATGTTCATATAACTATCTATATACATTTGATCATCACCAATCTCATGAAAACATTAATTTATAAAATACTTGCATACATATGATCGACCTGCATACATGTGATCATAACACTATTCGTGCACATGTGAACATAAAATTCATGTCTATAAAATCCAAATTTGCATCTAAATAACTCAAAAACAATCAAAAAACAATCATTAACTAAGGAATAATCAATGATTAAGCTTGATTTAAAAAGTTCCTAAAAGTTCCTGCAATTTTTGGGGTTTCTAAAATAACTTTTCACGATATACATATTCTTCAATTCCTATATCAGTTAGTTATAAAATAAAACAATTTCAAAAAAAACATAGGCTCTTCTTCTAATCTTAATGGTTCATTAGTAGCATACCTCCAAACTTTGAGAGTTTTAGTCACTCTTCTTTCATTTCTAATTCAAAATCTCTATTATTTAAAACACTGAACTTAATTATCAAAAGATTTTTTCGAGTATTCTATCGTATAATAATAATAATAATAACCCAACAACTAATTTTGCAAGATTTAAGAGTGGTCGTGAAAGGAAGGAGAAACCAAACAAGATTTACCAAGAATCAATTCTTATAGTAAAAATTGTACAATAATAAAAACTATTTTTTCGTATTTAAGATAGTGGTCGGAATAGAAGTTGAGTTAACGATATGACAAGGTAGAACTATGAAATTTTATAAGAATTTCACGTATATGTTAATAGTTACTTTGTGTAAGATCTCTCTTTGCGAAAGAATTTCATTTTGATATATATGATGTTTTGTGAAGACCCGACCCGTTATTGAATACGGGGGGAAAAAAAATTTCCAAATTAACCAAATTTAGATACACGTGATTTTCATTCTTAGATCGGCCGCTGTGTACTTACCCTTTCTTTCACATAACGGGATGTCAATAGCAACATTTCGGTTGAAAATAAGAGGCCTCTAAGACAAACGAGCTCCTAGTCTTGTTTGGTCAAGTCATTAATTATATGATCTTTCCACAATATTTTAATTGTAATGTCATATAATGAACTTATAATAATATTTATAAGGATAATTTTGTCATTTTATTAAAAGTAAAAGAAAATATTAATGAAGCCTTTAGGCTGTATTTAACGTGCATAAAAGAATTTTACCTTTCATATCAAAAGTTCATCTCAGAATTTATAGTAGATCTACAAATGCACGTTAACTATAACCTAACTTTGGAGCTTTATTTAAAAAAAACCGAAAACTAATATTTATGAGGTAAACATGATAAACGTTGCTTGAAAAATTAGTGAAAGTCAAAGATTCTAACATGACTGAATAATTTCAATGTTGGCGACGGGAACTTGAATAATGTATTCAAGGAAAATTGAGTTTGTCAATTACGACTATCTCACGATAGCTTCTAATATTGACTCGAACATTTCATGTAAATAGTTGGTCAAATAGATCATATTCATTCAAATCAAACACCCAATGTTAGATCTTTGCTTCAAGTAACACTACATACAAGTAATTAGTTAATGAGTGAAATAATTATGTCATTAAAACCTTATACCTACTTAGCAAACGTAACTACCAACTAAAATGAACATATTGTTTAGAAACTACGTTATCGATCATTCACCAAAAGAGAAGGAAATCATCTACCAATTAACGTATTTATAGCCTAAGCTTTTCGAATATTGTATACAATAATACAAATATAGGTTGGTTCCAACACTAAATTTACGTATAACATAAATTAAACTAGCATGAAAAGGACGTATACCAACAACTTAATGGAGCATTAAAATATAAATTACTTAACACATTCTTTATTTATTCTGATTATAACTAATATATATACAATATCCAATAAAAAAAATGAAAAGTGGAACTTGATCAAGATTCAAGAACATGTATCTAACTTTATTAATAAACTACGAATTAACTTTTGAACAAATGAATTTCTTTGAAACCCTCAACCAAAGCAAGCATATCATTGATTCTCAATCATACACTACTGTTTAGTAAGCATGCGCGTCGAGTATAAACACAATTTGTTATTAGTATATAAACAAGTAAACGGAGAAGGATTCTAGCGAAACTATTTGAAAAGCGTCGAGTCGTTGGCTCTATGTACACGACTTATCCGAAATATATTCCCGTATTTGTTTATGGATCCAATCTGATTAACTAATAAAGAGCAAATGACCAAAATGCTAACAAAAAAACCACCCCGCTAGCAACACAAGCCAAGTCAAGCCGTCGCTCTCTCATTTCCATATTCTCTTTTCTTTCTCTCCTTACTTGAACATACTCTTTATACCTTTCTTTCCACCTCTCTCCTCCGTCATTACCCTGCCGCATTGCGGCCATAAGTCCTTGCAAAATTACCATACTACCCTTCCCATTCAAACACTTTCCATCAATATCCAAAACCGTTAAACTTACCCCACTTACATATAACTCTCCACTTTCCACATTTACCCCACAAGTAACCTCTATATTACAATTAACATAAGTATCATCATAATCCTCATGACTAATCACCAACGCAAAAGTCAACTCAATCTCGTCAGTCAACCAATTTTTATGCACGAAAACCGGTTTTTTGGTAGACAAATTAACCCCTCGGTTTTGAATTGTGTCAATTATGACCCAACTTAATGTTACATTTTTTTCAAGATTTAACAAAAGTACTTGATCATCATCACCCAAAACTTTTACATTAGACGGGACAACTTCTTTTGGCTCGAGAAGATCGATACGAAACGGCGACGTTTCGAACCAATTAGTTGGAATTGTATTTGTAACCTCAACTTTTGAAAAAATAATTTTGTTATCATATTTGATATCACTGAAGAAATTATTTGTGGGGTTGGAGGTGATGACGTCACGGTGGATGTAAGGTGGTTTGTGGGTGATGGAAAGGTGTCTGAGAAAAAAGAACGGTGGCCGGCGGTGAAATTTGAGACGGCATTTTTGACTAATTGGTGGTCAGTTGACGGCCAATTGGAAGAGCAAATTTGTGACCAAAGTTTTTGATCAGAGCAAAGCGTTTGTAGAGTTGAAGAAACACAGCTGGTGGCTGCAAGTGTTTGACCGTCAAGTTTGGTCAAAATGTGTGTGCGGATTATATCTTCATGGATGCTTGCAATCGCCATTGATATGATTTTTTCTTTGAAAATGAGCAAATTAAAGATCAGTTGATTGATGCCTTCTTTCATGGGTATATATAATGTTTTTCTAAATTGATCAATGGCAATACTAGCCCTTCAACTTTTTATATTTTGATACTTTACATCCTTGTGTTACCATTTAAATTTTCAAGCCGAAAATTACGAATATAAAAGAAGAAAAACTATGGTGAAAATCGCATATGCATCGGACGTCATTATATTCATCAATTTATTTTTCCATCATTCATAATTTCATATCATTTTGATACATTCATTCATCCTTATCTAAATCCATGTCCACTATATTAAACATGTAAATGAATATTTGTTCGATTTCTCAAAAAACATTTTTACTTAAAAAAACACAGCTTTAGAGTGTGTATGGTGTTGTGTTTACAAAACATATTTTGTTTTTTTTTTAAATAGACATTACGTTTTGAAAAACCATATATGTAAATTGTAACTGTGTTTTCATAACAGATAATCATTTTTTCATCTAAACATTTTTTTAGCTTATTTTTATTTTATAAACATAATAATTAAATACTCAATTTGGAACGTAATCCCGAACATCGTTTTAGAGTGCCTTATACAAATCATCACCATCAATACCACGTTATCTCATCCCTTTCTGCCTTTCAATCAAAAGTCCTCGTTTTTTCTAGAAATTATACAAATCAAAAGCCATAGTTTTTGTTAGTTTGTAAAATCAAAAGTTATGTTTTGATAAAACTTTGTAAATGGAATATCTCGACACTTCAAAGTTTAAAGTTTTCAAATTTGTGATTTTTGGTTTTTCATCACCAATTTACACTTTTTGGTTTTCCATCACCAATTTACACTTTTTTTTCATCACTAATTTACACTTTTTGGTTTTCCATCACCAATTTACACTTTTAAACCTTTTTCTCAAAATAATAATTTTATTAAAAATCAGCACATGTTTAAATTAATTTACACTTTTTGGTTTTCCATCACCAATTTACACTTTTAAACCTTTTTCTCAAAATAATAATTTTATTAAAAATCAGCACATGTTTAAATTAATTTACACTTTTTGGTTTTCCATCACCAATTTACACTTTTTGGTTTTCCATCACCAATTTACACTTTTAAACCTTTTTCTCAAAATAATAATTTTATTAAAATAAAATTAGATAAAATATAAAACTCATGTTTATCTCAAATATCCAACTACTTAAATAATAATAAAAATACCTTTTACGAGTAATAAATAAAAAAAACCAACTTTGTTTACAATTAGTATTCATCCAACTATAATTATAGCTTATCAAATTATCAATGACTTTATATAAAAAAAAAAAATATATCTAACAAATAACAATTATAAAATCCAAAATTTTCATTAAAAACAAATACACAACAAAATCTACAAGAAGTTTCTTTCATTCAATTATTAAGAAAATTGTTACAACAACAAATATTGATAAATGAACAAGTTATACGCTTTCGTCAATGTTCAAGTATTACGTTATTTATTTTTGATGTTACAGGTTTGTTCTTTCATAATTTTAATTACATTGTTTATAATTGAATTCACTGGTTTGTTTCTCTTACAACTTTTATTTAACTTATCTTTAATATGTCATATACAATCTGTGTATTTGACACGGGTTTAAATCTAGTACAAATTATAGTTGATATAGATATAAGTAGCTTAAATCTTATTCATAGGAACATAAATATAAGTATATAAGAGACGCACAATCTAATTAAATTCGTTTCATAGCTAATATTTATTCACTTAAACTCATCCATATCTACAAATATTGAATCAAATCGGATGGATGTTTATCGGATCAGATTGCCATTGTCACGCCTAACAACGACGGTTGCTAGGTAAACCTACTTCGAATACAAGTTAAATATCTACTACAAAAGTATCTTTCATCTATCTATACTCTCTATTAAAACAAACTGACCCCCTCATTTTAAGCTAATTAATCATTTTTTAAATTCCCAAAATATCAATAATCACTTCTAACACATCAACCGCATATCAAACATACAATCACGTCTCTCTTTCTCACACACACACACATCAACACCACCACCCTCGGCCGCCGCCCCATTGCCACTACCACCACCACCAATCGTCGCCGCCACCACCACCGCCGCCGCAATTATAATTGTTTTAAAATTTGTTTAGTTAAAACTTAGCAAATGTTAATGTGTTTTAATAATCCTTACACACTAAAAAAGTCGGAGGTTTGAAAGTTTGATTTATGTAAAATATTCTTAAGTGTGAAAGCTTGAAAATTGAACATCTATCACAACAATGATGGATTGATCAATATGATACACATTTAGGCATTATTAATAAAGGAATTGACATATATACACGATTATTCAAACTTTTATAACTTGCACTATAAATGGCTTATGTGATTGTTTTGGCTTAATAGGTTTTGCGCATTGACGAATTAAGGTGTACTTTCATTATACCTCTCTACACGTTCCACAAAAAATATTAATTCCTTTAAAAATCTACTTAAAAGTTAAAACCATCTTGTAGTTTAAAAATAATCATTTCGTTAAACTAGACGAATACCCGCGCGATGTTATGACGATAATGGTAGTGGCGGCGAGATAATGGTGGTAACGGTTAGAGGTGGTGGCGACGGATTGTGACGGCGAATAATGTAGGTTATTGATGTAAAAGAGGTAGTGTAGTTATTTTGATAATTAAGAATATATATTGTAAAAAAAACATCATTAAAGGTATATAGGGTATTCAATAGTTTTTTTTTCTTTTACAACGGCGCGTTATTTGGTTAGTGGTTCGAACCCTAGCAGTGACATCCAAGCGGGCAGTATGCTAGCGGTTGGAACCTGAAGGCACCCCTGGAGACCAAGGGTGCGATAACACGGCCAGCACGCGTCTGAAGAGGTAAATGCCCGAAACCATGGGGAATTGAGATTCGATCCCTGGTCTCCAAGCCAACATCCCCTCCCTAGAACCCCCAAAGAGGGCCCAGGTGGCCACTTGATCTAAGACCAAGTGGTTTAAAAAGGTTTAAAAAGTTGAAAGGGAAAAAGTTAGTTTATATTATATAGTATAATGATAAAAGTATATTACAAGTATATTATTAAAAAAGAAATACAATTATGAAAATACTTTGTGTTCGTTTTGACCCACAACTTCAGCACAATTACACAATAATGTTTAGCTTTCACTTACACCCAATTCGTTAGTTCACAGTAAAATTTATAAACTTATGTAATAATTGAACGTCATACTCGTATTATTTTATTCCCATTCTCATATTATTACATGGGGATATTTAAAATGAAATTCATGAATTTTGATAATGCCTTTAATAATCCACTCCATAAATATAAGAATTGAGTCTTAAACTCAAGTGGATCATCTCAATAATAAAGATATTATCAATGGGCCAACAATTTCATTACAATCGCATAATAAACATATGTAGAGAGAGAGAAAAAAAGTGAATATATGACTGTTAGATAACTCAAGTATGTATAAAACCTCTCATATACTAATATTTTAATATTTATTGTATAATATATAAATGATTGGCCTCTAAGTTTTTTATGGATTAAAAATCAAGATGTGAGGGGTTTCTATACCCAAGCTTAGGTATCTAACAGACTCATATATGTATATATATATATATATATATATATATAATATATATATATATATATATATAACTAAAGGGAAAATAAAAGATGCAGCAACTGCAGCCATTATTTATGCAGCAAGGAAGAAAATTTTAATTTTATTTTATAAATTAACCTTTTTACTTTATAAACATACACAATGCCCCCTGATTTTTACCTTGTTGCAGCCAAAAAATGTTGCAGTCAACAGCAGCTATGCTAAGCCATATATATAGGGAAAAGTGAATATGTGACTATCTTTTTTTTTTGAAAATTAAATATGTGAGTATCATGTACCCAAGCTTAGATATAGATCCTCTTACATATCAACTTTTTAATATTTGTTGTAAAATAAATAAATCACATGACCCTCATGAATTTTATGGTTTAAAAAAATGGCATGTGAGGGGTTCTATACCCAACTTAGGTAACTATTATTTGTTGATTTGTCTTTTATTATTATTATTATTATTATTCCACATATTTTATTGTCATTCTAGCATTTTTTATTTTTCAGAACTACTAGGTACATCAAGAATATCTATAATTTTTTTTTTAGAATAGAAGAATATATAAAATTCCATTGTGCTTATTAATTAGCCCCCTTTTCTATACAATTAGTATACATTATCTTTAGTTGATTGCTTTCGTCACAGAGGAGGCATTTCATTCAATTACTTTATATATTATATATTCTTCTTTTGTCATGGAGCCCTGAATATATAATGTTAAAATAAACGAGAGTTGCTTTTCTAGTACTTTTTGGGAAACTAATTTATTCGTTTGCTTTGTCATGGAGCCATGTATGTTTGTTTTAAAAGTGATTTTGCTGTGGTCATTGAAAGGATTTGTTATAGAAGTATAGAACAAACTAGAAATTAATTTTTCTATTTTTGCGTCAAAAAAAGGATGTTGTTTTTGTAGTAGTTGAATTTATTATTAATAAAAACAAAATAATTAGTAGCCAATCTTGCAACCATCACAATCTATCATATTTGACTTTACAAGGACACTAACGTGATTTCACAAAAGGCACCAACAAAATTTACTACAGTAAATAATATGAGTAGTTGTTAATGATAGGGGTGAGCAAAAACCGAACCGAAAAACAAAAAACTGAAAAAACTGAACCGGGAAAACCGAAAACCGAACGGAATGGATTGGTTTTGTTTTTGTTTTCTAAAAACCGAACGGATTGGTTCGGGTTTCGGTTTCGTATGGAAAAACCGACCAAAAAAACGAACTGAACCGAAACTATATATATTCTAATTATTTTATGTTTATATCATTGTATATTTATAAAAAATCACAAAAATATCATTTTGTACAACTATCATTTTATAATTATGTCTGTCGCTTGATCAAATCCTTGAAAAATTGAGAATTCCTTGATTACTGTTACTTAATTTTTTGCATACATTCTATATTAATCAACTTAACCCATGATTACTGTTACTTAATTTTTTGCACCATCAGTTTGCTGCTTCATTATTTATATGGACTTTGAAAAAGCTTTTGACACTCTAAATTGGGACTTCTTACCATGTATCTTGGAACAAATGAATTTTCCCAGAAGATGGATTTCCTGGATAAAAGGCCTTCTGTTATCCACCAGATCAGCAGTCCTAGTAAATGGATGCCCAACCTCTGAGTTTAATTGTGAAAGAGGAGTTCCACAGGGAGACCCACTCTCCCCCTTCCTGTTTATTATAGCCATGGAAGCCTTTTCCAACATCATCCAACGGGCCTCCAACTTGGGCCTAATCATGGGGATTCAACTCCCCAATTTTGGCCCAAACATATCTCATTTGTTATATGCCGATGATGCTATGATAACTGGGCTATGGTCTGCGACATATCTTCAAAACGTCAAGAGAATTATGCGATGCTTTCACATAATCTCAGGTCTCAAAATCAACTTGCACAAATCCAGCTTCCATGGAATAAACCTATCTTCTGACACCCTAAACACCTCTGCCAAAATCCTCAATTGTCAAATTGGCACTTTCCCTATAACCTATCTTGGCGTGTTCGTCGGATGTAACATGAATCTTGTAAAGAATTGGCTCCCTGTCATAGAAACCTTTGAATCCCGACTTTCACATTGGAAAGCATCTACTCTCTCAATTGGTGGTAGGGTAACCTTGATCCGGTCTGTGCTCGATAGCCTGCCAACTTACTTCTTCTCGTTGTATAAGGCTCCGGTAAGTGTTATTTCAAAGCTTAATTCAATTCGAAAAACTTTCTTTTGGGGAGGGTCGAATGGAAACAAGAAAATCTCGTGGGTTAATGGAATAGAATTATGGCACCGGTCGATTCGGGGGGTCTTGGGTTGGGTAATCTTCAACAAAAAAACCTTTCTCTTCTTTCTAAGCGGTGGTGGCTCCTCCGCAAGGAACCCTGCAGTTTGTGGGGACGAGTTATCACCTCTATTCATACCTCAAAAAGGAATTGCTCACCTATGCCCGTTAAGTCCGATCTGGTGGGAGTTTGGAAGGCTATTGCCAACCTAAACTCTCACCTCAACACTTTTGATGTTTCCTTGGAAAGATTGTTCACAGGACAGGTAGGGAATGGAGTCTTTATTCGATTTTGGATTGACATCTGGAATGGCGAAGCCCCTCTTTGTGAAGCATATCCGGATCTCTTTCAACTTGAGAAAAACAAAAGTGCAACTATTAGCGAAAGATGTACTGGCCGTGGCAGATTTTCACCTTGGGAATGGTCGTGGTCGCGAGCTCCCTCAACAACAAGTGAACTTCATCAGTTGGAAAGTCTGCTCAACCGAATTTAAAGGACAACTCTGACAAACTCCAACGACTCATGGCGATGGGCGTATCATAATTCTGGCCAATTCACCACCAAATCAATGAGATCTCTCCTCCTAACGTGCTGAATATGGACCAAAATTCTGGACCTTTCCATGGAACCCGCTAGCTCCCTATAAGATCAACTTCCTTGGTTGGAGACTTGAGATGAATAGAGCTCCAACAATTGACCTTCTTCTGAAGAGAAACGTCCCACTTAACACAACCACTTGTCCTCTCTGCAATCAGGTTGATGAAACCGCCGAGCACCTGTTCTTGCATTGCAATTTTGCAAACATACTTTGGAGTCATATTCTCTCCTGGTGCAAATTACCCCTCAGCAACCCCTCCAGCTTCAAGGACCTTTTCGAGCTGCACAAGGAACTCCACTACAGCCCTACAAAGAGCAACTTGGTTAATTTAGTCATCCTGGCTTACTGTTGGACTATATGGAAATGCCGCAATGAGTGCATTTTCTCCGGTAGAAACCCCTCAATTCATTATGCTGTCAAAGAAATCAAGGATACAAGCTTCTCCTGGATAACAAATAGATCAACAAAAATACAAATAGATTGGCTGAGTTGGTGTAGTTTTAATTTCTAATATGTTGTAACCTGACTTTGCTATCCCTGTACATTTTTTACTAGCTCCTCGCTAGTCTTATCTAATGAATCGGTTTTTGAATGTTCAAAAAAAAAATATCATCCGTCACTGCAAGAAAAATTATATATGGCTAATACTGGAAACTCACTGGTAAAACATATTGTAAGATTTAGAGCGGTAATTCTATTTACTTTAAGATTTGTGATATACTCCATGATTACGCATGAAGTTAACATATTACTTTTATCATTCATTTTAACACAGTTAAAGCCAAAAAAAAAAAGGAACAAAACCGAAAACCAACCCAACCCGAACCAGTAAACCGACAAACCGAACCGAACTAAAACCGAATCCAACGGTTTCTGGTTTTCAAAAACCGAATGCCTCGGTTTGGGTTTCGGTTTTAGGCCAAAACCGACCCAAGCTCACCCCTAGTTAATGATTTAGGATTAACTGGCAAGATAACACATCAGGTTTTCTTCAAGAGATCGATGAAAGTTCTCTTCAAGACACATCAGAATTTTTATCTAACGAGGACGTAAGTAGACTCAGTTAAAATAGCCGAACTTTGTTTATGTGGGTCCACATATTCAAATTACAAGAGATGCTTCTTATTTGGCAATTGTTGTTAAAAATTATTATTAATTTTGTTTTTTTAACAACTTTGGTATAGTTCTAACAAGATGTTTAAGCCAAGAAGGTAGTGTTATAGGTTTTATGACCTAATTGTTACAATGCTAAGTTCAAACTGTAAAATTAGTCCGCCAGACTAATGATATCTTAATCTAGCACTAACACAATTGATAAAGGGAGTCTTGTATTGTGAAACAATTTTGCTATCTTCGTGTGCTCATTATGAAAACAGATTTGGTTGCAATTGCCAAGAGTTTTCTTCTTTAGGAGAATTTCTTATATGCTACCGGTAAATAACAAAATATATATCATAGTTACCTAATTAAAATTTAAAATATCATATATGTCATTCCTATTACATTAAAACATCAAAATTAAAAATAAAAGAAAAAAGAAAAAGAAAAGTAATGAGAACATTAATTATTTAAGGGTTTTGTTAATCATTTTCCATTATTTAAAACGCGTACTATATGGGAAAAGACTTTAAAATAGCGGTTTGAACTTTGAAAAAATTTATGAGTATTTAATCAAAGAAAGTGGGGTTACGGAGATTAAATATTGTTTACGAGTCAACCCAGAAGACCCTTTAACATCGCATGCAGGAAGTGGCCGGTATTGTTTTTGTTTTTGTTTTTGAACGGCAAGTGGCCGGTATTGTATATGCTATTTAAGTTGAATCATGTTTTCATAATAAAAAATGATCCACATAACGAATTCATAGATTAAAATATGTTAAAAGAAATCAAAACCAAGATTGAAAGATAAAAGGATATGAATCATATGATATGAAAAAATTGCTCATAACTTCCCGAACAACAGAGAAAAAATTGTTTGTTACAAAAAAACAATCATGACGTAAAACATAAGACCGGGTTGTCATTAATAACTTATATAAAAAACTAGTACTTTATACATCAAAAACCACCCTCTGAATTTTCGCATAACAAAATATAAATTTTAAAACACCCAAATAATTTACATTGACAGACAAAGGTCTATAATTAACAAAAACAAAACAAATGAATCAATTTTACCAATATACCTATGTTTATACTCGTTTTGATGTTCAAGTTATATAATTACACAAATATATATAGGGTGTTATATATATATATATATTATAAAACAAGTATTAAAATAAACAAATAAGACAAGATCTTAACCCTTAATCATGATAAAATTGATGCACGAAGTTTCACGAAGCACAAATATATATTTGATGCACGATACTTTTCATGATGTACGATGATTTTCAGTGAAAAGAAACTTATTGTTTTACTTTAATACTTGTTTTATTTTACTTTATATATATATAGGGTTTGGTTATTATAAAACAAGTATTAAAATAAACAAATAAGACAAGATCTTGACCCTTAGATCATGATAAAATTGATGCACGAAGTTTCACGAAGCACAAATATATATTTGATGCACGATACTTTTCATGATGCACAATGATTTTCAGTGAAAAGAAACTTATTGTTTTACTTTAATACTTGTTTTATTTTACTTATTATATATTATATATAATAATATATATATATATAATATAATATATATATAACAATCTTAAAATGAGAACACGGTGAGAACACTTAAAAACTTCATTTTGATACATTAAAAGTCCATAAAGCAAACATAGTGTATAACTAATTATCATTATTTAAGTGTTTAACAACACATTGATCCGTCAAAATCGAAAAATACACGTTTTCGTTTTGTGCATCCATCTTGGATGCATATTCATCAAAATGGATGCACAAAAAAAACGTGATTTTTTCAGTTTTGACGCATCAATGTGTTGTTACACTTAAATGATACAGTAATAATTAGTTATACAATATGTTAATGTATGAACTTTTAATGTATCAAAATGAAGTTTTTAAGTGTTCTTACCGTGTTCTCATTTGAAAGGTGTTATCACTGAAAAATCACCCTTATATTTATACAAAGTGTATGCTCTTTGTAAATACAACAAAGTGAACAAACTATTCTTTTTAGTTCTACTTTTGTTTTTCTAAGCTGAAAAAGTCAAAAAAAAACTCTAAGAAGTTTAGGCATGAGAAGTATTGGGTAAATTTGACTAGCGTTAGATGAACCTTCTTTTTCGAAAGTGACTTCATATCCTAGAAATCTGGAAATTTTCTCTAGCAAAGATGTAGAGCTTCGCTTGGCTTGTGGGAGAAAAGAAGTTAATTATATATGCTAATTCAGCTCCCAATCGTATTAAATCTTAATCAGCTAGTGGCTATATGATTTCCGAAAGGTATGTAATTTATCCATTAATTATTCAGACTATATATAAATAAATACAATTAATATATGAAGATCGAAACTAAGCAGCAAATTTATCTGCGTATAATTTTATAACTATCAAGTTTATTTAATGTTAACCAGCGAGTAGCTCCTTATCTTTTGGATAACATATAGATGGAAATGTGATGTTCTGACTTAAAAGTTAAAAGTATTTGTACTGTAGTTTGTTTTGTTAAAAGCATTTAGCCCAGCTCCAATAGAAAGAACATTTGCCTTAAGCCCTTAGCCCAACACACCGAAAAGCCATGAATATATACATATCTATACTAGTGATGGTAGCTTAAGAAATAGGAGAGAAAGTTTTTTTTATTTTTTTTAACTTGTTTTTTTGATTTTTAATTTTTAAATTTTTTATATTTTTTTTAACAGAAACCCATTCAAAAAAAATTTTTTTAAAAATAAATAAAAAAAATAAAAAAAATTAAAAAAAATTAAAAATGAAAAAGAGAAAAAAGTAAAAATCATTCTCTCCCTTCTCTCCTTAAGCAACTTTTTTATTTGATCTCTCTCTTATATATACATATCTATAACCCCTTATAAAACATATTGACCTCTCATATTTTAGGAAATTCAGCACTTTTTTATACCCAAAATACCCTTATTTCTTAATCCTAATTCCCCTATACACCTAATCTATACTTTTATACTATTTAATAAATAAAACAACTCTCTCTTTAAAAGTTATGGAAGAATTATCTAAAATACCATTAATGATTAAATTACAATATCAGTCATTTATCTTTTAAAATATCTCTATTAACCTTTTACATCAATTACTTTTACATCAATTATCTACAACACTCGACGTCGTCTCCACCACCAACAGTCACCCCCACCACCACACCGTTGCCGGCACAACCACCGTCGCATTGCGCGGGTACCGTGCTAGCTAGTAGACATATAAAGAGAAACAAAAGGAATTTAGACCCACTCACTCTATCGTGTCTTCAATTTGCCGTTAAGCACCTTGAGCCAACAAATTCGAAAGCAAATTCTAACATCCTAAATCGTTTTTCAATTACAAAAAAGGTTTTTAGACGAGCCGAACGACATGAATTTGACACGAAATGATAATTAAGCACCCAATTGGGTAATGAAGAGAAATGGTCGAGATAATAAAACCTTCAATATTATCAAGTATAGATGCCCTCTCTCTCTACCTCTCCCTCTCTAACGGTCACATTTTCCAGATCTGAGATCGGAACTTGTGCACCGGAGATTGGGATCGAGCTAGAGATTGAGAGTTCGAGATCGAGATTATCACCATCCGGTTAAGGCTTCCACTCCGGTGGATCTAACCCTATTTTTTTCACCCGGGCCGGAGGTCCCTTCCACCTCGGTGGATCTGGAAGCAGCCTCCCTACCTTTGTGTAGGGGTAAGGTCTGTCTACATCATACCTCCCTCATAGCCCGACTTATGTCGGGATTGAGTACCTTGTTGTTGTTGTTGTTGTTGTATTATCAAGTATAGATGCGGAAAATCAATCAATAAGATTTGCTGGTTGAGATTCATGAGCACATGGGGTTTGAAAAGCAGAAGAAGGTGTTCAAAGGTATTGTTTTTGGGAAGTGATAATTGTACCACATATTTTGATTCATTTGCCATACTGTACATGTTTCATAGCATACTGTACAAGTATGCATTGCATAACAGTGGTAAACTTATCAAATTTTGTGATACGACTATCACTCCCCATTGTTTTTATGTGACTTGATGGTGTTTTTGGAAAGATTTAAACCACAAATGGTTCTCGAACATCAATGTCAACATCGGGATCACTACTCAAAATGTTAAATCCGTTGGTTAATTACCTATGATATAAAAGTAATACAAAGAACAAGTAAATAATGATTGATGTAGTTTCTATTATATGTAAATTTGTATGTAATCTTGTTATCATCCCGCCTCGAGATGTGGGTAATGTAAATAATAGTTATTGTTCAAAATAAAACACTCGTACCTATACTAATATAAACTAGAATCATGTCCGCGCGATGAGATGATAATAGTGCTAGCGGTAGAGGGTAGTGGTGGCAACGACCGGTGACGGTGGTCAGTAGTGACGAGTAGTGTAGGTTATTGATATAAATGTAATTAATGTAAAAATTAAACTTTAATTATTTTAGGAGTTGGGATGGATTTTATAATTTATTTTATTAAAGGTATTTCCATAAAATCAAGCTTGTTTTTGAAGGAAAAAAAAGAGAAAGGAGATGATATTTATATAATGATATAGATAGATATAAGAATATCACAACAATAACAAATAAATAACCTAGCTCGCATCTCCTTTCTCATCTATGATTATTCGCAATTTCATATCACCAAAGAATAATGTATTCAATAAAAGAATGGTATCTAACAATGTGCCTCCCTAACAATATATCTCCAAAATCTTTTTCCTAGTTAAACTTTAATGTTTATCAATATAGAGCAAATGACAAAATGCCATGAACATGGCCACACCACTAGCCACACAAGCCAAATCAAGCCACCTCTCTTTCTTTTCCTTCTTCTCATTTCTTTCTTTTCTCATTTTAATAAATTCATAATACCTTTCCCTCTCCTCCTCTCCTCCGCCGCTAATCCGCCTCGAAGCCACCGTAAGCCCTTGTAAAATGACCATACTACCCTTCCCACTCAAACACTTTCCATCAATATCCAAAACCATGAAAGTAACCCCACTTATATGTAACTCCCCATTTCCTCCATTCACCCCACACGTGACTTGTATATTACAACTCACGTGCTCATTTTCATGCAAAATCACCTTTGCAAAAGTCAACTCTATATCATTAGTCAACCAATTTCTTTGTACCAAAACTGGCTTTACACTTGACACATTAACCGCCCGGTTTCGGGTCGGGTCAATCATGATCCAACTCAAAGTAACATTTTTCTCAAAACTCCCCAAATTATCATTCCCAAAAACCTCAACACCACATGGAACAATCTCTTTTGGTTCTAAAAGATCAATAAGAAACGGCGACGTTTCAAACCAGTCACTAAATTTGGTATTTGTAACCTCAACTTTTGAAAAAATAAGTTTGTTATCATACTTGATATCTACAGAAGAAATTATTTGTGGGGTTGGAGGTGATGACGTCACGGTGGATGTAAGGTGGTTTGTGGGTGATGGAAAGGTGTCTGAGTAGAAAGAACGGTGGCCGGCGGTGAAATTTGAGACGGCTTTAGTGACTATTTGGTGGTCAGTAGAAGGCCAATTGGAATGGCAAATTTTTGACCAAAGTTTTTCGTCGCTACAAAATGTTTGTAGGTTTGATGACACACATCCGGCTGAAACAAGTGTTTGGCCATCAAGTTTGGTTAATATGTGTGTTTTGATTATATCCTCATGTATATCAGGGATTGCCATAGATTTTTCTTTCTAATTTGGGTCTATGATAACAATATATGTGCTTTTGAGGTGTATATATATAGGGGATTAGATTTTTCTTTCATGTATAGAATTAATTAATAACTACAATAACAGTCCTTCTACTTAAAAAAAAAATCCATCTCTTATTATTATATATTTTAAATAGTGAATTACTTTTTTCTTTTTTTCTCAAACGGTATTTTATCCTACTCATATTCTTAAATTATACGTATGACTGAGATGAAATGCAGGGCTTTTGAAAAACCTTCTATTAATCCTCTCCCGTAAATGTGGAGAGTGAAACTCGAACCCAGGAGGATTCATTTAAAGTCAAAGACATTACCAATGGTTCACCAACCCCATAAAAATGTGAGCTACTTAAATGTCGGTAAGTATAACATATGATGTTTTAATTAGGTACACATTAAAAAATCCCTCGACAAGCAGATCTTATTTGAGAAAGAAAATTCTATTTTCTCAAGACTCAAGTAGAACTCTTTTAGCCCACATACCCCTTAATATATTTTCGTGTATTGAATATAGGGGTGAGCAAAAACCGAATCGAAAACCAAAAAAACCATAAAAACCGAAAAAACCGAAAAAACAATGGTTTTTGGTTTTGTTTTCTGAAAACCGAAAGTTATGGTTCGGTTTTGGTTTCATACGAAAAACCGAACCATAAAAACCGAACCGAACCAAAAATATATATTGGTTACTTTATTTTATATTTATATCATTTTATTACTCATTTTTAGTAAATATGTTAATATATTTGTATATATAAGTGTATAAAATAATATCATTTATATGTTTTAGGTGAAAATACACAACAAAATGGATTCGGTTTATTAATTGCTTATTCAAACTACGCATAAAAGATATAAATAGATTTATATGAAGTTTGTTTGAAATGAGTACTTAAATTTTGTACAATATATTTTGATGGATTTGTTTTCATTGTTGTAGTGTTCTTGTTACTAATATTGTTTGAAAGATTTGTTGAAATTATAATGTAATCATAGGGTATAAACTTATAAATTTTTTTAGCTCAAGTTGGCTCAAACCCACAAGTGGTTAAAAACCGACTAAAACCGAACCGAAATAAACTCAAACCGAAAAAACCGAAAACCAATGGTTTTAGTTTTTAAAAACCGAATTATAACGGTTCGGTTTTCGGTTTTAGTCAAAAACCGACCCAAACCGAAACGTACTCACCCCTAATTGAATACTACTTCAATAACGAGGAGGTGAGTTTTCCCCAAGGTCTCGGGTTCGAGTCTTGGGTTTCCCATCTCAAGGTATATTCCATGAGGAGGGGGTTGGAGGTCCAGCAAATCGCTGGTTAAAATTGTCTTCAGCACGTCTGAATCGAAACTAACTTTACAGAAAAAAAGTTATTATTGTATTTTGAACGCAATGCAAAGTGCATGTTTAGATTTATAACGAGAGTTAGTTGCATGAAATTATAATTAACGAATTTTGCATGAATCATTAATTATACTTGAAATTTCAAGTATAATAATAATTATCCAAAACATAAAGCAACATTTAACTAATGAAGTGCAAAAGGTATCGTTCATTTTCTTAATTAGTGTATGTAAACAAATTGGCGAAACTAATTATTCTACCTTTTTTTGGTAACAAATTATCTTAGTATTATACGATTCTTCTTTTGAATCTTCTTCATGAAAATTGAAAGTTACTTTTATTTTAAATAACTTATATACTTCATTTTTAGATTTAAAAGTTAGTGTCAAATTCATTGTTATTTTATTTCAATAACCTTAATTAAAAAGATAAAATAATTAAATGATTTGATTTCCTCGAAGACTTTTATCATTTATTTTTGTTTTATGTATGTGTGTGAATGCAATTTTTCCAAATTTTATTGGATGTCTATTTGCTATTGTCTTTATTTTTTAAGCTATAATAATAATAATAATTAATAAATATACGCATATGAAGTAAGCCTGCAAGCCAGTTGTGGGATATGACTTTTTTTTGTTAAGAAACAACCAATGAAGTAGATAAATATATAAATCCAAATGGTTAGCTGTATCGTAGGTTTTTAAAACATCAATCCACAATGTTATCACAAGTTGGTAAATTTGACTTTATATGGATAATCTTAAATAATTTGATTTGGAATTTTCCATCATGTTTGAATCTTGCTTTTTATATATATTTGTAAAGGTAAATAAAAAAAAGGCTTTTACAATTTTACATGAATTTATTCTCTCTATGTATATATAATTCTCTATGTTTTTGCGCTCATGTGGCATATCATCTCTTTGCTCGCCACGTCAAACTCATAACCTCTAGCTTTTAATGTGAAGCATAAACCACTTGATCTAATAAGATTTTTGTTTATTTTTTGCAACACATAATAAATATACGATACATATAAAAGATATATATAGTAATAGTTTCTTACCAAAAATATTGAATATTAATAATATATATTATGACATATATATATCTTAATGACATATTCCAAATTTACAAAAGTTTTTATATTTCAAAGATTTTGTCTAATGACTACTAAAAAATAATCATGATTCTTTTTTTTTTAAATATCTTGTAAGGATATAAAATTTCTTATTTATATTCAACTTTTACTTTCCAAACAAATCTATTGCAAGAAGATAAACTTTATATTGCTTGAAACATAAAAAAAATAAAAAATAAAGTGAGAGTGATGTTATCACACTCAAGATTATTTTATTATTGTTTCGTTAGTTTTATATTTGTTAATAACAATTCACTACAATAATATTAATTATAATTATATGTAAATCCTAAATCCCTTGAACCATGGCTCTGATACCAAAAATGTAACGACCAAACCTCATTTAGTAAATACAAAAGTTAATTTTTTATTTTTTTTAATAAATGCCCGATATGCGCCGCATGGATATTCCATGCGCCGCATAAACTCAACTTTTGCAAGTATGCGCCGCATAGAAAATCTATGCGCCGCACAAAACCATCCAAAATCAAACAGAAGCTTGCAGAAAATCCCATACAGATACGCATGCGCCGCATAGAAACTCTATGCGCCGCATGGAACTTGAAATTGACATTTATGCGCCGCACGAAAGGTCTATGCGGCGCATAAACCCACCTGACAGCAACAAAACTTCATTTTTACCTATTTCACTTCTTGCAACCCAAACCAACTCAAACCAAACTTCGAAATAACACATTTCAGCTTTCAAACTAGTAATAGACATGATATATGATATTTACAAACAAAGTTTTGGACAAAATCGCTACGGACCATCAAAATGGGTCGTTTAACCTAATGAACGACCTAATTAGCAATGTTATGACCATAAACAAACCAAATGACCAAAAACTTTACATAACCACAGATTTTACCACCAAAAGAACTTGTTCATCCAAAACAAAGCTTGTATCAAGAGCCAAAATGGTCAAGAGGGATTATCTACCGAATTTACCCAAAATGCCAACCTTCAAGATGGCCAAATCCTTCAAGACTAACTTCAATTGCTCAAATCCTTGCCCTTGCTACTACCAACTCCTATAAAAGAGTTAAACAACTATAAGCAATCGCTTAGTGAATGCATATACATATAATCATAATCAGGTTACCATAACAAATGTGCATCAAGCATCAAATATAGCCTATCAATGGATAGCCATTTCATTCTTATCAATCACAACATAGAATTCATCACAATTCATTTTCACATGGCCATGGACAATTGGCTAGTAGGAATTTACCCACCTACTAGCTCTTACAACAAATTGGTTAGTAGGAATTTACCCACCTACTAACTCTTAATCACAATTTGGCTAGTAGGAATTTACCCACCTACTAGCTCTTAATCACAATTTGGTTAGTAGGAATTTACCCACCTACTAACTCTTAATCACTATTTGACTAGTAGGAATTTACCCACCTACTAGCTTTCACAACAATCAAATGGGTCATAGGAATTTACCCACCTATGACCCCTAATAACAAGAACATGATCATATGCATATACACTCACCTTCAACTTGGCTATTAGACACTATATGGCTACTAGGCTCAATAAAATGATCTCCACCACCTACACATTATGTAATACATCTATGAGTCCTACAAACTCAACTCTTTCACAAACAACTAACTAGATTCATCATGCATTCAATCCTCATGGTGTTTGGCTTCACAAAATATTTAAACAAATTTCCATAATCGGTTCCACAACAAGGACTTAGCCAAACACCCAAGAACATAAGGTTTAATACTTTGGGGTTCATCAAAAACTCATTTGCATTAACCCCAAACCTCTCCCTTTTTAATTTCATTAGGGTTCTTTATCCAAAATCCCAATTTAGACAAGCCAAGAACCCTAATTTTAATAATTAAGAACCCTAAATTCTAATTCAACAATTAGGGAGAATTCTTACCTCCTGGAACAACAACACAATTGAAAACACTAAATTCTCTTCCCTTCTCCTTGTGGAATTCGGCCCCCACTAAGCTAACCCAAATCCTCACCTTTTAATAATTGATTGGATTGATTAATTGAATTTAGGAGGGTGAATTGCATGAAAATCTTTGATAGACTTTGAAGGATTAAAGAAGAATTGGTGATAAGGGAAGTGATAGAAATAAGGTTGATGGAAAATGACTCATCAAAATGAAATGGCTGGATGTTCTAATCCCCTGCCACGTTTTCTTCCAATATTTAGTGGGTATTATACCCGCTAGCCACTAAAGTTCCAACTAAATTAACCTCTTATCTCAAAACAAAATACTAGGAATTTAATTAAATGTCAAAACTATGATAAGGGTTAATTTTATATTACCTTAAAATATTGGGGTGTTACAAAGTATGTAAACACATAGAAATGTGTGACCTTCAAAACAACTTTACTATATAAAAGAGTGAGATGGTTAAAATTATTTATAAATATATACAAAACATGTAATTTATAATGTATCCCGTTTTGGCTTTTAATTTGTTAACCATTATGATTTTTTGTTGTGTTACATAACGAGTCACCGTGAAAAATGTTGTATTAATTTAAATTGTATTAATCGGATACCCTATCGGGTGCGAGTAGTGTTGTAAAACTCGGCCGACCTGGACGAGAACTAGAACTCGAAATCGGCTCCTCAACGAGTCAGATCCAGCTGGATCGGACTAAAACTCGGTTAACATTCAAGACTCGGGTCAACTTTGGTCAAACTCGGCCGACTTAGTCAAAAGTCGTCCAACTCGGGTCAACCTCTATCAGTTTTATTTTTCTTTTTCCAAAAAAACTTTTAATAAAATCTTAAATTGGTTTAAGTTTATGTTTTTGAACAATTAAGTTTAAACATCAAAGTATTATGTTAATGTTTCTAAACAGTTATTTTTAAGTTTGAGGTTTATTATAAATAATTTCAAATTGATTATTTTTCTATATAAAAAAGTCAATCCGAGGTCTACCAAATTTTGATCTGAGTTTTCGAAAATTGTTGACTCCCCCTCTTGCCAATTTGATCCCTGAGTCACAAATTTTTGAACTTCTAATACGGATATATTTATCATCCCTAATTCGCTCCCATTTATTCCCCAACCCCTATAACCATTGTATAGATTGTTGGTAGAATTAGTAAACATCAAATACTGTTAAAAATCGAGAAATCATAAAAGAAAATACTATTCCATGACAACGGGTATTATTCTAGTTTATAATTCACGTGCGTTGGTATTTGAAAATTTTTTAAAGATTATTTTGTTGAAATTCCATAAAACGCATGTGAGGTGGTATAAACATTATGTCCTTATAAACTTTTATTTGTAAATTGTTTATACTTATAGGGTTGTATTCACTTGGATCCTTTAAAAATGGTGGAAACCAAGGGACTAATCTAAGCCCTTGGATCAAACAATCATCAAAATCCAATCAAACATGATTGGTTACTTCGGTGAATTACTCCGGTGACATTGTCCAATCATATTTGATTGGTCAAGCCAATCAAGCTTGATTGGTTACTCCGGCGAATTACTCCGGTGAATTACTCCGGCGACATTTTCTAATCATATTTGATTGGTCAAGCCAAATCAAGCTTGATTGGTAATCACTAAGACACTAACGCCGTCGAATCTTCTCCGGCTAATCAATTTCGTTCTTTTGATTTTTATTTATTATTTAGATTTATATTATTACTTTTAGGATGGAAATGTCTTAGTAGACTTTTTTATGTTTACCATTTAAGTTTTATTTTTGATTCATGGTTTACAAATTTAGTGTTTTTTTTTCACCGTCAAAGTTTTTAGCTTCTTATTTTTCCAAGAACGTTTGCAATTTTTTATTTCGTCACCAAAGTTTTATGTTCTAGGATTTACGTTGTATTGTTTAACGATGCGTTTTTTTTGTCAGATGCAGTTGGCATATTAAAAATAATTATCCGCATTCAAGTCTATGTTCAACTGTTATCCCTTGCCAACGACAGGTATAACACTAGTTGAAATTGAAAAAGAAAAAATGTTGCGGTATGCCGGTATGCGATTTACATGGGCTTAACTAACTCATAATGGATCATTAGACATAGACTAGCTTTATATGGGCCTGGCATTTTTATTTATCTAATATAAGAAATGGTGTTATAATATTGGACACACCACAAACAACATCCGTGTAATTTAATGTTAACATAATTGAATATTTGAATCCATCCAATTATAGTTGGTATCTGACGGTTTGTTGTGCTTTACAACTACATTCTCCAATCTGAAATTAGAAAGTAGGGTGTTTGGTATGAGGGAATGGAATTGAGAGAAAGGAAATAAGAATCACTTCTCTTGTTTGGTTGAAAAGAGAGTGGAAATGGGAAAAGAGAAAGAGGATTGATTTTCATTCTCTTCGTTCTCTACAAATTTGAGAGAATGGTGATAATGAAAATGTTTTCAGGTTTTATTTTTTAGTTTTGATGGGTTAATGTTTTATGACTTTATCTACTAATCCTAATTATTTATTAAATGATAAATTAATTAACTTGTAAAAAACGTTTGTTATTTTTTGCTTTTGTTCATTTTTATAACTCTCTTGGGTTTATATTTTGTTTATACCAAACAATTGAATATATTCATTTTTTAAATACTCATTTCATTTCTCATTATTTTCGTTTTTTATAATTCTCTCCTATCAAACACCCCCAAGTTTTTCTCCAAATTGTTTGTACAAATTACCTTTTAAGGTGATAGATATATGAGAGAAGTGAATATAGTGTTATCACATACACAATTTGGGTGAAAAACTCTTTAAGTTTTTTAATATACTAGAGTGAAGACCCGTGCGATGCACGGCAAAGTAAGCGATTAAGATCCACGTCTATTTTCGGGTGTCTTGGTATGCTTGCGTGTTTGTTCTCATTTCTCAATCACATTTCAGAACCTATTGATCCATTTAATTTTTAAAATGATTCGTAGGTAGATACATTAATGAAACTAATCAAACTATCAAGATAAGTATTTAAGTTGGCTTTTTAAAGTAGATGGGATAAACCTTGTCAGCCCCGAATGTAGATGACACACCCCTGTCATTTTTAACCCTCCGCTTTGTATTAGGATCGACTCATAACAAATGAGTGAATGACAAAGAAGTCCCAAATTATACACCAACATATATACACATTCAATACTCAATAGTACATATGATTTTTTTATTTTTTTTATGATTTAACATTTAAGAATGCCAGTATCTCCGAAGTACCCTTTTACTACCCATTTAGGATAATATGCATAAAATAGAAACAAATTTCATGGAATTAGCAATGTCTTGTAAAAGTTACTTTTATTACCAAATATTTATAAGTAAAGTTGGATCAACTTTAACTATTGGATTAAATCTAATGGTCAAGATTTAAACATAAAAATTTAATTTTGACCATTAAGATTTAATCCAATAGCTAACATTGACTCAACTTAACCTATAAAGTTGGATCAGGATCCTAATCCGATAAATACACCACTTTCAAAAACATGACATCTTTTAATGCTTGAATATTAAGCATGTTCATATGGTGCATGTTTCCATGGGCATGATGTCTTTTGATGTTTGAATCAGTAAAAAAATGGCTATTTGCAGAAGTGATATACGACTAATGGTTTATCCCATCCACTTACTATTATTAAATTATTATGATCGAATCAATTATTATAACAAATTCTTCTTATTCCTATACTAACACAAATTATGCTTATATATTTACCGAGAGAATATGTTTGCCTATTTCTCCATATGCATCCATCATTGATTTCCCTTGACCTGACCTTAATTTCTTTGAAACTAAAGAGAGTGTGTTGTCGTCAAGAATTCTAGATGGAAATCATTTGCTGTTACTTTTCCCATTAGATACACTTGAGCCTCCCTTCGCGGTCATGTTTGCCAGGCGTTTATCATAAGAATTCGTCTTTCAAACAAAAAAAGATGAGGAAAGTCGGCAGCAGACTCACCATTAACCCGATTAGTCTCAGCAGCAAGCTTTCCTGATAGTTCAAACGAAGGATATTCCAGCAGACCATACTGAAATATTAAGTTAACAATATAAAAAAGACCACAGTTTTATCGGTGCCATATTTGTACATGATTATGCTTAGAGCTTAGAAAAGAATGGATAGATAAAAAAAATTAAGGTGCATTATTAACTTAGAGATATTATTTTAGTTCATGAGTTTAACAGCAAAAAAATAACCTCATTCTCTATCAATTGCTAAAATTTTACAAAAAAAAAAGTTAATTGAGCAGAGCACTCATCAAGTAGGTAACAACCAACCTTTTGCTTAGTTTCAGCAGTAGCCTTCATATGTGCAACTGAAACATCATCACCATTCCTGATCACGCGTAGATCTGGCGGCATGGAAATTAAAGAAAATACAAAAAAAGCACACTTTTATGCTCGAACTATATTTCCATGTAACAACGGGAAAGAAAGGATTTAAGGAAACATGTCCATTCTTGTTCTCTTACCACGTCTAAGAACCGAGTGCATGATCCTACAACCCATTGGACTTGGTTCAAATGACGGTTCTCGTATTTGGGTTGATAATATATTGCCCGTTAGGGATGTTGCACCCGAACAACCAAATAAATATATTTAAGTATTTATTAAAATTGTTTGCAAAAATTACCTTGAGTTAAGTGATCCATATATTCATAGTTCATTTGAACAGGTGGCTTATGATGAAAATAAGAGCCAGGGGCCCAACAGAATGCTAAACCCGTAAAGACATATGGCGAATTTAAACAGGTCGGAAGCATGTCGTGTCTGCATTGTAATGTGTCTGCATCTTTCAACATAAAGTGGGACATAAGTAGCACATCCTAAACCATGAGAGCTAAGCGTGAGCACACTTTATGCAGGATGGGTTGATATACTTAAGATTAGGCTATGTTTATTACGTGAGATGTTTATAAAGTGACATTTCAGACGAAAAGTTAAAAAGGTCGGTCTTTACCTTCGGGGGTGACAGCTCTTTGAGGCCGATTTCAAGCTGAACTTGAAATGACACGGGCTTCAATGAATCAACTAAATCACAGCTTAGTACCTCTTAATCATATTTAGGACTGTTGCAACTTAGTAACCACTTAATTCACCAGAATGAAATGTTAGAAACACATATCACACTATCAAATAAAATTCCGAGGTAACTTGTGATCTCTGCAAGTAAAACATATAGTAATCATCGACCCATTCATGTACAGACTTACTATAACCTTTGTTTCAGTTTCCCAGCATTCCTTCACCAAACAGGTGCACAAAGCGCCTTAGATGTCTGTGAACATTCTTTGTGTGGAACATCTAGGGAGCTTTACACTACCTGTGAGTATGAGAGACTGCCTCTATCAACATGTCCCAATAGAAAGCTAACCAAACCTTGCACTTGTATATATGCGGACCAAATTTGGACCCGGAGCACCTAATCCTCTGCATAAACAAATTCCACATATCACATCTATATGAATGGATGCCACCTGCGTTACGTAACAGATGTAAATAAATTTCTAATAAGCAATCAATATCATACTGCCTAAGAACCTTCATGGGAGTGAAATTATACTCCCAAAAATGGTACCGCCCATGAACCACAGCAAGGATTTGTGATGGTGCTGATGGTCATTAAAAGAAAAAAGTGGATGCATAGGAAAAACAGACAGTTGTTGGATAAATTACGGGCAGTCTAGATATTGTTTTGTTTACCAAGTGAAAGTGGGTGCACCCACTGCCCTCGATTTTTCGCATATCTCTTATATTATGATTGGGTTTTAGTCCGTATATATCATGAAGGAAAGGACAGACAGAAAATGCAGTTAAGCTTGCCTACACCATTAGATAGTGATGCAAATTTTAGCACCAGTAATGATATCATTTCTCTGGTCCCTTTAAAGTTAGACGATTTGTGGCTTGAGTAGTGAATAAATTTGAAGAGAAAAATTATATAACCAGTTACCAATTAGATGCCTAGTCGGCTTACATACATATACAATCAACGACATTGTTTCTATAAGGAAAGACCTATAGGGAACTGCATGATTAACTGTCTTAGATGGATTTCCATCATTGATGCCAATCCTGGTACAATGTAATTTCATATGAAAGGGAAAAAAATAATATCATACCTGAAGAAACCATAGAGTTCAGATACATCACAATAACCTGTCAAAAATATTTACGAAAATACAAATAGAGTTGAATATTGTTGCAATGATATTGTTTCTATGATCATAAATAATGAATTATTCAAAGGACAAAAGTTGTTTGTTACTAAACATGCCTAGCCCGTTATGAGCCACATTAAAACACCACCAATTCAACCCATTACCCAACCTGCCCGTCTTGCTACCAGTATAATTATTTAGGAATGAAAATCAACATTATGACTACTAAATAAAATATGTCTTACTTAAAATGTGACGACTGCTGCTAAAATGCATATTAAATTATAACCATGACAGTGACAAATAAATATTACCCCTTATGCTATTTCAAGTCCAAATCTTGCCAAATATCTTCTACGCCTGCAAGACCATCTTCTGGCGTCATCAACCACATTCAAATAGAGACAACATATCCATGAAGAATTAATTTTTATGATAATATCATCAAATTACAAAAAACCTCATCAATGAATTAATGGCACCCATCAAATGAGCTATGCACTAAAAGTATCTAGTAAGAACAGTTAAAAGTGTTTGCCTTTGACATATATGATGACTTTGCTGTTAGCTAATTTCTGTTTTAAACCTTTGTAGTGAAACAGAAGACTATGTTCTATATGTAGTTTGGAAACAATATGTGATAATGGCACCACTAATTAGTGTGATTATATAAGGAACAATGGTTATAAATTCTAAGTTTGTGTCATGCCAAGAATAATAAATTGATACCATCACAATGGTTCGGTAATAAAACATACTAAGATCATCATAATAGTCAAATGATATCAACCAACATCGATACGACACACGCATATGCGATGACTTTGCTATTAGCTAATTATGCATTTCGGTTTTGAACATAAAAAGACCCACCTTTATAAGATGATCTATTACTCGTCAAACCCAAAAATCCTCGTGAAAACTCAATACTCAGTATCAAACTGACATATCGGTACCGGTCTATATAATCGGTATAGTATCCAGTCCTCACTTTGGGTCATTTCCAGTTTCGGTGCTAGTCGGTATGATAGGTTCGGTACCGATCTCATCCCTCTTCTAAAATTCGAAGCGGACAAATTATTTATTATATTAAAGTTATTCATTTATCGAGTTAAAATTTATAAAGGGTTTTTTTAAAAAGGTTTTACTTTTTTTTTAAAATGTGTGTTAGTTAGTTAGTGGCTCGAACCCTAGCAGTGATATCTAAGCGGACAGTATGCTAGAGGTTGGAACCCGAAGGCACCCCTGGAGACCAAGGGTGCGATAACACGGCCCGCACGCTCTGAAGAGATAAATGCCCGAAACCATGAGGAACTGAGATTCGATCTCTGGTCTCCAAGCCAACATCTCATCCCCCAGAATCCCAAAGAGGGCCCATGTGGCCACTTGATCTATGGGGAAAGTTATTTAAGAACCCTTAAAAAAAAGATTACGAAAATCATTGTCAGTCGCACATTTTTCTTTCCTGTTTCTCGTTCACTTACACATGTGAAAGTTACGCGGTGGTATTATCGTATATAGTGACTACTTTTATTTACTTACACATGTGTAAAGTAGTGCATTTGATTATGAATAATACAATTTTCCACTGTGTAAATTGTATACTTTGGACATACATAGACGTTATTTTTACATGCGTAAACAAATAAAAAAAGTCAATATGTACGAAAAATTCGTAATTTTTACATGTGTAAATGAACAAGGAAAAAGAAAGAAAAAATGTGTAGCTTATATTGGTTTTCACGTTTTTATTTTTTTATGGGTTTTTAGAATACTTCAACCTCATATCATATTTTGTTTTAAGAAATATCAAATTATATTATATTAATTAAATTATATTATATTAAATTCCTCTTTAATTTCGAAAGGAAAACTATGGGAGACAGGAAGTACGAGTAACTAGTTACAATGAATACCTCAAAAAAGAAAAAGTTTTAGTTCTGTGGGCAATCCAATTTGGGGATATTATATGATGTAATTTAGCCCCCATTTCTTGTCAATACAAATGTAATTCAAGGTCAGATTTTTTACAATTCTTTCCTATGTAAATATATACATATATCTTCTTATATGTTCTTCAATTTATGCTAAAAAAATAAATCACCAAGATAAAAATATAGAAAAATGGATGATCCTATAGATACAAATATTGATTTAAACCAACACCCAGTTGTTGTTCCATCCTTAGAATTACAGTCTTTAGAAACCCCACAAAATGGAATTCAAGATAGATTCAGGGCTTTAGAAGCAGTTAATTCTGTTAGGGTTAGGCGACCGCAAAGAGTCGTAGACTATCCGGTGTCGAATTTGAATAGTGATATTAAGAGGGATGTTAGTTATTTGGAAAAAGCATTGGAAATGAATTTGGATGATGTTAGTGAGAATAAAAGGATTAGTGATGGTGAAAAAGGGAATTATTTTGATTGTAATGTTTGTTTAAGTATGGCCCGTGATCCGGTTTTGACTTGTTGTGGTCATTTGTTTTGTTGGGGGTGTTTTTATAAAGTTCCTTATGCTGATTCGATTTCGAAAGAATGTCCTGCTTGTAAAGGGGAAGTGATTGATTCAAACGTTGTACCGATTTATGGAAATGGAAATGGAAATGAGAAAGGAATGGGTAAACGGGGGTTGGAGTTGGATTCCGGGGTGACGATACCACCGAGGCCACGGGCTCGTAGAGTGGAGAGTGTTAGACAGGAGAATTTTGGTCAGGAGGTTCATCATGTGATGATGGCAAATGCAGTTAGAAGGATTAGAGTTGGTCTTGGTACGGTCCAAGAAATCGGTCCTTCTCAGAGTGTTAACAGTTTAAGTTCAACATCAAATGCAGAGACGAATCGTGAAGCTAGACAGTTTTCCGGAAGTGGTCCTACGATTTCTTCCAGTGCATCGCCATGGAACAGATTTGTGGATTATAATACTCATATTAGCAATGGGCCTCAAGCGGTTTATCAAGACAGAGTTACTTCGGTTTTTAACGCTAGTGTTTCTATCCAGACGGTTTTCCAAAGAAACGTTGCTGCTGCTACTGTAGTGCATTCGGGTACTTTACCAACAAACAGTTCTGTTGATATTGATGTGACTATATCTGGTTCCCGGAGAAGAAGAATAAGAAGAAGGGATGTCTCACCGGCTTTGAATTTGGAAGGTGAATCTTCTTTGGAATATAGGAGACGATTGAGGTGATGTTTCTAACAACTGTGTAGTGAATAGGTTTTATCGATGATAAAAATAACATATACTTCTCTTATTTTTTATTGTTACTCATTATCATATGCATTGTAAAAAAATGCTATACCATATTAAGGTTACTAAATGTCCTTTTAGTAAATGATGAGAGAGGTTGATGAGAATCAACATTATCCAGGTTTTGTGTTTTCTGTTGAATTTTTTTGTGTTAATTGCCTTAGACGCATTTGCAATAGATCAAGAAAATGTAATAGCTTAGGTAGAAGTAGAACAATAGAAGAACGAAGAGAGAGTTTACAACGTATATATGTTTTTGTGCGTAAATTTAATCTCTTCACTAGTGTTGCTAGGTTAGCATAAGTTTACATAACGAACACTTTCCCTTTCCCAGTTTTTCCTGGACACAATACTGTCTAATTCTATTCAAGGTTCTACTTATATTCTACTATTCTAGATTGATAAATCTTGGCTTGCTTGTTGCATATTTTACTACAACCGAATCCCATTGGCATGGCTCAGTTTTTGTACATTCACGACCAAATTGCTGTTAATAACAACTGTTACTTTTGTTTACACTCAGAGTGAAAACTATACATATATGTTTCTGTTGAGTGATGCTCTTCAGTTCTATATCTAATGGATTATGTTTTACACACTAATGCTTTTGACAGTATACTTGTTCACTGACCTTACTCTCACGGGGGGAGGAAAGTCAGTAGCGTAGATAAGGATCCAGAAAGTTGTAAACTTGAAATGCTTTGTACTTTTGGGGCAAGAAGTCATAGCTGCTGTGCCGTACATACATTTTTTCCTTCAATTTCGTTACATTTCAGGATTGTTGTTATCCATGAAATTCTTTACAATTTTGCTTTTGGCGAGATAAATTCCACGAGATTTATAAAAAGTGTCCCTCACATGTAAAAGGACAGATCTGTTTCCTGTTATTTCACGTTGGTGAATGTGGATACAGGCGAGTATGTTTTGTGGGTACGTATTATGTGTTTATTATCTAAGATTATGCTTGGTTGAGCTCCCCAAGAGTAAGAGTACCGAAGTAAACAAGTGGAGCTGCTTGTAAGTTGCTCAAACTTGACTTATATAAAGCTCAACGCAAGCATAGTCTGAACTATCTTTGAGCAAGAGCTTGTTTAATACATGAGCTCGAACCCCGGCCCAGTCATATGTGTAACAAACTTGATCAGGCTTGCAAGTCTGAACGAGCTTGATTATCTATTTTCTGGGATAATGTTATAGTTGTACATAAAGAGAATATCTATGTACAAAATAAAAATTAGAAACTTAACTATTATTAATACAATATAATAAATGAGTCAAACTCCAATCTGGTTTAAGTCTCTAAGGTGTTTTTTGGGGTAGCTTATTAGCTTAATGAGTTTTTGTATATGCTGAATTATTCGAATAAGCTTATGTTTAATAGGTTTATAAGAGCTTAGCTCTTTTACAAAATCATATGGAATTTAACTTACTAGCTTTTTAACATTGTTTTTGTTTAAAAGCAATAGCTAATCCAAACACCATTCCTTAAATTGTGTGTTGATAAAGAAAAAAATTTAAAAAACAATTGTTAAACTTAATCCAAACAGGCCCTCAGTTATATAAGGATTGAGCAATTATAGCCCAACTAGAGACATAAATAGATCAGCCCAGCTGCTAAAATGCCTAGGTATCACAACTTCTGATCTATTTACTGCATATAATACAAGATAGTAATACATACTTGTATTTTACAGCAAATTGGGATTATTGATTGACCACTAGCCTACCGATAATCATCGACATTCTCAAAGGAGGAACCCACCATAGGTTAAAAAAAAAAAAACAGTTTAACATGAAACCTCAATTTTTGTGGCATGTGAAATTTGAACCATGAACTCTCCATTATTAAAGTCATTAGGTATTTCACCTTAATTATTTGGACTAAAAGTCATTGGTAAAATAAAAAAAAACTAGTGGTAGTTATATCAATTCTCCTTTTAAGTAAATTATAAGACTAAATAGAGTGGGCGATTTCCCCCTATCGCCGAGCCCCTCGCCTGAAACACCGGCCCGCTTGGGCGACTCACTAAAAAAAAAGCCAAGCGATAGAAATCGTTCGCCCAATTTTTTGTTTCTCCCAAGACTTATAGCCGTTCAACGGCTCTTTTAAAAAAAAAAATTTTTTTACCCTTAATTTTAATTTACCATATCTATATAGACCTCCTCTTTTACTTTTCACACCCCTGTTATTGTTTCCAAATAACAATAATAATAACTTTAACACCCCTTTTAATAATAATAATAATCGTCTTATACGTCCTAACAATCAAAATCAACAAGACGTCAACGATCCTAATATGCTACCAAACGCGGCGTTGTTCCAATTGATCCAACAAATGGGTGCTCAACCACAAATGTCGGGTTTTATGTCATTTTTATGCGCCACAAACAAGATGCTTATTACGGTTTTGGTGGGGTTACGCCACCACAAAACACGCCGGGTTCATTTTTTGGTAACTTTTTACATATTGTATTTTACTTGTTTATATACTTTTTAGTTTATATATTTATATATTTATATATTTTTTTTTTTATATATATATACACATATGTTGTTTATATACTTTTTGATGTTTATATATTTGTAGTTTTTTTGTTTATATATATATACATATGTTGTTTATGTATTTTTTTGAAGTTTCATTATATATATACATATGTTGTTTATATAGTTTAATAATATTATGTCTTTGTTTTTTATAGATCGACAACGAGTTGTCGACACTCCATCGCCAAGACCATCATCGCCAAGACCACCATCACCAAGGCCTCTTTCCCCCGATGTTGAAGTTGTACAAGAAACCCAACCCGAAAATGAAGCCGGCGGTTCAATGCCCAAAAAGAAGCGTCCACACAAAAAGAAAGCCCCCGGCGAAGCAAGGTTGAAAACACCCTCGATTCCATGGTCAAAGGAGGAAGAAATGGCTTTATGCACGGCTTGGCTCTCGGTTACCGAAGACCCGGCGGAAGGTATATATTTTCATATATAATTCGGTTACATATATATATATTTTCGGTGTATATTATTTTTTTAAACATATATATATATTTTTTATATATATATATATATTTATATATATATATATATATATATATATATATATATATAAACTAATACGCATTTTTGTTTTTTTAGCTAACTATCAAAAGGAAAAGACGTATTGGTTGAGGATAACGGACGCTTTGATCACACTTTTAAAGAAGCCGAAAGATTATCGTGACTCGGAAGGTGTTAGTGCAAAATGGAGGAAGATGCGTCCATTAATTACAAATTTCAATGCAATCTACACTCGTCTCACCAACTCGAACAATCATCAAAGTGGTGCAAATGATGCGGATGTGATTAAGAGAGCTCTCGCCGAGTATCATGGGACTTACAAGGCTCATTTTAAGTATTTGGATATTTGGGATAAGATGAGATGGTCGTCGAAGTTTCATTATGTGACCGAGAAAGATGTTAGGGCAACTCGTGGAGAACCGACCACAAAAAGGTCGAAAACGTCATCATCCACCGAACCACAAAGTCAAGGTATAAATTTTCGGCCCTTTTTTAATTTGTTTTTTTTTTGTTTAAATTTTCGGCCCTTTTTTTTAATTCGTTTTTTTTTGTTTAATTTTCGGCCCTTTTTTTTAAATTGCAAACATGTTTTATGTTTTGTGTAAAAAGGTTCGGATGCACGTGTGAACATTGATCTTAATGAGTTTACCGAGGATGAGTCGGTGTTCCCAGAGCGCGCGCCCGGGAGAGCCGCGGCTAAGAGAGCCGCGCATGGGGGGTCGTCGAGTTCGTCCGGCAAGGGAAAAGGGGTGGCTAGGTACTCGGACACATTTGATAGTCTCTCGGTGAAGTTGGATGGGTTGTTTGAGGCGAGTAAGGAGCGTATCAATATGGGCAAGCAAAAGATGGAGTTTGGGGAAAAGAAGCTTCAAGCAAAAAATCAAAAATCAAGTTAGCAGAGTTGAAAGTGTTGACCACCGACTACAGTCATCTTGGTGAACCCGAAAGATCAATCATGGAGAAGGCGCAAGGAGACATTAAGGAGAAGTATGGTTATATGTAGTTTATTTACGTTATGGACTTTATTATGTTTAATTTGGTTTGTTTAAGTGTAGTTTAAGTTGTTTAAGTGTTGTTCCTAAATTATGTTTTATGGACTTTATTTATAAATTATGTGGGTTTATTTAATTATGGATGTGTTTTATGTAATATATATATATATTAGTTTTGGAGTAAAAAAGGTAAAAAAAAGAAGTAAAAAGTTATAAAAAAAAATAAATGGAGGGGGCACAAGTTCCCCCTCTCCCCCATTTTCCTTGCAAAATGTTATTGCTTATGTGGCGCCACATGGCGGAAGTCCCCTCAACTCCCTTAGCCTAACATTTTTTGAGTTAATTACAAAAATAGTCCCTGTCGTGGACTGTTACTTGCAGCTTTCGTCCCTAACTTTCAAAAATTACAGTTTTGATCCAAAAATTTTGCTCCGTCAACACTTTTGGTCATAACCCTTAACGTCCGTTTAAAATCTAGTCACGTGATGGGTATTTTCGTCAACTGCATATATCTATCTATCTTCATCATCTTCAACATTATCATCAACAACAAGAACATCGGCATCAGCAGTAACTGATTAAAGTCCAAAACCATGAGATCTACATTTCCAGATTCAAATAATATACACAAATCAAACTTTTGTACACAATAAAACTTCTAACAATTTCTCACCTTCTCTATATGAAATCCAAAACCATATATCAACAAACTAGAAACTTATCCAGATCATAAATTTTTACAAGTAAGATTAGAATTCAAGTAAGATTAAAGAACCTTACAAGTAAGATTAGGATTCAAAAGACAAGGAGATAGTTACAATATTTTTTTTCTTCTCAATTACTCCATATATGAGCGAAAACTTTTAAACCCAAATTTTTCGTTTGTGTTTCCTTTTTTTGGAAAAACTCAAAATTGCAAAGACTGATAATTCAGATCGGACGAAAATATAGAGTAAGCTGCGAGCGGTGGAGCAATGTTGATGTTCTTGGCTGCAAGATAGATATATGCAAGATGGATATTATTGTTTCACAATAATGAAACGAATATCTACCACGTGACCAGATAAATAGATATACAAATTGTTGTTTTTGGCTGCAAGCCTGCAACATCATCATCAACATTGCTTTTCCAATTAGAATCAACTTTATCATCAACAAATAATTTATTCCGAAATAATATAACCAGGGGTGACGACCTTTTACTGAAAAAATAATTTATTCCGAGATCAAACAAATTGTTGCCAAGAAGATTTAATGAAGCAAAAACAGTTAAATTGTTCTTCAATTTATTCTTCTTGACCACAACAAATCTTTGACTTTTTGTTCAGAAATTGAATTTCATATTTGTGGTGGATGTTTAGATCTAAAAACGTGAAAGAAGATAAAGGATATTTTGTATCTATTAACTTTTTGTTAATAATGATGTTGAGATTTAAAATAAGATTTTTTTTGTAGTTTAAGTAGATCTGGAAAAAATTGGAGGGATGTGTTGGGATGTGTTTCTTTATTTATTTATTTATTATTATTTAGATGGATATATGTCATATTAAACGGACGAAAATACCCATCACGTGCTTGGCATGTGACTAGATTTTAAACAGACGTTAAGGATCAGGACCAAAAGTGTTGATGTAGCAAAGTTTTTTAGACCAAAACTGTAATTTTTGAAAGTCAAGGACGAAAGCTGCAAGTGAAGGTCCACGACAAGGACGATTTCTGTAATTAACTCTAACTTTAATGGAGAACTGCAGGTATAGTAGTATAGTACTATGGCTCTGAGTAAATGAATTACTTATTTAATTTTTTAATGACTTCAATCCATGAAATGATGACAAAAAAGGTAAGAGGATTAGATTGGAATGTGGAAGAGAGAATATATAATGATAACAATTATGATTGTGGGGATGATAACATAATAAACGGAAGCAGAAGGGGTCAAAATGTATGAGTGCTCGTGGCAAAAGCTATGATTGGTTGTTGAGTTTGTGACCCTTGACCAACTTTCGTAGTAAAAATACTTTTATCGATTTTAATTTCTAAATAACAATTCAAATGTTTGTTATACACTCACAACTTAAAGCCGATAATTCAACAACTCAATAGGTAGTTTTCTAGGAACTTTAAAAGCTATACACTCATACGTCGCATATTAAAAACACACGAATAATTTAGGAATAGTCACTAATAATACAGTATAATTCTGTCCATGCACAAAAGTTAAATTCTCAAGATCTAGAAATTTTGATTCATTAATAAATTATTAGAACAATCGTTTTTTACTTCACTGGCTACGTCATTGCCCCAAGCGCAAGGATTTGCCTCAATAGTTTTTTATTTTTTTGCCATCACCACTTAGGTGAAAAGATCAAGGTTCAAATCTTAGCAATGATGTTTCTTTGTGTATTTAAATAGGGTAGCGGTAATTTAAAGTTTGATTTTTTTTTAACATAATAAAAGTTTTGATTCGAACCCAAAGTTTTAAAGTTTCAAATCCTCGATAGCAATTTATCTATCGATTATTGGTGTTAGTTTATCGAGTACTCGAAATATTGTGAGTGACGTTGTATTTGAATAAGCGTAAACATGGTGGGGGTAAAGTTTCACCACCGCAAATATTCACCGATCAACACCAGTCAAAAGCCATAATGACAAAGTGATATGTTTCAACTACCTCAATAACTTGTCATTTAATACGAGATTTTCGCCCAATAATTGCAATTCCCCTGAATCCGTGACAAGCGTACTCCCTTCATTCATTGTACGTGGAGTATTGCTTTCACAAAGTTTTACGTTTTTTTTTTCTTCAAAAACTCATTTATTTAACAATAATTCATTTCCCGTATTTTTATTTTATCATCATGAATTCATGATGCTCAAATTATCGGTAAGCAATAACTTGTGAATTATGAAAGAAGTTTTTAACTTGTATGCTAAGGACACATATAAAAATTCAAGTAGTACACCTTGATACAGATTAGGATCCTCTAAAGTTATGACAACTTTATAGGTAAAGTTGAGAGGATCATAACCTTTGGATTAAAATCAAAGGTCAAGATTCAAACTTGATTTTTGAATCTTAACCCTTGATTTCAATCCAAAGGTTGAGATCCTCTCAACTTTACCTATAAAGTTATCATAACTTTAGAGGATCTTAATCCCCTTGATACTTAATTTTGTTTTTTAAAAAATATATTGATGCATGTATTAATTGCACTTATTCATGTCTTAAGATACAAGTGAGAAACTCCTATATAAAAATACAAATAATTCTCATAATTTATATTTCACAGCATTAAACATTAAAACAATTGAGTTAATGTCGACCATTCATTCAAAGCATAAATTATTTGATTATTGCATTTACATAAAATATATATAATTAGAAAAAATATTTGTCTATAAAGTAATTATTTGTGTTTAACTATGAAAAAAGCAAGTAAGAACGTGCATTTTCAAAGCGCACCGCAAAAACTAATTTCAAAACGCAATCACAAACACATTATAATGATCTCAAACAGGTTTTATGTTGAAGTTTTGATGCATATGAAACTCCTTTGCCTTTGGTCAATGTAACCCAAATTCAAAGAAATGATAAGATCTTTGAAAATTGGAAAATGCATGGTCAGAAAAGTTCAAAGTCCAAGTACTAATCTTGAAAAGTTACCCAAATTGCAAGGTTGATCTTGAGAATTTTCAACTGAAGTCGTTCTTCCGAAGCATCATAGCTCAAGTGTAACAAATTTATTACCTTACAACGTCACACTTTTTTTATATTAAAAAAAATAAAACTGAAAGTGTCATTCACTCAAGATAAAAATCATAATTTATAATAAAATCGAAAGGGTTAATTCTATCAAATAACATCGTTTCAATTTTGTATTTTTTTTGGTAATAAACTTATATAACAAACTTTCAAATTTTGTTCCATTATCGAAATACAACACTACTACTTGTTTGTTTGACAAAACAAATTATGATGACGTATTATTATAAGCTTCTCTCAGATATGTAATTCACTTATACCTTTCTTGTTGGTCGATATTCAAAATATGTTTCAATGTAGATCAATAAGAGATATACGAAGAACAATAACAAGTAACAACTTCACCATTTCATTTTGACTTGTACTATCTAAAATCTGTATATGGATTGGTATTAGGAGATATCATTGTAAACGAACCAATCGATCATTAACGGGTAAGTTGAGATCCTTAACGGGCTTAGCCACCTGCTCATCTCTACTCCCTACATAAGTGAAAGAAAACCGAGTGTCCAACATGAAACCCTAATCTTTTCTTATATGTGAGACTTGAACTCTTAACTTCTCGATTATTATTATTATTATTAAAGTCGATTGATAATATCCTAGAGGTTAAAAAAGTCACGACGGATCTGGCGGATTGATTGTTGGTTCTTGTATTGTTTATTGTTCGCCTTGTCCCTTGGAACTTGTTTGGGGTTGCAACACATCACGAAGTGAAAACATGTGGCTCGACCATCGTTGATGGATTTTTTACTTATGTCTCGGATATCCTGTAATCGGCATAACTTCTTTTTTTTCTTCATTTTGCAACCTTAGCAGTTAAAGTTTTGAGAAGAATCTAGTCTGTGTTTAGTGTGTATTTCTAGATTTTGTACGTTGATCACTAGTAAATTGTTAGTTGATCGTTTGCTATATAATATACTTTTTTTGTCGGTAAAAAAAAGTATTACGACAGAGAAAAATGTAACTTGGTGATTTTTAGCAAAGAGAACACGGTAGATGAAGGTGTTCATTTTTATTTGCAAAATTCTGCAATGTAGATGGTCATGTCTTGTCGAATTCAATAAAGTATAGTAGAATACTTGCAAAAGAATGATTTCAAATAAAAATGTCAACCTTGTTTGTCGGTCAAACAGGTATTTGCGTTAATCCAAACAAAAGCGAAAAGAAAAATACTTATAAAAGAATGAAACTATATACATCTTTATTACTTTATAAAACAAACTATCCATCTCCTTTTCAACTTTTTTTATCTTTAAAATATCTAAACTATTTCTTTTTTATTCACTCATATAAATATATACATCTAATATACTTATTATAATCTTAATAAAATTATTAATAATGTATACTCTTCAACCATTAAATAACTACACTACCTCATTTACATCAATTATTTTTATATTAATACTTACTGCCGTGACCCGTCATCGCCAATGTATTACGCGAATACCCTTTTAATTTAATGAAAAAGAAACAAGAGGGTGGGTATATGTAACTATAATTGAAGTTAATTCAACATTCAATTAATACAGTGTGATAAAATTTACTTTTAGACGTTTAAAATATCTAAAGTCTAAACATATATGAAAAGTCGAATGTTATTTCTAAAGGCCTGTCTTACACCACCATTAGAAATTTTCTCTTGTTACCGTGTGCTTTGTGTGGTCAATCAACATTTCATTGTTAGTAAAAAGCTCACCTCCTCATATATACGGTCTTAATATTAATATACACAGTACTTGGGATTTAGCCCAATTAGACATTTAATATCCCTTATGTCTTTCAGCCAAATGTTGGTCAAACTTCATCAAAATGGTGGCATTACTTTCACCAAAGTTTTTCAATTTTTAGATTATCTTTTTTATTTCATTTATTTTTAATACATAAATCACAAACTATATAAATAAATAAAAAAAACATATTATTAAAAATTAAAAAGAAAATTACAACACGCTTTAAAAGAAAAACAAACATCACATAACACTTAAAAAAATAAACAAACATTACATAAATACTTAATAAATTAGATTAAAAAACAAACACTAATTATCAAGATATGACAAGTCTTGAGCCGCTATATGCTCCATGAGATCATATCGAAGGCGGTGATGGACCTCTTCGTCTATTAACTCCGTTATCACACTCTCGGTATACACTAGCTAGACCATCTCATCCATTATACTAACCAGTGAGATTGCACTCCCGTCACTTTTAATTTATAAACATATTATGGAAAATAATAGTCGTATGATCTAATTTGCCTATCTTCGCTTTGGTCATAGGCCGGAATGTCGAATGAGAATTTTCCATTTTACTTTAAGAACACCAAAAGTTCGCTCTACATCCTTTCTTGTCGTCTCTTGCAAACTTCTTGAATTTATTTTTCCTTTGGGTCGGTTGGATACGGGAACTCTTTAACAAAGGTTGACCACTTGTTGTAGATTCCATCAGTAAGCTAGTAGTCGCGTTTGTAAAAGCGTCCATTCACATGAAATGACGTGTTCGGCACCGTTCCATTTTGCTCTGGAAGATACAAGTCCGATTGATTCAATACGTTGATATCGTTGTTTGACCCCTAGGCACAAAAAATGCATGTCAAATCCACAAATCCTATGACACGTTGACCTCAAGCATAATAGTTGAAAAACTACGGTTCTCACCCTTTAGGATAATTCTTCTATTCAACACGTGTACAATCGATGCTACCAAACATCTCGGGGATGTGATTTCGAGTTTTATGGGCCTCAAAAATGCGTGCAACATCGTGTTGAGTCGGCCTACGTAATTACTCTTTTCTGTACAACTTAATGACGACGTCACAAAAATAATCAAGATTTTCGGGAGACGTTCATTGGGCGCGTTGAGTCGGCCTACGTAGTTACTCATCGTATTCATTGGGCGCGTTGCTAGTTGCCTATTGACCGACGTGCATTTTTGTAGTGCCATTAAACCTCTCCTGTTACGAGGGTCGTATTTGCTTTTATCCATACGAAACTTCTTTCAGAAATAAACTTTACCAATCGTTCATTACAGTTTGAAAACAAGTTTCCCAACGACGATCTATGATTATAGTGGGTCAAAAATTGCTAGAACCTGTCGTGTTTTCAATATATTAATACACTTTAAGCAAAAATTGCTACGAGCTACCCG
This sequence comes from Erigeron breviscapus, assembly GCA_034093135.1. NCBI lineage: Eukaryota > Viridiplantae > Streptophyta > Magnoliopsida > Asterales > Asteraceae > Erigeron > Erigeron breviscapus. The sequence continues at coordinate 48,392,990 of CM067171.1, read as the reverse complement.
TAGATTCGTCCAACGAAGACGGATACTTGTAATCGTCGGACAAACAATCAGAAGACATATTTTTTTTTTTGATAAAAGGGGTTGGGATTTTATGAAAAATTGGAAGAAAGACGTGATAAATTTGTAAAGAAATAGGAGTTGTGGTTTGAAAATGGTGAAATTATAGTGTATTTAAATTGCAAAAAGGTTTGAAAAAAAGAAATAATTTATTCTTTAAAAAAAAATGTAAACGGTCACTTTTTGACCGTTGACTGTAAGGATGGCAAAAATACCCGTACCCATTGGGAATTTAATACCCGAACCCGATTTAACCGGGGAATCCCCGAGTTGACCGAGGATTGGGACGGCCGCTATGGGGATGTAATTCTATTCCCAGATGAAGATGGGGACTGGGATGGGAAACCATAAATCTCTGATCCCCATACCCGAACCCGAAAACACTATATGATTTTATTAGAATCACTTTAAGTTTTTTCTATATATTAGAATCATTTTAAGTTTAGAGCTTTTTATTTAATACTTTTTATGTGTTGTATTTTATTTATCATTTACTTAACATAGATATTAGTTTATACATTGAAAAAAAAAAAGTTGAACTACACATTTTTTTACTTATCTTCTACTATGATGAATTTATGTTTATTCAAAAAAAAATCTCTGATACTCGATGAGGACGGGTATGAGAATGTAATATAATTCCCCGACGGGGATGGGGACGAGGATGAGGATTTCAATTGAACCGGGTATGGGGATGGAGATTGAGATCACCGATAGCACCCGCTCCATTGCCATCCCTAGCCGAGTGAGCCCCACGCACTGACGCACGCTCCTTTCTTTCTCTCTCTTCTTTGGTGTTACACGCCGATTTCAATCACCAAATAGGCTTACCGATCGACTGACGACGGTGTTACTTGTCGCCGCCGATCAGCAAACCTATTTCCCCGCACCCACTCCCTCCCCCTTATAGTCAATCGATTTAAATAAAGTATGTCTGTATTTGAATTAAAAAAGAAGAAAAAGAAAGATGATGCATAATGTTATTAGCAAGCCAAATCATGGTTTTCAATATGTGGTAAGGATTAATTACGTATATATTATCTTTATCTTTACTACTATATAAAAGTTATTCACCCTTTATTATTTAAAAATAGTTACACAAAAGTTAGTTTGAAAATGACACAATTACTTTTAATGAACCTTCTCGTTTGGAAAGAGTTATAAAAAATTACTCACTTTGACCTTAATGAACTAATTTACACCCTCAATTATTGTCTTATTAAATCACATCCTAAACCCTTAACTTTTAAAATATATACACTACCACCTTTACGTCATTTACATTTACATAACTTTACACTACTCGGCCACCGCCACTAATAACCGCCATTATCATCAGCCGTCTCCGTCACCACTAAACCGTTGTTGTCGCCTCCAACCGTATTACGCATATAACATGTTTATATTGTGATAATTTAAGTTTGTAAGTATAATGGGTGTCCAAAAGTTATAAAAAAAATATTGGACTGTTCTAGTATTCAAAATGGAAAATGAAACTCGTGTCTTTACAAGGCAAAGAGTATTTGCCGGTTTAAATATTCACTAGTTCCAACAATAGAAACGATGTTTTAGGTCCACGCCTACCCCCTACTACTAACATTACTTTTTTATTAATTATTGCCGTGGACTTATCTCAATTCTTCCTTACATATATTATTATATAAAATCATTTTTTTATATCCGTAGAAAAATCTTCATTTCTTTATTATATCACCTTAAATATTTTTTTTTTTAAAACCAAGCGTGATTTAAAGTCTCGATTAAAGACTCTTTCTTTCTAGTACTTTCAATCAATCCAAAATCTTTTTTTCTTTTCATCTTCTTTTTTATTTCTCTCTCAAAATCTCTTTAGATTTTGTTCATTCTTTAAAACTTTTGTCCCATGAGACATGGAGTTGGGTTTATGTTTAGGTGATCATCATACAACCACCACCACTAGCTCCGCCGTGACAACCACCGTCGCCGCCGCCGGAGTAAATGATAGTCTAGGGTTTTGCATGGCTTTAGGAATGAACTCATCAAAAGAAACACATAAAGAAGAAGATAATGATGATGAAAATAGTGATGAAGATGATGATGGTGAAGAACATGAAAAAGATGATGATCAAAAGATTATTGAAGAAATAAATATAAATATTGTTGATAATAATCAAAGGATTATTTCATCAAATCCGCCGGTTCAGCTTGATTTATTACCTTCTGGACCGGTTACTCGTCACACTTCTTTTCCATGGTCTTCTGACAACGGTATTTAATTATATATCTTTTTATATCTCTATATATTTTTACATATACATATATATATACATGCACATAACAAAAATGTTTGTGGAACTATTGATAGACCTATAGATATAGGATGATATACAAATTTACACTTTCACAATATTTATCCAAAAGGGAAGAAAAAAAATTGTAAATTTGGCGTTTAATTTGTATTTTTTCTACACGTACTTTTTCTCTTTACAAAATGATATATAGTGTTTGTGTTATACAAAAATGTAAACTTTGGCGTTTAATTTGTATTTTTTATACTTTCTCTTTACAAAAAATAGTCTTTGTGTTTAAAAGAATCTTTGTATGAAAATATGGAATGGATATGTTATGAGTATGTTCAAAGGAATAATTTGTGTGTGAAAATATGGAAAAATAGGATATGGTTTTTCAAAAGGTACAATCATTTTTAATGACATGATATGGGGTAGATCTTGGTCCAAAAAGTTACAATATCTACTATGAAAAAGGTCCAAATAGATATGAGTTAAGAAAACTTAGGTATATTTATATTTATAAATTTTATTTTATATATATTTTGTATAGGGAGTTCGGAGGGGGGTTCATCGGGAAATGTGAGGCGGATGCCGTTGGCAATGGGGATCGAAGAGGCGACGTCATCTTTCCGGCTGGAATTTATGAGTAATTTTGGAAGACTTGGAAATAATGTTAATGGTGTAAGTAGGAATCATAAAAGGGGTTTTGAGATTGGAAACGACGTTCATGAGGTGGAAAGAGCTTCTTCTAGGGCCAGTGATGAAGACGACAATGGCTTGTCAAGGAAAAAATTAAGATTATCAAAGGAACAATCTGCGTTTTTAGAAGAAAGTTTCAAAGAACACCATACCTTAAATCCTGTAAGTACACATTTTTGTGTGTTGCAAGTGTTTATTTTTGTGTGTTACAATTATAAGTGTATTTATTTGTGTATAACATATAATCTAGTTTTTAATATAATTAAATGAATCATCTTTAATGTGATTATTACATAAAATCATAAAATCATTGTTATTTTCAAGAGGTTTTTATGATATTAAACGAGCATGGTGCCCGCGCAATGCGGCGGCGGTAACGGCGACGGCGGTATAGTGGTGTTGGTGACGCGTGGTGATGACATCGACAATTGGTGTCGAGTGGTGTAAGTTGATGTTAAGATAATAAAAATATTTTATAAGATAAGGACTTAGAATGTAAATTAGCAAGATAAGGGTTTAGGGTGTAAATTAATTCATTAAGGACAAATTTGGTAATTTATAAAAACCCTTCCATAGTGGGGTGTTTATTAAGGGCAGTTTAGTAATTTTGTATGTAACTTTCTTGTAACACTTTCCATTTTGAGGGGGTGGATAATTTTTAATAAGGAGTATAGATATATCCTTTTGTTTTCATTTTAGTATGTACAACACCTTTTTTGGACGCGTAAAAGAAAATAAGTACCAACTAATTTCTTACTAAGGAATCGGTCATATTTTAATGTGTCGAGTAGATTTTTCATTGGAAAAGAATATATAATTAATGATCATATTTAACCCATTTCACTGGTTTTAGACTCATGTTTTGAGCCTATTTTATTAAAAGATAAACTCATGTACGTTATGAGAGCCCATTTTATGAAAAAAAAAGTAATAATTCTTCATATATATATATGCTCCTCTTTAGGAAAAGAGGCATTGCAAGAAGTACTCTCACACTGACCCACTAATTTCGATCTTCTATATATATGTGATATCCCACGGAAAATGTTGTGTTTCTCAGAAAACTATATTCTAATCAACTTTACTTATGCCAAAATGGAATTTAATTACATTCAAAGAACTTTCTTCACTATATATGTGTAAATAAAAGTCAAATATCAGATTCTCATTCTTTTACTTTTCTCTTGTTTGATCAGAAACAGAAGCTTGCACTTGCACAACAGCTTAATCTTAGGCCTCGACAAGTTGAAGTCTGGTTTCAAAACAGAAGAGCAAGGTATAAACATATATTATTCTTAGTGTCGCTAATATTAATACGCATGTTGAGCACTTCCTAAGGTAAAAATGCGTACAATTAACAACACGGATCAATATTAATTCTAACAACAGGGTGTTTATTCTAGTCTTATGATGGACACTATGTAAATATGTGTGGAATTTTTGTGGATTATGAATACTTGAAAAATGTATATAGATAAATGATGTATGTATATATGGTTGTTTATGTAGGACAAAACTGAAGCAAACTGAGGTGGATTATGAATACTTGAAAAGGTGTTGTGAAAGCCTAACTATTGAAAACAAAAAACTACACAAAGAGCTTCAAGAACTAAGAGCTTTGAAGGCAACTTCACATCCATTTTACATGCAACATCCTGCCACAACTCTCACAATGTGTCCGTCATGTGAGCGAGTTGCCACCACCTCTCCTCCGCCACCCGCCACCACCTCAACAAAGGCGGTAACTCTCTCACCAAAGCCAAGATCATTTTTTCCGGTTGCACCACCATCTACTAACTCCCACCATCCGCATGCAACATCCTCATGAACAAGAGAAAACTAGAATTAAAGTATAGAGTGAAGATATTGATTATGTAGATATACTCTACAAGCTCTAGTTTATTTAATTTGTGATATATAAATTTGTGAAGTTTGTGATTTACTACACTATAAAGATAGGAAAAAATAGAAGAAGTATGAAATTGTGGAGTAGGAAAATTTAGTGAAAGTTTTTGAGGTAGAAAAAGGCAAAGTTTTCATATCTTTTTAGTTCTTGTCTAGGTGGAATATTGTTTGGATATAAAGGATAAAAGAAAGCTTAAACATATATATATGTTCTTTAAACTTAGTGTTTGATGGATTTATTATGAGGATTAAACTTGAATTATGTGAATTAATAAAGATATAAGTTTAGTATGTGTTTAGATTGAATGATTTAGGGATTCCCTTGTTATTTTTATTTTCTCAAAGAAATCTTTTAATTGAGGCGATTCAATCGTCCTTTTTAAAACGATCATAGTGTCCGCGTGTTGCGGCGGCTAGAAGGTGAGGACAATATAAAAGGGAGACGGTGGTGGAGATCGAGGGAGACGGTGGAGAAGGAGGGCAGCGGCGGAGGGTGATAGAAGGTCGATGAGAGTGTGTAATGATTATAAAGAATGAGAGAAATGACGATATATAAGGGTTTTATGTTTAAATAAGGATATTTTGGGGGAAAAAATATGCTTAATTTCTTAATCTTAATTCTCTTTATAAGGGGTTATAGATGTTATTTTAAAAAATAAGATAACAATTAAATAACATTGAATATTACTTTTTAAAGATAGATATTAGTTCATATTTTAAAGATAAAAAATTGTTTAGAGGAAAAGAAATAAAGAAAAAAAATGGTTACATGATAATTTTCAATAGATTATAAGTTTATAATCATAGTTATAAGGAAAAAATGAGTTTTATTATTTTTAGAGAAATGATTAATTTTTTAAATAATGGCTTAAAAATCTTCCTAATCTCATTAAAACTTGACATGTGTAATTCACTCATTATCTTTCTTCGTCTCCTCCTTTCATCTTTCCATTTGACATGATCTTGTTATTAGGATGATTTTTATGATAGTTTATTAGGAGGATTAATCATTTCTCCCATTTAGTATTTTTATTGTGAAGCTATTAGCGGTTAGGGAGTCTTTGACCCTACTAACTACCCGCATGATTTTTAATATGTATTTTCTTTTAAAAAGTTAAGTTTACATGACTTTAATCAAACAACCAACTCCTCTAAAATCAATCTCTAGTTCCACCTTAAGCCCTTAATATATACTCCATCCGTCTCAATTTGAATGTCCAAATTTGACTTGCTGGGTCTATCTTATCTAACTTTGACCGTTAGTATTTTTGTTTGTATAATATAATACCTAATTAAAATTATATCAATGAAAAATACATTTAAAGCTCAATCTATCCATATATTTTACATCAAATATTGTATAACGTACACGAAACAATTTACGGTCAAAGTTGCGAAAGAAAAATTTCAAAAGTCAAAATATTAAATCGGGACGGGAAGAGTACTATCTAATAATTGCGCCCATTTAAAAAATCTACGTATCCTTATAATTATTGATTCAACTTACTTAAGCACTATAGAACAATTGAGTTAGGCAGTGATAAATCTAACATCTTTTAATCATTCAAAACAAATGTGCATATTATACCGTAACGTATATAATCATATAAAGAATGTATGCTTGTGAATTGTTAAACAACATGGTAATTATGAATTTATCACTATTGTATCTTGTAGAGTTATGTCGATGAGAAGCTCCATAGGACCATATGTCCCCTTAATATATTTGAGAAATGTCCTATATTATTTTTATAGTGTGAAAGTAAATCAATATATATGTCAAGTGAAGCATGTTTTATTGTTTTAAGGCATGCTGTGTTTGCTTTAAGAAAAGATGGGCATGGGGGCGACCATTGTATTTGTTTAATGATTTCAATTTTCTATTTCAATTCAATATAAATTTCAATAAGGACACGAATAGGGACAAGAATGTCATATTTATGAAATTTTGTCTCGTAAAGACGGTACCCTACGAGGACCACCAATTATGAGGGCACACGAGTAAAGTACAAGCTTCATTATTGCGGGTTTATAAACCTTCCTTTCTCACGTGACCTCTCACGAGACTAAACTATTAGGGGGAGAATGGTCAACAATAGGTAAAATTTCCTAATTTTTAAGGTCATAATTTCTTGAACTCTTTCTAATGTATATCAGCGTCACATCAATTTTTTTCTCTCCAAAAGACAACCAAGAACACTCCTTCTCAATAGGACATCTTCCTCATCTCTTTCTCAAAACTATACACGCATATATATGAAAACAAAAAAAAATCAAAAAAAGAAAAAAACGAAGAAAGAAACGCATTGACCCAACCTCTCTCGTCCACACTCTTCCTCCGGTCTACGGTCCACGACGACGAAGAGCTCGAAGAACTGGCTGCCAATAGAGTCCCATCGACGAGAAAGCAGGAAGAGTCAGGAATAGCTCACGAAGAGCCTATTGACATAGACCTAACAACTAATGACAATCTTACAACTCAAAACTCCTTAAATCCTTCCCAAAGTTTACTAAATTGGAGAGAGTGATCACCAAATTTGATGAACTTTCCCAATTCTCTCATGACCTTTATATATATATTTTTTTAATACATAAAATCACAAACTATATTAAACTAAACCTTAGCATTTCATTATATTGAAAAAAAAATAGTGCTAAAAATAAAAACACATTACATAATACTTAATCGTCTAGATGTGGTAAGTCTTGCTCCGCTACGTATTCTGTGAGATTATATCGAAGGTGGTGATGGAAATCCTCGTCCAGTAGCTCCGCTAGCATGTCGTGGTCCCATGATTGTTGAACCGGCGCATCCATTATCTGAACCGGTGATATTGCCCTCCCGTCGCCTTTTATAATCATATTATGCAAACTAATAGCCGCATAAACAAACGTGCCAATCTTCTCGACCGTCATAGGGCAGAAAGGGTACTTGAACATTTTCCATTTTCTTTTGAGAACACCAAAATTAAAGCTCGTTCGACATCCTTTTTTACCCCCTCTTGTATCTTCTTGAGAACTTCTGTTCTTTTGGGTCAGTGGGATGCAAGTATGCTTTAACAAATGTGGACCGCTTAGGATAGATCTCATCAATGAGATAGTAGCCGCGTTTGTTGAAGCATCCATTCATGTAAAATTAGTTCCGTTTCGGTCGGGGATATACAAAGTCGACTGACTTAACACGTTGATATCGTTATTTGAACCCGGTGGACCAAAAATGGAATGTCAAATCCACAAATCTTGTGACTCGGTGATTTCAAGGATAATAGTAGGAACACGATGGTCAGCTCTCGTATACTGTTCTCTAAACTGTCTAAGACAATTTAGCCATTTGATGTGTGTACAACCGATTCTACTAAGTATCCCGGAGATGTGATGTCTCTCCTCATGTGCCTCCAAAATGCGATTGTTAGGAGCTCAGTACCTATACGAGATTGTATCATAAACACAACAAAATTAAACCATTGGCACAATCTCTGTTGGTGGAGTTTTTTGATGTATTGATATAATTGTAATTGACATGAGTTTTTTTTTTTTAACTTTTTATAATCTTTGAAGTTAAATTTTCGGAGTAGAATCTATATTTTGAAATGGTTGTAACTCTAGATTTTGGTAAATTTGTTCACTAGTATTTTGTTAGTGACTGTTTATATATCATATAATGACATATTTTCTCCGTTAAAAAGTAAAATAGAAGAAAAGATTGTTGAGTCATGGATTCGCTGAGAGACTCAGCGAGTGACTTCGTCAGCGAGTCTTCAGCGACCATCTAGTATCTTCGAGTTAAAGGATAAGTTCAATGACTCACCGCCATGTTTTGTAAGTCAAATATGGGCGGGAAGATGAAGATAAGAAGACTGGTCCCCAAGGACACGTGTTGATAGATCAGAATGGAGCCATGTGACCTTGTACCATTTTGGTACTAAGGTATTTCTCTTTGATGCCGTTTTGGGAAAGAAACAAGATGAAGAAAAGAGAACTCTGCAGATCTGATTCATCCACCAATAGATAGTTGACAACCTTCATGTGTCAACATCTATTGGGTTGTCATGTGATGTCTTTTCTCTCCTATATAAGGCATCACTTGACCTAGCCGCATAAGAGTTGGTGTGTGCCATATTTACACTTAGTGTGTTTTTTCTCTCTTTGTATAATTGTTAAGTTTTTAGTGTGTCAAAAACTTAACAATATTTTCTCTTTTATTTCTTTGTAAACCGACCATGTATTCACTGTTTAATCTATGTTACTTATGATTAAACATCTTTACTTTCTTGTCTTATGTTCTTAGTGTAATTTACATTAGTTGTTTAATTACTTAATCGTTGCAAACTTGGGACTTTCAGTTGGTATCAGAGCAGTGTTTCGATACACTGAAACTGATCTGAAAAGTGTTTGCAAGATTGTCTTTCTTTCTGTACTTTAATTTTCTGCATCTAAAATCTTTTCTTTTCTTTTCCTTAAAACTTTTTCTTTACATGGCTTCGGTTCCTACTCTGGTTAATACCAGAGACTTTGGGTATGTCTCTATCCCACCAAGATTCGAAACTCATGATTTCGGATCCTGGAAAGAGAGAATGCTCCTACACATAGTAGGAGTTGAACCTTACTTAATGACTATTCTGACCAGAGGGCCATATGTACCAGTTCTGGTTACCAGGACACCAGGAGCCACCACTGATGCTCCTGAGGTTGTCACTGAGCTCATAAAACCAGAAGTACAATGGACAGATGATGAGCGTAGGCTTGTCAATCTGGATGCTCGGTTAAGAAATCTTATTATCAATACCCTTCCCGATGATATTATGAAATCTGTCATAAAACTTTCTTCTGCAAAAAAGGTGTGGGATAATCTTTGTACCAGATTTGATGGTACAAAAGATGTTCTTGCTACCAAGAAAATAGATTTGAAACGTGCCTATGAAGGACTCTTTTCTCTTCCTAATGAGAATCTGGATGACACTTATAACCGTTTTAAATGTCTTCTGAATGACATGACGAACGCTGGCATAGAGCATGATATGCTTAAAGTATGCCACAAGTTCATCGACAGCTTGCCCATTAAGTGGCAAGGTCTAAGACAAATCTTAAGGACCACCAAACAGTTGAAACAGCATGACCTGGAATCACTTTATGGCACTCTTCATTTTGAAGAGAGAGCCCTCGCTGAAAACTTGAGAGCTAAAGCTGATTCCAAAAGGCATGCTGGTTCTTCTTCTTCCTCTTCTCTATCTTCTGTCCCTCATGTTCATGACCCTCTTACCTTGGTCTCTGCTGAAGTTAGCACTATTCATGTTAAGAACAACAATTCTACCCCATCTCATATCCAGGACCTTGTCAATGACCTCGATTTCGAGGAGGGACAAGAGATGTTCTCGGATTTCATGCAATTTGCTCTTATCACTGGTAAAAGATATTCCAAGAAATGGAACAATCGTAGGTCGACTGCTTCCCAAAGACCAGTGGTAGACAAATCGCAGGAAGAATGTTGGAGATGTGGTCGAAGAGGCCATTATAAAAAAGAATGCAAAGTCTCTATTTCTTCCTTGCAGGCAGCGAAGCCTTCTTCTTCGTCAGTGAGGCCCTCTTCTTCAGTCAAGCCTGCTGATGAGTACAAGAAGAAGTATTATGAGCTTCGTGCAAAAATGGCTGATGTAGAAGAAGCCAAAGCCCCTGCCAAAGGTCTTGTTGCTGAAGAACATGACTGGGCTGAATCTGACATTTCTGACAGCGAGGACTTCGTAGATGCCATCTGCTTCATGGCACTCGCTGATGATCAGGCGCTGACAAAGGATCAAGTGTGCTCCAGTCAGTGGGTGAATGTCACAATCAAGAAGGTATGCACTTTTTCATCTGCCTCTGAAGAGGACAAACCAAAAATTGTTGAATCTCTTACTTGTGACATTCAATACGTCGAGTCAACTCGTGCTGACCTTCAGTCTAAGCTTAACTCAGTTAGTGCTGAGCTAAGTGATAAAACTGACAAGCTCAAGGACTTAAGAAATGTCCATGTTGAGCTTGAGTCTCAAAAGCTTCTTAACCAAACTCTTCAAGTATCCAATGAAAAGCTAAAAAATCAGGTCGCTGATCTTGAAAAGATTGTCACCTCATGGTCTAAAGCCTCAAGGCTCCATGACCAAATCTTCAGTAAGCAGGTGCCCACTCAAATGAAAGCCATCATTGGTGGTGATTATGAAACTGCCGCTGTCATAACTAATATGTTCAGCGACGGTTCTGCTCCTGAAGAGAGGATTCCTCCAAGTGCTGTGGCATCTCCTGAGGAAATGCTGAAATATTACTTTATCAAAGGCATGAATGACTATCACTCTGAACTGAATGATGAGTCACCCTCTCCCATCACTTCTTCTTCCTCGCAAGCTGAAACTAGCTCATCAGCTAGCTTTGCTAAAACTGTCTTCCCTAATCATCCTATCATTGATATGATGCCTAATGAAGGCAGAGTTCAATATTCCTCTTCCCAAACATTTGAAGGAAATCCTTCAAGTGATGGTTTCAAGCCTCTTGCTCCTCAGCTTTTGACTGTTAAGCCCAATGGTGGTTTCAGTGTTGAACCTTTTAGAAGAAGCAAGGTCGCTATTCCATATGACTACAGCACTCCTCAGCGAGCTGTGTCTGTTAGTCAACCCGCTAAGAATTCTGTTCCCTCAGCAGTCACTGAACGCCCTGCGTCTCAGCCTTCGTCTTCTTCTAATACTTCTCATGCTGGCAGAAAGTCTGTTATGCATGATCGCTTGATGAATAGACGAGCTAGGTTTGCTGATGCTCGTTATCAGCAACCTAATTCTGTCTATGTCCCAAAGGGAACTTTTGTCCCTCGGCAACTAAGACCTGTTCAGCAAGTCAGACCTCCTCAGCAAGGAGGTCAGCGAGTTGTTCAGAATAATCATGGCCCTTCCTCTTCAAATGCTCAATCTAAGGGCAAGTCCATTCTTGGCCCTGTTCCCAAGTCTCTTCCTCTTCAAATGCTCAACCTAAGGGCAAGTCCATTCTTGGCCCTGTTCCCAAGTCCCTTCCTCTTCAAATGCTCAATCTAAGGGCAAGTCCATTCTTGGCCCTGTTCCCAAGTCTCTTCCTCTTCAGTCTAGGAAGAAAAAGACCCCTTCAGTAGCATCAACCTCTTCCTCCAATCATGAGATATGTGAGTTGACTAAGCGTGTCAACGACTTGTCCTCACAACTCAAGGAATTTCTGATTCAAAGTCAGAATGCTGGAAGAAAATGTTATCTATGTGGTGAAAGAGGACACATTGCTGCTGACTGCAATGACAAAGACTCTAGGAATCCTCCTAAAGTAGTCATTCAGCCAAATCTACCCTCAGCTTCTGCTGCTCATCCCTCCTCTGTAATCACTGAGCGAACTCCCCCAGCTGAGTCTAATATCAGCTTGGGTGAAGATGTTGTTCTTACTGATGACAACATTGCTGAATACATTGCCGCTCAGCGAATCTCCTTTCTCCAGTCTCATGAAATCATTACCAATGGTAATGGTAGTGTACTGGCTGAATATGGGGAAAACAATCAAGTCAGCAATCTGACTGTTCTTGACACTGGAAATACTGTCACTTATACTTCAGCAGATCAATACTTCACTCATGACGTTACTCATGATATGCTTCCTGCTCATCAACTCGTTGAAAATTTTCCAGTTGATGAGAACGCTGATCCTAGAGCCCCTCTTTCTCTCTTTACTGATGATGATAATTGTGCTTATCTTCCTCTCTCCACTGATGATACCGTCAGTGGAGAAAATTTCGATTCCACCTAACTCCTTCTACTATTATCCATGCAGGCCTCGCTAGGAAAGGAAGTGTGGTATTTGGACAGTGGCTGTTCAAAACACATGACTGGATCCAAGGATCTGCTGGATAACTTTGTGGCGACTGATGGTCCCACAGTTGTGTTTGGTGACAACTCTACTGGCCAAACTGAAGGATATGGGTCTCTCTCTAATGGGCTAATCAAGTTTACTAAGGTCGCTTACGTGAACGGCTTGAAACACAATCTGATCAGCATCAGTCAACTGTGCGATGCTGACTACAAGGTTATCCTTGATAAGCATCAAGGCACAGTAATAAATGTAAATAAAGAAGTAGTTTTGGTCGCTCCTAGAAAGAGAGATATCTACTTGGTAGATTTCACTCCTGTCAAAACTGACAGTGAGACCTGCTTCTTCTCAAAAGCTGCTTCTCAAATCAATTGGTTGTGGCACAAGCGTATGTCGCATGTGAACTTCAAAACAATCAATTCTCAAGCCAAGAAAAATCTTGTTCGAGGCCTTCCTCCTCTCACTTATGAGAAGGACAGGCTCTGTGGTGCCTGTGAAAAGGAAAAAAGCCACCGAGCCACTTTCAAAACTAAACAAGCCAATTCTATCAATGGCTGCTTCCATCTACTTCACATGGACCTTTTTGGTCCAGTGAATGTCCAAAGTCTAGGGGTAGCAAATACACCTTAGTCATAGTGGATGAATATTCACGATATACTTGGACAATATTTCTTCATTCTAAGAGTGATGTTGCTGAGGAAATAATTAATTTCATTAAAAAGATGGAAAACCTCAACAACATACGTGTTAAAGAACTCAGAAGCGATCATGGCACTGAGTTCAGAAACCACACTCTTGAGAGTTTTTGTGCTGATCAAGGGATTAGACAAAACTTCTCTTCTGTTAGAACTCCTGAACAAAATGGAGTAGCTGAAAGGAGAAACAGAACTCTCATTGAAGCTGCTCGAACTATGCTCAGTGAGTCTTCCCTTCCTAGTAAATTCTGGACTGAAGCAGTTAGTACTGCTTGCCACACTCAAAATAGGTGTCTTATTGTCAAGCGACATGACAAGACTGCCTATGTAAATGGTGCTCTTGATGAAGAAGTCTATGTTATCCATGCAGGCCTCGCTAGGAAAGGAAGTGTGGTATTTGGACAGTGGCTGTTCAAAACACATGACTGGATCCAAGGACCTGCTGGATAACTTTGTGGCGACTGACGGTCCCACAGTTGTGTTTGTCGACAACTCTACTGGCCAAACTGAAGGATATGGGTCTCTCTCTAATGGGCTAATCAAGTTCACTAAGGTCGCTTACGTGAACGGCTTGAAACACAATCTGATCAGCATCAGTCAACTGTGCGATGCTGACTACAAGGTTATCCTTGATAAGCATCAAGGCACAGTAATAAATGTAAATAAAGAAGTAGTTTTGGTCGCTCCTAGAAAGAGAGATATCTACTTGGTAGATTTCACTCCTGTCAAAACTGACAGTGAGACCTGCTTCTTCTCAAAAGCTGCTTCTCAAATCAATTGGTTGTGGCACAAGCGTATGTCGCATGTGAACTTCAAAACAATCAATTCTCAAGCCAAGAAAAATCTTGTTCGAGGCCTTCCTCCTCTCACTTATGAGAAGGACAGGCTCTGTGGTGCCTGTGAAAAGGAAAAAGCCACCGAGCCACTTTCAAAACTAAACAAGCCAATTCTATCAATGGCTGCTTCCATCTCCTTCACATGGACCTTTTTGGTCCAGTGAATGTCCAAAGTCTATGGGGTAGCAAATACACCTTAGTCATAGTGGATGAATATTCACGATATACTTGGACAATATTTCTTCATTCTAAGAGTGATGTTGCTGAGGAAATAATTAATTTCATTAAAAAGATGGAAAACCTCAACAACATACGTGTTAAAGAACTCAGAAGCGATCATGGCACTGAGTTCAGAAACCACACTCTTGAGAGTTTTTGTGCTGATCAAGGGATTAGACAAACACTTATGGTATTTATTTATATGATTTGATTTTAAATAAATATCAATACTTGAAACATTTAGAAAGTGGGTTTCTAAATAATTGTACTTGAGATATGTAAATAAATTATATGGATGATTTATTTTGAGAGAAATGTGAATATGTTTATTTGGCAAAATAAACATTTATGTGTGTTGTGTATAATATGTAATATGTTACATAAGATATGTAACAAGTTATGTTGCAATTTTATCTACAAAATGTACAAGTTATGGTTTATAAAATTTGCAACAAAAATTGGTTGTTACACTCACTTGGGGCCGCCCCCCCCATGTGCCTTTGAAGTAATTTTGTTCTACTTATAGCACATGGGGTGATGTATTGTACACACAACACTCAACATAGAGTGTATCACCATTCTTACTTGCATTTTGCAAGAACTCTCTCAACTTTCTCAAGAGCAAAAACTCTCTTCTTTTTCTCTTTTAATTTCGGCATCAAGGAGGACAAAAGGGAAGGGTTTTTCAAGTTTAAATCCTAGCACATTTGGGTGTTTGTTGATAGTTTGGGGTATACAAGCTTGAGGTTCTTCTAGGTTGAAGACTTGCCACTTCAAGATCATCATCTCCTTCATATCAACCTTCTCATAAGCTTGGAAGAAGGTAGTCTTCTAAAACCCCCTATGGTTGTTGTTTTGTATGTATGTTATTCATATACATGGATCCTTATTGTTTGGGTTTTCTTTTATAAGTTAAAATTTGGTTTTTAACTATACCAACATATTGAAAGGTTCAATTTTTCCGCTGCGTTTTAATATTATAAGGATAATATTGCTTTGATAAAAACCCAAAAATCTCAACAATGGCATCTAGAGCCGGTTATATGGATACATACATCAAAAGTTGATATTTTGTTTGGACAAAATCCAATGTTTTGGCCATTTTGGTTATGGCCGAAATTAATACACAAAAAGGAGGTTCCTTTTTCTTGTGTATTTTAGTGTCACAACTTAGCCAAGAGACCTTGTGATTGTTTGTGATATGTGGATGTGTTTGTATTTTATTTAATTATTAAATGGTTGTAATAGTTAAATAGGATTTTCTTCATTCATTTGGTTATGTAATCTATTTATTTCATTTGGTATGTAATAAGTAGATTAGTTGCATTTTTTCTTGTAAATGTAATCTCCAAGAAAGCATCAAAAGGTTTGGGGCTGAAGTTGGAGGCCTAATGAAGAGACCCGTAAGTTCCCACTGCGGCGCAGTGGGAGTATGTCAAACCCACTGCGGCGCAGTGGGGGATTATGCAGCCGAAGACCAGTGAGTTCCCACTGCGGCGCAGTGGGAGTGTATTAGACCCACTGCGGCGCAGTGGGTTATCATAATAAAAAAAAATTGAAGAAAGGTGTTCAAAACACATCACAAAAGGTTACTTGAAGCATTTGGATGCAAGATCAAGTGGGAGTTCACCGACACAAATTTTATGTCACTTTGTCCCTTAGGTTGAGACCTTTTGACACACTTGTTTCGGCTAACAAGTGTGGTCAAAATAGTTGGCTAATGTTGTGCACTTATTATTATGTTTGTCATGTTTGTATGGTTGTTTATTATTTTGTCATGTGGATGCTTAAAACCAACAAACTAAAAGACACACATAAAGATTAAAATTGGTTTTAATATTGACATTAACTTGGTAAATTAAAATGGGTTTTATTAAAAGTTAATGGTCACAATTATAAAAATGGATTTATAAAAGAACCTTGAAATTTGGATTTCAAAATTCATTATGGTACATAGTTTTTAACTAGAATATAAAAACTCAAACAACCCTTTAAAAACAAGTTAAACGCCATCCTTTTATACAACACTTAATTATTTGGGAACTCTTTGTAGGATAAAGGTCACCTAACTACTTTGAGGGAACTTATAAGTTAAGGTAAATTTATTGTACTTATGGGATAAAGGTCACCTAACCACTAGTATAAGATAAATTTACATGTGTGTATAAGTAGGACAACTTGATTTGGAAACCATGTGATTAGGGTCACCGAAGCATGATAACCAAGGCGTTGATGGGATTAAACATGCCAACTTAATATAAGATATTAAACCGGTCCCATACCACTAGAAATTGTAAAAGTTGCAATTGTCAAACGTTGACTACCTTGTTAATTTAGATCATGGGATAAAGGTCACCTAACCATCATTTAAATGTAACGTTGGATTCTAGATTTTAATTATTAATTGTCCATGAGACATAAAAGGGTATTAACAATTAAAATTTATATTGGATATCGAAAATACTAATAAAGAACTTTGTTAATCTTGTAGATGGCCGCTAACAATGCTATAAACCCCAACCAAAACGTCCATAATTTTTCACTAAGATCCATCCTTGAAAAGGATCGTCTAAACCAAAACAACTTTGTGGATTGGTTTCGTAACTTGAGAATTGTTCTTAGGCACGAAAAGAAATCCTATGTGTTAGACGATCCTATTCCTGATGAGCCCGAAGAAACTGAAGTTGAAGCCTATAATGATTGGGTTAAGTATGTCGAGGACTCCGTGCAAGTTAGTTGCATAATGTTAGCGAGTATGACTCCCGAACTCCAAAAGGAGTTCGAACACCATGGGGCCTACGACATGATTACCCAACTCAAGGAAATGTTCCAACAAAAGGCAAGGGTTGAGCGCTTCGAAACGGTTCGAGCGCTTCATGCATGTCGCATGGATGATTCACAACCCGTATCAACATATGTTCTTAAAATGAAAAGCTATATTGATCGCCTCGAAAGGCTAAATTGTCCCGTTTCAAATGAGCTAGCTACGGATATGATCCTTAACTCATTATCTAAGAGATTTGAAACCTTTGTGTTAAATTATAACATGAACGGATGGGACAAGACCGTTTCCGAGCTCCATGGGATGCTCAAAACGGCTGAGGCTAGTATGGGAGGAAAAGTTCAACCCGTTCTCATGATCAAAGAAGGCGGAAACAAAAGGGCTAACTCCGGACCCAAGGCAAATGTTGCTAAGGGAAAGGGTAACAACAAAAGGAATTTCAAAGGCAAAGGAAAGGGAAAAATGGATACTCCAAAAGCGAAGAAGCAAAAGGTTGCTGTCAATGACCCATGCTTTGAGTGTGGGGAGGTAGGACATTGGAAACGTAATTGTCCAACCTATCTCAAAGAGTTAAAAGCTAAGAGGGATGCAGGGCAAACCTCAGGTACAATATTTATGATATATATTGAGCTTAATACTGTTTTTTTCTTACATATGGGTATTGGATACCGGATGTGGAACTCATATTTGTAATATGTTACAGGGGTTCAGAAGAAAGAAGCACATCAAGAAGGGAGACATTAGTCTCTTTATGGGCAATGGGGCATTGGTGCATGTTGAAGCCCAAGGAGACTATCTTTTGAAACTTCCAAATGGTTTGGAAATTGTATTGAACAATGTTTTGTATGCACCTAGTTTGACTAGGAGTATTATTTCTGTTTCCCGTTTAAGACATGTTGGATATGATTTTAATTTTGTTAACAATGATATCCATGTTTCTATGAATGATGTATTTTATTTTAAAGCTATGCCTTTAAATGGTATTTATGAATTAGTTCATGAAAATACAACATATGATAACTCAATGTACCAAGCTACCACCAAGAAACTTAAATTAGATTTAAGTGAAACCTATATTTGGCATTGTCGTCTTGGCCATATAAATAAAAATCGCATACTAACACTTCAAAAGAATGGTCTTTTGAAAACAAAATCAAATGATTCATTTAAAGTATGTGAATCTTGTTTACAAGGCAAGATGACTAAAGCACCTTTCAAAGGCACTAATGAAAGGGCAAAAGATTTATTAGGTATCATACATTCGGATGTATGTGGTCCTTTTAAGCCAATGACTAGGAATGGTGAAAGATACTTCATTACATTCACCGATGACTATAGTCGTTACGGTTATGTATACTTATTAAAACATAAGAGTGAAGCTTTTGAAATGTTTAAAATTTTCAAGAATGAAGTAGAAAACCAACTCAGTAAGTCAATAAAAATTCTTCGTTCTGATAGAGGAGGTGAATACCTAAGTGATGCTTTTCAAGATCATCTTAGAAGTTGTGGGATTATCTCACAACTAACTCCACCTGGAACACCACAACATAATGGTGTGTCTGAAAGGAGGAATCGAACTCTATTAGATATGATTCGTTCCATGATGAGTAAAAGCTCACTCCCTCTATCATTTTGGGGATATGCCATAATCTCTGCTGCCCGAATTTTAAATATGGCTCCCACCAAGAAAGTGGAGAAAACACCTTTTGAAATATGGCATGGAAGAGTTCCATCTTTGTCATATTTAAAGGTATGGGGTTGTGAGGCTTATGTAAGACATGATGCCTCAAACAAATTAGAGCCCCGATCCACTAAATGTATCTTTGTAGGATATCCTAAAGATGATTTGGGATATTATTTCTACAATCCTAATGAGCAAAATGTATTTGTTGCTCGAAAGGCTGAGTTCTTGGAGACTAAATTCCTTATGGAAGGAACTAGTTCCAGAACAGTGGAACTTGAAGAAGATCAAGAACCACTGACAAATACACACTTGGGTGACACTAGCATTCAACAAAAGGATGTTGAAGATGATCAAAAGGGTTGATCAAGACACACAAAACGTTCGTAGATCTGGTAGAGCTACTTATCCACCTGAGAGATATGGATTTCTCGTGGATGAATGCTATATGGTAGTTTCTGATGAACCTACCACCTACCATGATGCAATGTCCAAATCAGATTCGGACAAATGGCTAGAGGCCATGAACGCTGAGATGCAATCCATGTATGACAACCAAGTTTGGGAATTGGTTGTTGAACCTCCTAATTCCAAAGTAGTTGGAAGTAAATGGGTGTTCAAATTAAAACACGATATGCATGGAAACTTGCTTACTTATAAAGCTAGACTTGTAGCAAAAGGTTTCACTCAAACTCGAGGGGTCGACTATGATGAAACTTTTTCGCCTGTGGCAATGCTAAAGTATATTAGGATATTATTTGCCATAGCCGCACATTATGACTATGAGATATGGCAAATAGATGTCAAAACCGCTTTTCTAAATGGATATCTTGAGGAAGATGTCTATATGGATCAGCCTGAAGGTTTTGTCGATCCAAAACATCCTAATAAAGTATGAAAGTTAAAGAAATCAATCTATGGATTGAAACAAGCATCAAGGAGCTGGAATCGTCGTTTTGATGAAGAAGTCAAGAAATTTGGCTTCATCAAAAACGCTGATGAAGCTTGTGTGTATAAGAAGGCTAGTGGGAGCATCATTACTTTTCTAGTATTATATGTCGATGACATTCTACTATTTGGAAATGACATTCCAACCTTGGAAGGTGTAAAAGCCTGGCTTGGAAGTTGCTTTTCCATTAAGGATCTTGGTGAAGCCGCCTATATTTTGGGAATAAGGATCTATAGGGATAGATCAAGGCGCTTAATAGGTTTGAATCAAAGTGCATACATAGACAAGATCTTGAAAAGGTTCAAGATGGAAAACTCCAAAAAGGGTTTGGTGCCTATTCAAAGAGGAACTATATTGAGTACTTCTCAATCTCCTAGCTCAAAAGTTGAGCAAGGGAAAATGAGTGGAATCCCATATGCATCTGCTATAGGATCCATCATGTATGCTATGATATGCACGAGACCGGACGTGTCATGCGCTTTGAGCATGACAAGTAGATACCAGCAAAATCCAGGAGATAGTCATTGGATGGCTGTCAAGAATATATTGAAATATCTTAGAAACTAAAGATATGTTCTTAATATATGGATCTGGTGAGGAGGAACTCGTTGTAAAGGGTTACACGGATGCGAGTTTCCAAACTGATCGAGATGATTCTCGATCACAATCGGGGTATATCTTCATTCTAAATGGAGGAGCTGTTTCTTGGAAAAGCTCAAAGCAAGATGTGGTTGCATTATCCACTACAGAATCGGAATACATCGCCGCTTCTTTGGCAGCACAAGAAGCTGCATGGTTGAAGAAATTCATTGCCGATCTAGGGGTTGTTCCTTCCATTCAAGAACCCCTAGAAATTCTTTGTGATAACGAGGGCGCGATTGCTCAAATCAAGGAACCTCGTGCACATCAAAAGACTAGGCACATTGAGCGGAGATTTAACTACATAAGGGATGAAGTTGAAAAGGGAAAGATATGTATTCACAAAGTTCACACCGATCAAAATGTTGCGGACCCACTCACGAAGCTCCTTGAAAGGCTCTAAGCATGAGAGTCATACTTGTGCCATGGGACTTCGATATTCTAGTGATTGGATTTGATCTATTTTAAGTATTTGGATATCGGAACACTTGTAGTTATTAACACATTTATATGAATATTGGTATTTTGCATTTAAATTGTGTTATGTTCCATTTTTGCATGTTTAAATCCATGAATAAGTTAATTATTCTAAATGTCCGTAGTCGATCATATTTGTGGGAACAAATATGAATGTAAGATTATTATGAACTTGGATTGGTAGATATTCAAAAGGTTTTGAATATAGAGAAAAGTGTTGCTACCAAGGTTCATAGATATTTGTGGGATACAAATATTGGACTGACCTGCAATCAAGCATTACTACGTGGAATCTCTGTGATTGATCATAAGTAATCTTGAGTTAAAAGGCGAATATCATTGTATCCTCAGACCTGAGATACATATTGGGTCTTGATATTCACTGAATATTATACTTTGACTTAGCTCTTCGCTGTTCTGAAACATGGCAGTACATAGGACTAAGCTCAGGTATGATATAAGGTGATTGTGAAAGACGTATGTAGTCGAGATGGAATTTGTCCCTCTTATTCGTTGAGAGTTAGATGTCTAAGGCTGTTACAAAGTTAAATCAATAGAGAATGATCACTCTGTGTCTCTAGGATTTAACATGACATCTGTGACAAAAGGATAAATGATCGATTCACCTAAATCATTTCAAGTAAGGGACTTGAAGAGGATGATGTTATTGAATGGCACTTCGTCATACGTATTAGGGGTGGCAAACCGTTGTTAGGCGGTATTTGCTGCTTGCGTCAATCTTCTATGAATCTTGTGCAAGTGGGAGATTGTTGGAATTCGTCTGCCCAAGACACATATTAAATTGACGTGGCTAGTACGTGATGATCCAAGTCGGGTCATACCCAATAACAAGCTAGACAAACACTTATGGTATTTATTTATATGATTTGATTTTAAATAAATATCAATACTTGAAACATTTAGAAAGTGGGTTTCTAAATAATTGTACTTGAGATATGTAAATAAATTATATGGATGATTTATTTTGAGAGAAATGTAAATATGTTTATTTGGCAAAATAAACATTTATGTGTGTTGTGTATAATATGTAATATGTTACATAAGATATGTAACAAGTTATGTTGCAATTTTATCTACAAAATGTACAAGTTATGGTTTATAAAATTTGCAACAAAAATTGGTTGTTACACTCACTTGGGGCCGCCCCCCCCCCCATGTGCCTTTGAAGTAATTTTGTTCTACTTATAGCACATGGGGTGATGTATTGTACACACAACACTCAACATAGAGTGTATCACCATTCTTACTTGCATTTTGCAAGAACTCTCTCAACTTTCTCAAGAGCAAAAACTCTCTTCTTTTTCTCTTTTAATTTCGGCATCAAGGAGGACAAAAGGGAAGGGTTTTTCAAGTTTAAATCCTAGCACATTTGGGTGTTTGTTGATAGTTTGGGGTATACAAGCTTGAGGTTCTTCTAGGTTGAAGACTTGCCACTTCAAGATCATCATCTCCTTCATATCAACCTTCTCATAAGCTTGGAAGAAGGTAGTCTTCTAAAACCCCCTATGGTTGTTGTTTTGTATGTATGTTATTCATATACATGGATCCTTATTGTTTGGTTTTCTTTTATAAGTTAAACTTTGGTTTTAACTATACCAACATATTGAAAGGTTCAATTTTTCCGCTGCGTTTTAATATTATAAGGATAATATTGCTTTGATAAAAACCCAAAAATCCCAACAAAATGGACGTCAAGAGTGCCTTTCTAAATGGTGCTCTTGATGAATAAGTCTATGTTAAGCAGCCTCCTGGCTTTGAGGATCCAAAGCATCCCCACTATGTTTACAAGCTAAATAAAGCTTTATATGGTCTTAAACAAGCTCCTAGAGCTTGGTACGGCACATTGTCTACCTTCCATCTTGACCATGGCTTTCATCGAGGAACCATAGACAACACTCTCTTCATCTATAAGAAGAAAGCTGATGTTCTGTACGTTCAGATTTATGTCGATGACATCATCTTTGGTTCCCTATCGACAAAACTCTGTCAAAAGTTTAGCGCTCTTATGTCTAGCACTTTTAAAATGAGTATGATGGGTGAATTAACCTTCTTTTTGGGGTTACAAATTAAGCAGCTTTCCACTGGAATATTTATCAATCAAGAAAAATATATTCGGGATATGTTGCATAAATCTGACTTCACTCATGTCACTCCAAAAGGAACTCCCATGTCCCCTCCTAATAACCTCCATGCTGACCCAGATGGTAAGTATGTGAATCCTACTCACTATAGAGGCATGATCGGTTTGCTGATGTATCTCACAGCGAGTCGACCAGACATCATGTTTGCAACATGCCTCTGTGCTCGCTATCAAGCTTCTCCTAGAGAATCTCATCTTCTAGCTGTCAAGCGCATCTTCAAATATCTTAAGGGTACACCCACGCTAGGTCTATGGTACCCAAAAGATTCCAACTTTGAGTTAGTTGGTTATTCTGACTCTGACTATGCTGGGTGCATGCTTGATCGCAAAAGCACCAGTGGAGGATGTCAACTGTTGGGGGGGGAAGCTGACTAGCTGGACTAGTAAAAAGCAACACACAGTTTCCATCTCCACCGCTGAGGCAGAATATGTCTCTGCAGCGAGCTGTTGTGCCCAAATTCTTTGGATGAAACATCAGCTTGCTGATTATGATTTGGAATATACCAAAATTCCAATCATGTGTGATAATACAAGTGCTATTGCTATTACACACAACCCTGTTCAGCATTCAAAAACTAAACATGTTGATATTCGATATCACTTTATTCGTGACCATGTCATGAAAGGGATATTGAAATCTATTTCATTCCAACTGATGATCAAATCGCTGACATCTTTACTAAACCATTGGATGAAACTAGATTCAAATTGCTTGTCAGCAAGTTAGGAATGCTAAATGGGGAATCAGCAACATGACCTGTCATGTAGCTAACTCAGCGAGTTTAATTCTGTCTTACTCGCTGAACCTAAAGCAATGAAGAGCTTAAAGTCTTCATCTAGTCCAGTAGCAAACGGCTCTGGTAAAGACTTATCAAATCCGTTTATCCCTGTTGCTTTGGGAAAAAGCAAAATAAAAGCAATGAAGAGCTAAAAGTCTTCATCTAGTCCATTAGCAAACGGCTATGGTAAAGACCTCTTAAATCCGTTGATCCCTGTTGCTTTGGGAAAAAGCAAAATAAAAGCAATGGAGAGCTAAAAGTCTTCATCTAGTCCAGTAGCAAACGGCTATGGTAAAGACTTCTTAAATCCGTTGATCCCTGTTGCTTTGGGAAAAAGCAAAATAAAAGCAATGGAGAGCTAAAAGTCTTCATCTAGTCCAGTAGCAAACGGCTCTGGTAAAGACTTCTTAAATCCGTTGATGGCTGACAGTTTGCCAAAAACTGTAGTCAGCGACCAACGTTAGTTGTAAAGTCGCTGACAAAACATTAGACATGCTGAGCATCTTCCAGCATGTGGTCTTTCTAAATATCTTCTTAACAATAAAATTCTTATTTAATAAAACATAGGATATTTTCGAAACTAAGTGTTTTCAAAGTAACTATGTGGGTGACGTGGCAAAATTTTGAACCACATGTTTTTATAAATTCAAACTGAAAGGTCACCTCGATTTTTGCCTTGATCACGTCATTTGTCTGTATATGACAGTCTGATTGACAGGTTACCTCTGCCAATGCGGCGTATACTCAAGTATTTTGGGATAAAATTTTCTTTTCCTTTTATTTAAACGTTACTCACAAACTCTTTTAATATATATATATATATATAAACAGTTGTTGATTACAACTGTTGATATTTTTGAAAAAGGAAGAGAGAGAAACTTTTGTCTTCTCGTGTGTAAGGTCGTGGCCCACCACCATACCCTATATAATTCCGCTTTCTTCTCTCACAACTGTTTACACACACATATCTTTTCACATCTTCAAAGAGGCGCTTGGAGATGAGTATGTGCTGCCTAATGCTTCCACAATTCCAATTGCAAGGGTAGGCAACAACATTTACAAGCAACCTGCTGAACACTTGGTTGCTCGCCTCACTTCTCATATCAAAGAGGTACTTTTCTCTTTCTAAACTCTTCTTTATACCCTAAAGACAGCGACTGGGAGGCAGCACTTCTTTCTGATGAAGTGGCTGATACGATCGCTGTGGATGCTAGAATGCCTTCAGAGGCTGGCTCGCTGGAAAACCCCCCAGCGACCTCCAAAGCCTCCAAAAAGACCAAAAGTAAATCTAAGGCAGCATCCTCAACACAAAATATTCAATCTTTACCCTCCGCTGACGTCCCAAAACGTAAGCGGAGTGTATCAAAGGGCAAACCCAAGGTTAAGAAGTCCACAGCGCCCATGGACACTAGTACCCAAGCCACCCCATCAGCAGCCTCCCAACAGGCTGTTGACGAGACAAATGGGAACAGCAGGCAGCCACCTCAAACTTCTGTAGGCGAGGTTGGTGAAGATATTGGGTCACCCCAACCCACTAGAGGTCAAAGTCCAACTCCACCAAATATTTCCCCTCCTTCTCAAAACCCTTCTGAGTCGTTGTCAGCAGCCAGATCACAGGTGATGCTAGAGACAACACATTCTACGGCCGATGAGGTCTTGGTGGAACAACACACTGAGACTGAGGCACCCGGTTCCCCTACCCAAATCTATTCTACTATCTCGGAAACTGTTTGTGCAGGGACCGAGACAAATGTTTCTCAAGAAGGTAATGTAAGTGATGAAGAGTTCGGCAGCGAGTTTAGCCAACAAGATGATGAGGCTGAAATCAAACTCGCTGCCACTGAAGAAAATGAAGAAGAAATGGTCAGTGGTTTTCTGGATGCTGATATGGGCTACTTGTTAATCTCCTCACCACCAACTGAATTTGAAGATGGTCCAGTGTCACTATCGGATATGCCTGCACCTCCTTCTTACTCACCAAGGCCCACTACCTCTCATGAACAAATTGGGTACTTTGGAGATTATGTGCCGGCCTTGGATGATAATGAACTCCTCAGGAGGATGCAAATTTGTCTAGAGCACATCCACAAGGCTGATGTTTTAATGAAGAAGAGGATGTTGATGATGAAATCATCATGGAAGTGCCTTCATTGCACCATCGAGACTTTTTTAAGGTGCCTTGCTCTACGTATCCTATCTCTTTGAAGGATCTCAGGGTTCCCTCTGCTGATGAAGCCACCACTGCTTTCACTGTGAATGTGCCTGGTCTTGACTATGTTGAAACCTATCAATTGCAAGAAATGTTGAGAAGACTGCAGGTTGTGCAAAGTCAAGGAAACAGGCATGGTTATCTATATGCATGGTTGGTAGATAAAATGGCCGAAATGAACTCTGGGGCATTGGCCAAGTTTGAAGAATTGGTTTATGAACACAATGAATTGCTTGATGAGCTGGCTGAGCTGAAGGATAGAGTGTTTGGCATCACCAAAAAGCAACATGATGGCACCCTGTCCAATGCATATCTATTTAAGAGGAATCAAAACCTGCTTCACCACAGCATGAAGAGAGTCAGCACCTCCAACTCTCAAATCTCTGCATCGCTGGATAAACTGAAAGCTGAAGTTCAGTCAGCGAATGTCACTGAAGTGCCTGGTCTTTTATCCTCTCTCCAACAACTCTCTCAATCCAACATTCTTTTCACTGCTCACCTTCGCCAACTTCATAATACCGTTTCCTCCTTTTCCAAAAATCAAGATGATTTTCACACTTCTCTCACCCAAGAAATTAATTCTCTCAAAAATAAACTCTTCTCTCACACGCCTTTCCAAGTTGCTGTTGACAAGAAGTTACTTGAAGAATCTGTCAGCAGGCAGCGAAAACTTGAAGAAGAGGTTGGGAATCTTAAGGAAATTATGGGTACAATGCTGGGACTTCTCAAGAAAGATAAAGTGGAAGTAGCTAGTTCCTCAGCTGCTTCCAAGGGGGAGAAAACTGCTGAAGAAGCCCCAACAACTGAAAATGTAAACTCTGGAAATGCTCCCCAAGCTGAAACTGAAAGTGCTGATAGGGTCGTTGAACCGACAGCAAGTGTTGAGGGGGAGCAAGCTGAGAAGGTCATTGAACCGACAGCAAGTGTTGAGGGGGAGCAAGCTGAGAAGGTTATTGAACCGGCAGCTGATATTGAAAAGGAGAAAAGATCAAACACCGCCGAGGATGTGCCAGCGAGTGTTGTGAAAGTGGTCGCTGCTGAGAGTATTCCAGCGAGACCAATCAATGTCTCTACCTTCAAGCCTACCGCTGAGTTCCACGCTGCATTAAACAAGAAATATGCTGACAAGGGAAAAGCAGCAATTGCTGAAAAGGGCAAGCCACCCAAAGTTCCAACTACAGCAAGGGAACAACAAGAAAAGCTGATGGCTGGCGCCTTTCCTAAGCCTTCACCATCTCAAAAGAAAATTGTTGAACTTACTCCTGAAGAGGTTGTACTTCAGAAGGATCTGAAACAAAAGAAAAGAGAAGAGGAACTCTCTAGAAAATATATAAGTGAGCAGATTGTTGGTGAAGAGCTGAAGGATGCTGATGACGAAACGCAAAAGTTAGCACAACAATCTGGTGGCTTGGAAGTTTTGAAGAAGAATGAGGAAGAGTTTTTCGCTAAGAAAAAGAAAATTTTTGAAGAAGGCAAAGAACTCTACCTTAAATCAAGGGAGATAAGGCAAAGGAAAGAGGAGATCCAGTCAGTCAGGGTCACTCTGACCAATCAAGGGATGAATCTTCATCTCCAAAGACAAGGAGCGGGCAAGCTGTACACTTTAAGAAATGTTACTAAAGACACCCCTGGCCCAACTGAATGGATTGAAATTTATTAGCTAATCAAGGACAAGACTGCAGTGAGTTACACGCCTTTGATTGAGCTAGCTGGAGAGCAGATAAAGAGAGTGCGTAATATGGAAAAGAAGTACAAAATTAAAGACTCTCTGCTCAGCGCTGCAAGACATCCCTTCCCTCCTCCACCTCAGCAACCCAGAGTTGGATCAAAGAGATCAGCATCTGGATCCCAAGTTTCTCGTCTCCCCACTGTACTCAGAATGGTTCCCAAGACTGATATAGATGAGGAGCTGATGTGTGAAATCGAGTTTGTAAATTTATAAACAAGTACCGACCAAAAACCGACTACTACACACTTTCAGGCAGTGGACCTGATCGCATATAGTATAGTAATTAGTAAGTCCGAGGTCGTTCGCAGGGATTGGTTTTGAATTAATTGTTCGCTAAAGTAGTTTTAGAAAAAGGATGGAACTGTAGCCGAATTGCTACCTAACTTTGACAATTGAAGTAAAAGAAATTTAAATAATAAGACAAACTAAAATAAAGTAGTTTTTAGACAATATTAATAAAGATCATCCACTTCGAATCCACTCGACTACAGCTATGATTGCTTTCGTTTAAAACCAAATTCTAAAGAGTTGACAAGATAATCGTGAATGGATAAAAATGCTCACGTGGTACCACCAACCGCTCGCAAATCATCCAAACACCTAAATTGCTAGTTTAATTACCCAAGCCGGTACCACCAATGCCTAGAGAATCTCCCCAACGATTAGTTTGATTGATTATCCAAATATCAATTATGTCTATGTGAATTAAAACGTGGTACCACCAACCGTTTCTAAACACATTTACCGATTAATTCCTATTATCGACTTGACATCCACCGTCATACCATGAACCGGTGACAAACGATCAAAGACAATCGAATTGAAACGATAAATATATTCACCTAGTACCACTAACGATGAACACATAAACCATCAACATCAATAGAATAAATCACAAGGAAATTAATTGATAAAGATCACGACAAAACGATAATTGAATCAACTCTTGAATTAAAATTATGCAATCATATCATTCGTCAAGTTTCATCAAAGTGGATGATTGAGAATTCTAGCCACTCATGCTAAATTGAAACTCATAAAAGAAATTGAAAGAGAACATATTGTACCAATGATTGTTGAAATTAAAATTGCAAGGACGGAAAAGTAGATACGATCTAGACGGTGTTCTTGAATCTTCAATGAATCCAATTGATGGAATTTGAGATCACCCTTGAAGGAATTCGTGTGGAACAGCCCCTAGAAAGAAAACTTAGATGCAGAAAAACGATTTATTTTCTTGCTTATATACCCCCCATCTGGACGGCTGAAAAGCTGAAACATTAGGCTCCCCGTACTGCTGACTGCGGAGCAGTGAGACTGGCGCACTCCCACTGCGGCGCAGTGGAATATTTCTGGAAATTAAGGTTTTTTTCTCGACCTTTGACTGCGGCGCAGTGGGGCTTCATTCTTCCCACTGCGGCGCAGTGTAAATCCTCTGGAAAACATGTGGCCTTTTCACCCAATGACTGCGGCGCAGTGGCGCTTCGTTCTTCCCACTGCGGCGCAGTGGGGCTTCATTCTTCCCACTGCGGCGCAGTCATACTAACCTCCTCAAGATTCTTTCTCGTTAACAGCTCTCGAACACTAGGATTAACATCTTGGCCTAAATTCGTCATAAAGTGCACCTAATGGACGCACAACCTGCTAAGAACCTGAAAGCACTAACAAACACCATAAACGCGCCAATTGCATACAAAATACACTCGAAACACATACGAAACAGACGATAAATGATGTGGGCGATACATATAAATTGGACACATCAGGAGCCACTGCTAAATTTGAAGATGCCTTCCAGAACTCTTTTTATGGAAGGTACCTATGATGAGAAGCTGGGAGGTTTTTGCTTTTGCAATGTCCATGGTCATGAGCTCTTCTTCAGGACCAACGAAATTGGAATTGATCCCTCTGCCTTCCTTCTAAAAATAAGGAAGTATTGTGCTAAGACTTCCAATGATCCCACGTTTATAAAGCTGATTGATCAAGAGTTGCTGAAGCCTGGAAGACAACAAGATAAAGCATTTATCGAGGCCAAGCAAGAATCTCAATGGGATTAAGTAGTCTTGTAATTTTTGTAATGTTGACTCACTGTAAAGTTGTTCGTCATATATGCAATGTCAACATTCCCTCATTCTATTTCTTATTCTTGTAAGTTCAAGCGACTTATACTCAGCTAAGTCTCCTCAGCGAATAGGGGGAGATTGTTGAGTCATGGATTCGCTGAGAGACTCAGCGAGTGACTTCGTCAGCGAGTCTTCAACGACCATCTAGTATCTTCGAGTTAAAGGATAAGTTCAATGACTCACCGCCATGTTTTGTAAGTCAAATATGGGCGGGAAGATGAAGATAAGAAGACTGGTCCCCAAGGACACGTGTTGATAGATCAGAATGGAGCCATGTGACCTTGTACCATTTTGGTACTAAGGTATTTCTCTTTCATGGGGGGGGGGGGGGGGGGGGGGGGGGGGGGGGGGGGGGGGGGGGGGGGGGGGGGGGGGGGGGGGGGGGGGGGGGGGGGGGGGGGGGGGGGGGGGGGGGGGGGGGGGGGGGGGGGGGGGGGGGGGGGGGGGGGGGGGGGGGGGGGGGGGGGGGGGGGGGGGGGGGGGGGGGGGGGGGGGGGGGGGGGGGGGGGGGGGGGGGGGGGGGGGGGGGGGGGGGGGGGGGGGGGGGGGGGGGGGGGGGGGGGGGGGGGGGGGGGGGGGGGGGGGGGGGGGGGGGGGGGGGGGGGGGGGGGGGGGGGGGGGGGGGGGGGGGGGGGGGGGGGGGGGGGGGGGGGGGGGGGGGGGGGGGGGGGGGGGGGGGGGGGGGGGGGGGGGGGGGGGGGGGGGGGGGGGGGGGGGGGGGGGGGGGGGGGGGGGGGGGGGGGGGGGGGGGGGGGGGGGGGGGGGGGGGGGGGGGGGGGGGGGGGGGGGGGGGGGGGGGGGGGGGGGGGGGGGGGGGGGGGGGGGGGGGGGGGGGGGGGGGGGGGGGGGGGGGGGGGGGGGGGGGGGGGGGGGGGGGGGGGGGGGGGGGGGGGGGGGGGGGGGGGGGGGGGGGGGGGGGGGGGGGGGGGGGGGGGGGGGGGGGGGGGGGGGGGGGGGGGGGGGGGGGGGGGGGGGGGGGGGGGGGGGGGGGGGGGGGGGGGGTTTTTTTGTTTTTTTTTTTTTTTTTTTTTTTTTTTTTTTTTTTTTTTTTTTTTTTTTTTTTTTTTTTTTTTTTTTTTTTTTTTTTTTTGGTTTTATTTAAAATATATTATTATACCCTTAATGAAATAATCTACAACATAAATCCCTCAATCCTTAATATAAGTACATTACATCATTTAACATCAATTACTTTTACATTCACCACCATTGTCGCCTCCACCACCCGTCACCACCGCCGCCGCCGCCGCCACCATCACCACTACCCCGCGCCACAATCATTATCGCCACCGCATTGTGTGGGCATATGACTCGTTTTAAATGAAAGCAATAATTGATTAAACTAATTAGGGTATAAAATTCAGGGGGTGAACTTTTAATATAAAAAATACAATTTTTTATTTACGTTAAGTGAAACCATAAGGGCTTCATTTAGCATTTTCTAAATAATTAATACTACATTTTTAACTATATTTTTTGGATTATTTTCTGTTAGTTTATCCGGTTATCTCCACACCAAAAAGAAACGTGTTATTGATAAGAAAAATTTCCATGACCCTATATTAAAACCTCAATTTTTTTTTCATATGGGACTTCAACTCATAATATTTTAATTTATAAAAATGGGAGGGGATTCCCTCAAGTTACCCTAGTCATGTTAGGGTAATCTTGACCCTTAAATGAAAATCATTGGCCAAGATTTAGAGATGATCTTTGAATCTTGGCCCCTTGATTTTCATTCAAGGGTCAAGATTTCGCAGTCAAGTTAGGGAATTAACTTAGGAATCTCCTCCTTATAAACATAACTAGATGTGTTACATATCAATCACTTGGATTGAGGATCATTGGCTACATATAATAATGATTAATACTACATCACATTACATTTATTATAATATACTCATCACATAATTTGCTCTTTCCCCTTCTAAGGAGACAACCGTGATTAGTAAGATATATTTTATTAATTTTATTTACGTGACACCATAGTTGCGTAATCCGTTTTCTTAAATTATATATTTATGTGTTCCTTTACAACTCTATACAAGTATATGTCGTAGCGATTCTTTTGCTTTCATAGAAGACTAGTTTTTTGACCCCGGACGTTGCCCCGGGAGGGTGTTGTCCGGGATTGACATTGGGTCATGCAAACATATATACATACAACATTAACTAAAAGTTTGAAAACTAAAAGTTTACTATAAGGGGCCGTTTTAGTCGTGTAACATACATAATACTATATGTGCATTATCACAATGAACGAAAGCAACATTTGAGTTTAAAAATGATTTGGTGGTGGTATGAGTAGTATTCATACCATAAAATAATCCTCCTAAAAACTTGAAATCTAGACAGATGTAATTCACTCATTCTCTTTCATAATTTCATCATTTGATTCCACCAAGTGTTATGATCATATTTTTAAAAGGATTTATTAGGAGGATTAATCATTTTCTTTATAATACATTAAGAAGATATAGGTTGCGAATGAAATTTTGTCTTTTAACTAACAAATCTATGTAAGGACAGCGTTTAAATTTGAGTAATGACATATATGTTTAATATATAGACCTAAAAGTGTGTCTAAAACATTCAATTGATGACAAATGGATGTCACTTATTTTTTTATCTTAATCTTCTCCTTTGATCATGTCATTTGTCATCATTAAATTTTTAGATACATTCTTAAGCCTATTATTCGAGCATATAAACCATTTTTCTTTAAATTTTGATAAATAAAAATAAGGTAAACAACACTAAAAGACAAAATAGAACTATTTACAAAGTAGAGTAGTATTGAATTTTTGAATACCACCTGCTCCATAAAACGGTGGGCTAAGTTAAAAGACAACAAAAAAACAGATATCACCTACTTTTTTCATATCATCATGAAAACACGCACTCTCTCTATTCAATATTTTTACACTTTTTTTTGTTGTTTCAGATCGAGAAATTCTTGTTGAATTTATGTTTTAATATTTTAATTTCGTTTATTTATTCAGTATATGATTTCTTGTGGGTGTTAGCAACATTTTAACCGGAGGGAAGGCCACTGTGTTGCTGCTATCGAGCCACTTTTCCGGTGATGATCCTTTCTTCTCTTATCGACACTGTTGCGGACACCAAGCATGCCATCACTGCCGAACTCCTAACGCCAAAGTCTATCTACAAAACTATTAGCCCTTTTTCTGTGTTGTTGGCGGCGACGTTTTATGTGATGGGAACCGCCGGAAGTTTTAGATCCGGCGATGGAATAGGTCGGTCAGTCGGTCACACACTGCTTTTTTTCTCTGTCTTCCTATATCTGTGTTTAAATGTGGTTTGTAAGGTTGATGATGATTGTGGGTGGTGTTTGGTCGACCATGTTATAGATCCAAAAGAGGTTAGTGGCCGGCGGTGTTGGTCACTTTTTCGCCGGCGGTGATAGTTATATTTTGCAGTGTTGTTTGTCGAGGGCTGGTTTTGAGTTGCAACAATACCGAGTTGCTACAGTACGGGTTTGAGTTACAAAAGAAGCGAGTTGCCACAGTCCGAATTTGTGTTGCTACAGTAGCGAGTTGCTACAGTACCGGTCAACCCGACCCGATACTGTAGAAACCGACTTTTGGATTGTTATATATATATAATGTATAATTATATTGTCTCAAACTATGTGAAAGAAATTATGATTTTCTCAATAAAAGTAACAAAAAAGAATCACATTTAAAGATAAAAGAAAAGATAATAACATGTTAAACTTTTTCCAGAGATCTTAGTACATGATTAATGCATGCATAATTTTATTGTTTCAAACTATATAAATTTGGATTTGGTTAACTCTAATATGAAAGTTATTTTTTTT
Organism: Erigeron breviscapus; assembly: GCA_034093135.1. Classification (NCBI taxonomy): domain Eukaryota; kingdom Viridiplantae; phylum Streptophyta; class Magnoliopsida; order Asterales; family Asteraceae; genus Erigeron; species Erigeron breviscapus. The sequence continues at coordinate 48,359,097 of CM067171.1, read as the reverse complement.
TAACAACAAATGTTAATCATAGGTGGTTAATTTTTCTAAAACTATTACCTAAATGTTAATGTTTGGATTTTAACCCTGAACCTCCAGAAAAATAATCACCATGTAAAACAATTATTATGAATGAATAACAGTCGATCATTATTTAAACATGATTACTTTAAGGGTTAGAAAAGAAAGAAAAGGGATTGGCTATCTACACACATCAACTGTTTGAAGCGCACACTACCGAAACGTCCCGTTTTACGTTAAACGCCCCGTTTTTTGCTACGTTTTATATAAAACGTAGCGTATGCCCGGTGTGTAGATAGTAAAATTGCAGAGGGGAATTACACGTCATCTGACCCAAATGTCAGAGGAATGACAGGTGTCATTCTTCCGTTTTAGATACCGTTTTATACAAAACGGAACGTATTAGGTGAACTTCCAAAACTTTCCATTTTACGTAAAACTGTGTATATGCCAGTGCCGTTTTGTAATCAGAAACGGAGCATGTAACATAAACGGACCAGTTTTGTTATGGTTAATGTAAAATTGAATTTGTATAACACTTGCAATTACAATATAGATAGTATTTTTTTATTTTAGATGTATATATTTGAAAAGGAGATGATGTGACCAATTTATACATATCGCCCACATCATTATTGGCCTTTTTCGTATGTGTTTTGAGTTGATGTTGTATGCATTTGGCGCGTTTATGGTGTTTGTTAGTGCTTTCAGGTTCTTAGCAGGTTGCGCGTCCATTTGGTACATTTTCTGACGATTTTTGGCCAAGAAGTTGACCCGAGTGTTCGAGTGATGTTGATAATGAAGAACAAAGATTTCAGCAGATATGCACTGCGCCGCAGTGGGAGGGTTATTGCCCCACTGCGCCGCAGTCGTTGGGTACCAAAGATACAAGATTCCAGTGAATTATCACTGCACCGCAGTGGGAGCATTCACACCCCACTGCGCCGCAGTCAACAACGAATAAACAATTCCAGGGACTTCTCACTGCGCCGCAGTGGGAAGTGCACAAGGCCACTGCGCCGCAGTGAGTGCACGGGAGAATCAGGGTTGCAGCCTTTTGCTGCAGATTTTGGGGGAGGTATATAAAGGAAAAAACCCTATTTTCCCAAGTATCCAAATTCTTTCTAAGAGCTGCTCTCCAAGGGATTCCTTCAAGGATCAAGGGTAGATTTCTTCGTCCGATTCATTGAAGATTCACGGGCACCCACTTAGATCGTATCTATTTTATTGTCTTGCAATTTCAATTTCAAGAACGATTGGTACATCATGTTCTTCTTTTATTTTGATTGTTATTTTAAATTAATCATGAGTGGCTAAACATTCAATCATCCACCTTGAGGAAACTAGACGAATGATGTGATTGCTATATGTTTTAATCCAAAGAGTTGATTTCAATTATCGTTGTGTCGAGATCTTGATGATTTAATTCCTTTTTATATATTATTATGATATTGGTGGCATGTGTGTTCTTCGTTAGTGGTACTAGTTGGATGCATATGTGATTTTCAAATGGTTGTTTGTCTATGAGCAATTATCACTAGTTCATGGTATGATAGTGAATATCATTTTAATAAAAGGAGTCATTTTGTCAACGTGTTTCATAACGGTTGGTGGTACCACGTGAGCACCTTAATCCTTTTACGATTATCTTTTCAACTCAATGAATTTGGTCTTAATTGATTGCAATCATGTTTGAAGTCTAGCAAATTCAAGGTGGATGATCTTTATTAATATTGTCTGAAGCTTTTCTTTACTTTTTTGTGTTTTGTGTTTTAAATTTATTTTAATTTAATTGTCAAAGTGAGACTCGAAGCAACACCCTGTTTTCCAAACCATTTTATTAAACAACTAGTTCAAACCAATCCCTGAGAACGAACACGGACTTACCTCTTAACTATATTGCATACGAACGGGTCCACTGCCCGATAGTGTGTTGTAGTGAGTTTCTAGGTATTTCTAGTTTATAATTTTTAAACTCGATTTAGCACATCAAGTTTTTGGCGCCGCTGCCGGGGATTGTGTGCCGATTTAGTTGTTAATTTAGTGGTTTGATCCTTTCTCACGCGTGAGGAAGTTACTTGTTTATTAGTTTAGTTTTCTTTTCTTATCACTGGTGCATTTGACGTGTTTGTGTTAGTTGTGTGTTTGCAGGCATATTTCTTTAGTTGATGAACTTGCGTTCTTCGGGTCTCCCTTTGAATAGTCCTTTGTCTACTCCGAGAAGACCAAGAGGGCGTAGGTTTAACTTCACTGAGCCCACAACACCAATACCGACACCATTTTCACCTATAGCTAAACCCACTCCTGATTCGGACGAGGAAGGGTTCTTTTTGGACGAGTTTTTCAATTTAGAAGTAAAGCAAGAGGAAATGGGGGACGAACAACCAAGGGGTCCAAATGACACTCGCTATGGCGAGAGGGTCCGTACGATCCCAACTGGCCGTGGTTCCGCCATTAGACCTCCAACCGTTGATCACACTTTCGCTTTGAAAGGAAACCATCTAAAGAGCATAGAAGAGCATTAATTTGATGGGAAACGGAAATGAGATCCTTACCAACACTTGGATAGGTTTGAAAAGTTGGCTCGGCTATATCAATATGGGCAAAACCAAATGAATGCCGTGAAACTTGAGACATTTCCCATGTCAATCACCGGAGAAGCACTTGATTGGTTCAATGATCTCCCAGAAAATTCTATTACTACTTGGAACCAACTCAAGGAGGCTTTCATTGGTGAGTTTTATTCACTTAGAACTCAAAGAAGGTTGGAGAACGAACACGGACTTACCTCTTAACTATATTGCATACGAACGGGTCCACTGCCCGATAGTGTGTTGTAGTGAGTTTCTAGGTATTTCTAGTTTATAATTTTTAAACTCGATTTAGCACATCAAGTTTTTGGCGCCGCTGCCGGGGATTGTGTGCCGATTTAGTTGTTAATTTAGTGGTTTGATCCTTTCTCACGCGTGAGGAAGTTACTTGTTTATTAGTTTAGTTTTCTTTTCTTATCACTGGTGCATTTGACGTGTTTGTGTTAGTTGTGTGTTTGCAGGCATATTTCTTTAGTTGATGAACTTGCGTTCTTCGGGTCTCCCTTTGAATAGTCCTTTGTCTACTCCGAGAAGACCAAGAGGGCGTAGGTTTAACTTCACTGAGCCCACAACACCAATACCGACACCATTTTCACCTATAGCTAAACCCACTCCTGATTCGGACGAGGAAGGGTTCTTTTTGGACGAGTTTTTCAATTTAGAAGTAAAGCAAGAGGAAATGGGGGACGAACAACCAAGGGGTCCAAATGACACTCGCTATGGCGAGAGGGTCCGTACGATCCCAACTGGCCGTGGTTCCGCCATTAGACCTCCAACCGTTGATCACACTTTCGCTTTGAAAGGAAACCATCTAAAGAGCATAGAAGAGCATTAATTTGATGGGAAACGGAAATGAGATCCTTACCAACACTTGGATAGGTTTGAAAAGTTGGCTCGGCTATATCAATATGGGCAAAACCAAATGAATGCCGTGAAACTTGAGACATTTCCCATGTCAATCACCGGAGAAGCACTTGATTGGTTCAATGATCTCCCAGAAAATTCTATTACTACTTGGAACCAACTCAAGGAGGCTTTCATTGGTGAGTTTTATTCACTTAGAACTCAAAGAAGGTTGGAGAACATGATTAGATCTTTTGAACAAGATGATGGAGAAGATGTTGTTGAGGCTTGGATTTGTTTCAAGGAAATGTTGAGAAATTGTCCAGGTCACGATTTGACTAGGGAAAAATATGTGGAGCTTTTCTTTGATGGGTTAGATAAAAAGTCTAAACGAGAATTGGGATATGCTTTCGGGGGTAGTTTCAATAACATTACACCCAATGAAGGTTATCAAATCTTGGAAGACATGGCGAAGGATAGCTCAACTTTGGATGATGAAAGGTTTTTGAAGAATGAGAGAAAGATGAAGAGAGGTACTAACCAAGGGAGAGTTGCTAAGGTTGAAGCTAGCAATGACCCAGGGGTTATTGGAGAGATTAGGGCGCTATCTGAGCGCATGGAAAAGGGGTTTGCTACTCAAGAGAATAGGTTTGGAGCAATTGAGAGGGATGTTAAGGTAGTAGCCAATGGGTGTGAACATTGTGGTGATATGCACTATTCTGATGAGTGTCCAAATCGAGTACCCGAAGATGTGAGTTATGTTTAAAATCAACCCCAAGGGAATTTCTACCGCAACACCGGTTTCCAGAACCGGCCTTCAGGTAATACTTCTTATAACTCTTCTTTTCAGTCTAATAATTCTCGTTTTTCAGGTAATTGGTGGCGTGTGTGTTCTTCGTTAGTGGTACTAGTTGGATGCATATGTGATTTTCAAATGGTTGTTTGTCTATGAGCAATTATCACTAGTTCATGGTATGATAGTGAATATCATTTTAATAAAAGGAGTCATTTTGTCAACGTGTTTCATAACGGTTGGTGGTACCACGTGAGCACCTTAATCCTTTTACGATTATCTTTTTAACTCAATGAATTTGGTCTTAATTGAATGCAATCATGTTTGAAGTCTAGCGAATTCAAGGTGGATGATCTTTATTAATATTGTCTGAAGCTTTTCTTTACTTTTATGCGTTTTGTCTTTTAAATTTATTTTAATTTAATTGTCAAAGTGAGACTCGAAGCAACACCCTGTTTTCCAAACCATTTTATTAAACAACTAGTTCAAACCAATCCCCGAGAACGAACACGGACTTACCTCTTAACTATATTGCATACGAACGGGTCCACTGCCCGATAGTGTGTTGTAGTGAGTTTCTAGGTATTTCTAGTTTATAATTTTTAAACTCGATTTAGCACATCAAGTTTTTGGCGCCGCTGCCGGGGATTGTGTGCCGATTTAGTTGTTAATTTAGTGGTTTGATCCTTTCTCACGCGTGAGGAAGTTACTTGTTTATTAGTTTAGTTTTCTTTTCTTATCACTGGTGCATTTGACGTGTTTGTGTTAGTTGTGTGTTTGCAGGCATATTTCTTTAGTTGATGAACTTGCGTTCTTCGGGTCTCCCTTTGAATAGTCCTTTGTCTACTCCGAGAAGACCAAGAGGGCGTAGGTTTAACTTCACTGAGCCCACAACACCAATACCGACACCATTTTCACCTATAGCTAAACCCACTCCTGATTCGGACGAGGAAGGGTTCTTTTTGGACGAGTTTTTCAATTTAGAAGTAAAGCAAGAGGAAATGGGGGACGAACAACCAAGGGGTCCAAATGACACTCGCTATGGCGAGAGGGTCCGTACGATCCCAACTGGCCGTGGTTCCGCCATTAGACCTCCAACCGTTGATCACACTTTCGCTTTGAAAGGAAACCATCTAAAGAGCATAGAAGAGCATTAATTTGATGGGAAACGGAAATGAGATCCTTACCAACACTTGGATAGGTTTGAAAAGTTGGCTCGGCTATATCAATATGGGCAAAACCAAATGAATGCCGTGAAACTTGAGACATTTCCCATGTCAATCACCGGAGAAGCACTTGATTGGTTCAATGATCTCCCAGAAAATTCTATTACTACTTGGAACCAACTCAAGGAGGCTTTCATTGGTGAGTTTTATTCACTTAGAACTCAAAGAAGGTTGGAGAACATGATTAGATCTTTTGAACAAGATGATGGAGAAGATGTTGTTGAGGCTTGGATTTGTTTCAAGGAAATGTTGAGAAATTGTCCAGGTCACGATTTGACTAGGGAAAAATATGTGGAGCTTTTCTTTGATGGGTTAGATAAAAAGTCTAAACGAGAATTGGGATATGCTTTCGGGGGTAGTTTCAATAACATTACACCCAATGAAGGTTATCAAATCTTGGAAGACATGGCGAAGGATAGCTCAACTTTGGATGATGAAAGGTTTTTGAAGAATGAGAGAAAGATGAAGAGAGGTACTAACCAAGGGAGAGTTGCTAAGGTTGAAGCTAGCAATGACCCAGGGGTTATTGGAGAGATTAGGGCGCTATCTGAGCGCATGGAAAAGGGGTTTGCTACTCAAGAGAATAGGTTTGGAGCAATTGAGAGGGATGTTAAGGTAGTAGCCAATGGGTGTGATCATTGTGGTGATATGCACTATTCTGATGAGTGTCCAAATCGAGTACCCGAAGATGTGAGTTATGTTTAAAATCAACCCCAAGGGAATTTCTACCGCAACACCGGTTTCCAGAACCGGCCTTCAGGTAATACTTCTTATAACTCTTCTTTTCAGTCTAATAATTCTCGTTTTTCAGGTAATTGGTGGCGTGTGTGTTCTTCGTTAGTGGTACTAGTTGGATGCATATGTGATTTTCAAATGGTTGTTTGTCTATGAGCAATTATCACTAGTTCATGGTATGATAGTGAATATCATTTTAATAAAAGGAGTCATTTTGTCAACGTGTTTCATAACGGTTGGTGGTACCACGTGAGCACCTTAATCCTTTTACGATTATCTTTTTAACTCAATGAATTTGGTCTTAATTGAATGCAATCATGTTTGAAGTCTAGCGAATTCAAGGTGGATGATCTTTATTAATATTGTCTGAAGCTTTTCTTTACTTTTATGCGTTTTGTCTTTTAAATTTATTTTAATTTAATTGTCAAAGTGAGACTCGAAGCAACACCCTGTTTTCCAAACCATTTTATTAAACAACTAGTTCAAACCAATCCCCGAGAACGAACACGGACTTACCTCTTAACTATATTGCATACGAACGGGTCCACTGCCCGATAGTGTGTAGTAGTGAGTTTCTAGGTATTTCTAGTTTATAATTTTTAAACTCGATTTAGCACATCAAGTTTTTGGCGCCGCTGTCGGGGATCAGGTAATAGGTGGAAAAGAGATAATTATCATAATCAGCCACAACAGCAGACTCAGCAAGGACAAGGATCATGTTCTTCTTCTTCTAATGCCGATCCTAATGCCGAGTTGAGAGAGATGATGAAGCAGTTGGCTAGTAATCATGTTGAAACAAATACTAGCATTCAAATGATCAGGGAAGATACTAAGACTTTGAGTGAGAGGTTGGATCAGTTAAGTGGAAAGGTGGAGATCAACATGAAAAACCAGGGAGTTAATTTCAAGGATCTCGAAAGTAAGATGGCCGCTCTTGCTAGGCCCACGGGGACTCTTCCTAGCAACACACAGCAGAATCCTAGACCTCAGTTTAGTCTTGGACAAAATCAAGGACAGAATCAAGGACATAAATACACTCCACCTCCAGTCCGCAATGAGCAAGCCAAAGCCATCACCACTCGTACTGGTAGGTCTTATGACTCACCTCCTATGCCTAATGTTGTTGTTTCAGATGTGCAGGATAAAGGGAGTGATGATGATGAGGTTGATGAAGAGATTGAAATGGAGGAAGATTCAACCGTGAAGACTCCGGTCACTCCACCAAAACCGGATGTGGTTCCCGAGGTTAAACCATACAAGCCAAAGATACCATTTCCACAGAGGTTCAAAAAGGCAAAGCTGAAGGAGTAATATAACAAGTTTGTGGAGATGATTACAAATGTTCACATTAATGTGCCTTTAGTTGATCTTATTCAGGGGATGCCCCATTATGCCAAGTTCATTAAGGAGCTTGTGACTGATAAAGGAAAGATGGATGAGGTGAAAGCTACTTATCTTAATGCCGAGTGTTCTGCTATCTTGCAAAACCGCATCCCACCTAAGCTTGAAGATCCAGGGAGTTTCCTTATTACTTGTTCTATTCGTACTCTTACTTGTAAGGCACTTGCTGATTTAGGTGCTAGCATTAATTTGATGCCTTACTCGGTTTGGAGTAAGTTGGCTCTAGGAGTTTTGAGACCTACCCGCATGAGTATTAGATTAGCTGGCCATTCTTTTCAGTATCCCATTGGGATTGCTGAAAACATGACTGTCCGGGTAGGCCATATTGTGTTTCTAGTTGACTTCGTTATCCTCGAGATGGAGGAAGATACGAAGGTACCCCTTATTCTTGGACGACCATTCCTTAATACCACGGATGCTATCATCCGTGTGAAGGATAAGGAAATTTCTTTGGGTGTGGGTACGGATAGAATTGTGTTTAATGTTGAAAAATCTATCAAGCATTCATATTCTAATGATGAGTCTTGTTTCAGGATTGACGTTATTGATGATGCTTTAGACCGAGAGTTTCAGGAACTAATGGAGACCGACACTGTAGATGAGGAGATTGCTAATTTAGGATCGGGAGATATATCTGATGATGATTTTGTTTGCAGAGGTTATGGCGCTTAGCTTGGATGAGACACCTCCCGAGGATGAGAGTTTTGAGGAGGTTGTTGCTGATGGAAGTTCGAGGGTACCGAATTCTGTTGATGTACCACCCACTGATTTGGAGCTTAAGCCATTACCTTCCCATTTGGAGTATGCTTATTTGTCAGGTGAATCTTCTTTACCCGTGGTTATCTCGTCCTCACTCTCGAGTGACGAGAAGGATTGTCTTTTGTCTGTGCTTCGAGCCCATAAGCGGGCTTTTGCTTGGAAGACCACCGATATTCCAGGTATTAGTCCTAACTTTTGCCAGCATAAAATAGATTTTGTTGATGATGTTAAGCCCGTTGTCTAGAGACAAAGGAGGCTTAATCCGAACATGAAAGAAGTTGTTAAGAAAGAGGTCATTAAGTTGTTAGATGCTGGGATCATTTTTCCTATTGCTGATAGTCCTTGGGTTAGTCCTGTTCATTGTGTGCCCAAAAGGGGGGCATGACAGTTATTGAGAATGAGAATAAGGAACTCTTGGCCACTAGGACTATTACGGGTTGGCGGGTTTGTATTGATTACCGTAAGCTTAATGATGCCACCCGTAAGGATCACTTTCCCTTCCTTTCATTGATCAGATGTTAGAAAGACTTGCAGGTAATGAATATTTTTGTTTCTTAGATGGGTTTTCCGGGTACTTCCAAATACCCATTGATCCCAAGGACCAAGAAAAGACCACCTTCACATGCCCATTTGGTACTTTTGCTTATCGGCGAATGCCGTTTGGTTTGTGTAATGCCCCAGGCACCTTTCAAAGGTGTATGATAGCTATTTTCCAGGACATGCTTGAAACCTCCATGGAGGTTTTCATGGATGATTTCTCGGTTTTTGGGGACTCTTTTCATACTTGCTTGCATAATTTGGAAAGGATGTTAGAACGGTGTGAGAGGGCACACCTTGTTTTGAATTGGGAAAAGTGCCATTTTATGGTGACCGAGGGAATTGTTTTAGGGCATAAAGTGTCTAAGGCCGGGATTGAAGTTGATAGGGCTAAGATAGATGTTATAGCCAAATTACCCCCGCCTTCCAATGTGAAAGGGGTAAGGAGTTTTCTTGGACATGCCGGTTTTTACCGCCGTTTTATTAAGGATTTTTCTAAGATTACTCATCCTATGACCCACTTGTTGGAGAAGGACGTCCCTTTTGTGTTTGATGATGCTTGTTTGAGTGCATTTCAGGTTTTAAAGGAGAAGTTGACTAATTCTCCTATCATGGTTGGACCGGATTGGGAATTGCCATTTGAATTGATGTGTGATGCAAGTGACTATGTTGTGGGAGCCGTGCTTGGGCAAAGGGTTGATAAGCATTTCAAGCCAATTTACTTTGCTAGTAAGACCTTGAACCCCGCTCAGCATAATTACACCACTACTGAGAAGGAGTTGCTTGCCGTGGTCTTTGCCTTTGATAAGTTTAGATCTTATTTGGTGTTGAGTAAGACCATTGTTTTCACCGACCATTCAGCCCTTAAGTACTTGTTCTCGAAGCAAGATGCTAAACCTAGGCTTATCCGATGGATTTTGTTGTTACAAGAGTTTGATATAGAGATCAAGGATAAGAAAGGTGCTGAAAACTTGGCGGCCGACCATTTTAGTCGTTTGGAAGATCCTCACCGGGAGGAACTTCGAGATGGGGAGATTAATGATTACTTCCCCGATGAGTCTTTAATGTTTATTTCTAACTCTGATGATGCTCCTTGGTTTGCAGATATTGCTAATTATTTGGTTGCAGGTGAGATACCGAATGATTTCACGTCCCAGCAAAAGAAGAAGCTCATATCGGATGCTAAGCACTATTTTTGGGATAGTCCATACTTGTTTCGTGTTTGTGCAGATGGTATGGTAAGGAGATGTGTAGCTGGAGCTGAGACGAGGGAGATTCTTGATGCTTGTCACTATGGTCCAACTGGAGGTCATTACGGTCCTTCAGTTACTGGTAAGAAAGTTTTTGATGCAGGTTTCTATTGGCCTACAATTTTCAAGGAGGCCCAGACTTTGGTAAAGACTTGTGACATTTGTCAAAGACAAGGGAGCATTACTAAGCGGGATGAGATGCCTCAACAAAGCATTCAGGTATGCGAGGTATTTGATATTTGGGGTATAGACTTCATGGGACAATTCCCACCGTCTAATAAGTTTCAATATATTCTTGTCGCCGTTGACTACGTGTCTAAATGGGCCGAAGCCAAGGCTTTGCCCACGAATGACGCGAGGGTAGTCATTGATTTCTTGAAACAATTATTCTGTCGATTTGGTTGCCCTAGAGCTTTGATTAGTGACCGAGGAACCCATTTTGCAAATCATCAATTAGCTAAGGTCATGAAGAGGTATGGTGTTGTGCATTATTTTTCTACTTCTTATCATCCACAAACTAGTGGACAAGTAGAAAACATCAATAAGGCTTTGAAAAGGATTTTAGAGAAAACTGTTGGAGATAACCCCAAGGTTTGGTCGAAGAAGTTGGATGACGCCTTGTGGGCGTTTAGGACGGCTTTTAAGACGCCGATTGGCACCACGCCATACCGGTTGCTTTATGGCAAAACTTGCCATCTTCCTATTGAGATAGAGCATAAGGCGTATTGGGCGTTGAGGAATATGAATTTGGATATGATGGAAGCTAGTGAACTTAGAATGTTGCAACTTCATGAGCTTGATGAGCTTAGGCTAGGTGCTTACGAGAATTCGAGGCTTTACAAGGAAAGGACCAAAGTTTGGCATGATAAGAGGATCCGTAGGAAGGAGTTTAAGGTTGAGCTAAGGTTTTGTTATTCTTGTCTAAATTTAAGATTAAGCAACCTAAACTCACTTCTAGATGGATTGGACCATTTGTGATTAAGCATGTGTATCCGTCGGGTTATGTGGAGTTGTTTAGGCGTAATGGTGACGGGTCATTCATTGTCAATGGTCATAGGCTTAAGTTATATTTGGAAGAAGAGCAAGTTGAGGGGATAATCGAGGAGATCCCCATTTTTGAATTGGAAACTTGAAAGTTGGTCGAGTCTAGCTAAAGACTCGTTAATAACTTAAGCACTTCTCGGGAGGCAACCCGTGTTATTTTATCGCATTTTATTTTCTTTTTATTAGTTAGATTTGATTTTGATTTGTCAAGAAAGTGCAGGTGAAGATTTGGTGTGAAGCGGATTGAGCTAAGTTGTTTTTAGTTTGTCATACAAAAATTTTTCTAAGGCAAAATGAGGGAATTCGGAACAGTGAATCCCCACTGCGCCGCAGTGGGGATGTAACTTGTTCACTGCGCCGCAGCCAAAATCTTCTGCCCAATGATTGGAATAAGCCCCACTGCGCCGCAGTGGGAATGATGCACCTCCACTGCACCGCAGTGGGAGGCCGGGTAGGTCAAAGTAAGGGCCAGGTAAGTTTTGTTCTTCACTTTATCACTTTTCACTCTTTCTTCTTCTTTGCTCCCATCTAAAAGCAAAACTCCATTATTTCCATCAAGATCTCCATTCTCCTCCATCTTTAATCACTTTTCCAGATTTTCATCTCCATACATTTCATCATGGGAAGAGGAGTAAGTTTTTCTTGATTATTTTCTTTATTTTACTTAATTTTTGATTTTTAATTTCTAGGGTTTTCAATTCCGAATTAATTCGTGGGTTTTGTTGTTTAAGGGCTATTGATGCTAATGGGGTGGTTAATTTCTCAATTCAAACACTTGTTCTTCCGAATTTGACTTTGAAATTGAAGTTAGGGTTTTGAAAAATTTGGGGATTTATGGATGAATAAGTGTGGGAGGGAAGTAATGTTTGATTATGTGGTGATTATTGCTTGTTGTTGCTGATGGAATGATTAATTGCCCCTAATTTTTGGCTGCCTATCGTAATGAAAACAAGAACCTACCCAGATTTCTTAGCCCACTGCGCCGCAGTGGTGTTGTGTGTTAGCCACTGCGCCGCAGTGGCCGCACCTGACCTGCACGTGTTACTTGCCTCACTGCGCCGCAGTGAGGACCAGCCAGTCCCACTGTGCCGCAGTGGGAATCTTCTGACCCGCAGTTGAGTTTGATGATTGAATGAGGTTTCAAGTTTTGCATTCCACATTTAACGTGTTTGTTTGCTTTAATGTTTGTGATTGCAGACTGCTACTAATGATAAGAGGAAGTAAGCGGAGGTGGGACAATCTAACGGGACTGCCGATGTCTCCGGTAAGACGGCTAGGAGAGAACCAGCGGTACCTCCTCTTAATTATTGGCCGGGTGCATTGAACGAGAAGCATGCATGGTTAGAGTTTGATGGGGCTAGGCAACCCCACAAGAACAATTATTTGAACAAGCTTTACACGCTTCATAAGCAAGTTGTTTGCCCACCCAGGTATCTTGCACAATTTGATGCTCGGTTTTTTGGGGTTCAGGTGATATTGGAAGGTGGTTTAGTATAGAAGCGAGGGTTGGTGATAGGACAGTTAATAGTATATATGTGGCAACAGATTTTTCTTAACAGGGAACCTGTCTATCGTGAGTTATGCCTTGAGTTTTATTCTAGTTTGAAATTGACTAAGGAATTGAATAAGATCAAGGATATTTTTGAAGATATGTTTGTTTTGTTTTACTGTGGGGGACAGCAGAGGAAGCTGTCTATAGCTGAGTTTGGGTTTTATGCTGGTATGTATTCTAGGCAAGAGTTGGATAACCAGGACTTCAAGCAACTTTTGAGACAGGGTTATTATGTCAAAGGTGATTTGGGTGATGGTGAGTCCATTCCACTGTATTGGGGTCGGATTTCTGGAGGAGAGGCTTGGCCTTCTGGTGGGACGGTTAGTGTATCTAAGATCCACAGTGTTAAGCTTCGGTTGCTTCACAGGATGATAGTTACGTTTTTGGTCCAGAGGTCTACTCATTGGGACAAGGCATACCAGACTGATTTGTGGTTGCTAAAGCTGTTTTCAGAGGGGGCTCCTAGAAGTTTGCATTGGCCCCGATGGTTGTGATTGATCGCATGTGTAATCATTCTGACTCAGAGTTGGTTTTGGGACATTTCATCACCAGGATTTACAAGAGGATGGGTGTATTTGATTCTGAGGAGTGTCAGACCCATCTGTCTCCACAAGTTAATCAGGAGGATTTCCATGTTAAGGAGTTGATTCGGGGGAAGATAGTGAAGAAGAAGCAAGGGAGCCAGCCTGCTAGATTGTTGGATGACACTGGTGTTGTTGAGGAACCACCTCCAGACTTGGAGGCTGCTGATGTAGAGATGGGTGATGCTTCCCAGGAGCCACCTAGGATGCGTGGTCGTAGCATCCCTGTCCCGAGCTCCTTTGATCTTACGCTTTTGGGATAGACTGTTCAGAATATATATGATGATCAGCAGGCTAGCCGCCAGGCTTTTGATGACTACCAGCGGAGGATGGATCAGGACATGACCTGGATTGGATCACAGCAGGCCCACACAAACTATAGCCTTGATTATTATCAGCCTATGTGGGATGCTCAGTATCATGGCCGGGAGTTTGTTTGACCTGACCCGATTCCTCCATTCTCTCCACCGCCTATTTATGTCCCTGATTATCGTCAGGGGGGTCAGCCTTTTTTCTCTCAGACGACTGTTCTGGGGAACATGTCACCACGACCCCATGATTTAGGAGGTTCTCCCCGTGGTCCAGTACAGTTTGGGGTTTTTCAGGGTGGACATGATGCTGGTGGATCCGGAGGTTTTGCCGGTGGTTCATCTTCCTTTGTTCCTGGTTTTGATGCAGGTGCTTCAGGATTTGATGCTGGTCAGTCAGGGGGAGGTGCTGGTGGTTCAGGTTCAGCTCAGGAGGAAGAGCAAGATTGGGTGACAAGTATTTTTGGCAAACCTGGACTACCCTATGGCTACCATGGACATCAGCAGTGAGTGGAGATGATTCCCATCCGGTACCGTGGGATGGAATCATATGATGATTGATTTTGTTGGTATTCTTATGACATTACTTTATTTATCATTGTCTGGTATCCACCCTACGGGGTGATGAAACATTTGTAATCTCCTTTGTTTTCTTTTATTTTCTGCATGGTACTTTATTTTGTTTGAACTATTTTGGATATTTTGGATGGTTGGTCTTTTGGAATGTTATTGAACAGGTTTGATCCGATTGATGGCAATACCTAATGGAACCCAAGTGTGGGGGAGGACCCGTTGGATTTGTTTGATTGTGTGATCGTGTTAGTAGCTCACTATGATGTCATGTGCATATGCTTGCAGTAAGTTCAGCGCAATATTTTTGATTGACATCTTTATTAACATTGTTTCACACACAACTCTCGCACCTTCCGTTTTGGACTAAGTTTGTTTCTCCCGTCAACCAAATTGGACTTCCTTTTTAGGAAGAGCAATTTGTGGTGCGGGGTCGACTTACTTGTTTTGAAACGGAATGTGTCCATGATCCGGTATGTGTTCTCATTCTTTATGTCTATCTTGCTTACCCCTATTTACCTTTGTTTTGACCGAATATGGACATTGAGGGCATTGTCCATCTTAAGTGTGTGGGGGGGGGGTGGCAAATAGGTTTAAGCAACCGGATATATCTCTTTTGTTGTTTTGCCATTGAGATTTAGCCGTTCTTGTGGATGTGTCCCTCTCGTAGGCTTTTGGGTTTTATCCAAGAGTAAGGGTTCTATCTTGAACTCTGAACTATGATGTGCATGTTTGAGATTGGTTGTTTCGATTTGGTAAGATGACGGAAGATGATATGATTTGAAACTTGTGTTGAGCTTGTGGTAAATTGCTTTTGTCACTTAATTCATAACAACTTAATGAGCAATTTTACTACAAAATTTTTCCTTGGCACAATTTTAATCGGCGAAATGTGTTCTGAACGGTTATTGGGCTGATCCTTGTGGATTGATAACATTACTTGCATACTCAAATTTCTCAAACACCTAAAGTTGTGAGATTCATCATTCATTTATAGATGTGCTAGGTGTTTACGGTTTTGGTTTGATTGCCTTGTAATTTGTCCCTCTCTAGGCTCTTGGATTTATTCGGGAGTAAGGGTTCCATTTTGAACTCTGAACTAAGATGTGCGAATTTGAGGTTTATTTATTCCATTTCCGGGTTCATTTCTTTGATATGAGTGTGCCGGTGATGTGTTGAGCTAGAACTTGGCCTGGTGATCGTTACGAGACCGCAGTGAGATCACTTTTGTGATATAAGTACATTGGATGACGAATTGGCATATTAGGTTTGACCCGTATTTTCTTTCTTTCTTTGCACCTTTGCTTTTGTATATTTTTACCTTTACTATACATACACTTTCTTTCCTTCCTTTGTAAACCTTTGTTGCACTCATCCTTAGTGCAAAGTACACTTATACATCCTTTTTAACTTAGCCTTTTCTTTTGTATATATCCACTTATATATGTAAACTTTACCTAATTATACCTTACTATACCGATAGTCTAATTTGGGGGGCCATTGATTGTCATTGGTTTGTTTGGACGGTTTGGGAGAGCTTCAATGGGTTATCGGTTGGAATATTCTTGGTCTATGGGAATACGTCGATTGGTCAAGTTATTGGGGAATGTCTTGGATTGTTCAAAGGAAGTATATTGTTATAGACATTGTTCATCATTGTAAGAGGGTGCCTACTAGTAGAGTAAAAATGGTTCAAAATAAAAAAAAAAGTGAAGTGAAAAAACAGAAAAAAAAAGAAGAGAAAAATGAAATAAGAAGAAAAAAAAAAGAAAAAGAAAGAAAAGAACTTGGGCTACTAGTAGGTACTCCTCATTTTTTTTGTCAAAAGAATTGTTGTATAATTTGGTTCGTGAATAGATTGGAAGATTTGGTTGTGCCTAAGTTGTTTGAAGTGATACACCACATTGGTGTCGGGTTTTGCTTGTTACTTTTGAGGTGTGTTCATGGGATAGCATCTTATGGGTTGGTGGCAATCAATGGTAAGGGTTTGATTAGACTATTTTGTACATAACTTATCCTTTTGTTATTTCCTATTAACACTTACCTAAACTTCCCAAATCCCATTGTAAATACCCTTAGCCTAACTTTACAACCGACTTATATGCCATATTTTGATGATGTACTTGGTGCTCACGCCATGTCAGTGGAGCTATGATCCTTGTTCAAGCCTATGGTAAGATATGCATCACGACCGCGCAATGAGTGGTTATTCATATATATATTCAACCCCAATAGTAAGTTCGTTGGAGTAGGATGATTTTGATAGGTTCATTTGTTTCACTTTTGCTTAGTCATGTTATTGAGGCTTGTGAATTGTTCAGATATTGTCAAACATTTTGGATTTTCATTTAAGATTAAAACTGCTTCACCAAAGTCCTTGTCATCGACATACTTGGTTTGGCTTCTTTTTGGAAATTTGTAAGGTGTTCATGTAGCTTCGTGCCAAGCAATACTTTTACTTTAATTCCGGATTTGCTTGAGGACAAGCAATGCTCAAGTGTGGGGGGATTTGATGTGACCAATTTATACATATCGCCCACATCATTATTGGCCTTTTTCGTATGTGTTTTGAGTTGATTTTGTATGCATTTGGCGCGTTTATGGTGTTTGTTAGTGCTTTCAGGTTCTTAGCAGGTTGCGCGTCCATTTGGTACATTTTCTAACGATTTTTGGCCAAGAAGTTGACCCGAGTGTTCGAGTGATGTTGATAATGAAGAACAAAGATTTCAGCAGATATGCACTGCGCCGCACTGGGAGGGTTATTGCCCCACTGCGCCGCAGTCGTTGGGTACCAAAGATACAAGATTCCAGTGAATTATCACTGCGCCGCAGTGGGAGCATTCACACCCCACTGCGCCGCAGTCAACAACGAATAAACAATTCCAGGGACTTCTCACTGCGCCGCAGTGGGAAGTGCACAAGGCCACTGCGCCGCAGTGAGTGCACGGGAGAATCAGGGTTGCAGCCTTTTGCTGCAGATTTTGGGGGAGGTATATAAAGGAAAAAACCCTATTTTCCCAAGTATCCAAATTGTTTCTAAGAGCTGCTCTCCAAGGGATTCCTTCAAGGATCAAGGGTAGATTTCTTCGTCCGATTCATTGAAGATTCACGGGCACCCACTTAGATCGTATCTATTTTATTGTCTTGCAATTTCAATTTTAAGAACGATTGGTACATCATGTTCTTCTTTTATTTTGATTGTTATTTTAAATTAATCATGAGTGGCTAAACATTCAATCATCCACCTTGAAGAAACTAGACGAATGATGTGATTGCTATATGTTTTAATCCAAAGAGTTGATTTCAATTATCGTTGTGTCAAGATCTTGATGATTTAATTCCTTTTTATATATTATTATGATATTGGTGGCATGTGTGTTCTTCGTTAGTGGTACTAGTTGGATGCATATGTGATTTTCAAATGGTTGTTTGTCTATGAGCAATTATCACTAGTTCATGGTATGATAGTGAATATCATTTTAATAAAAGGAGTCATTTTTATCGTTGTGTCAAGATCTTGATGATTTAATTCCTTTTTATATATTATTATGATATTGGTGGCATGTGTGTTCTTCGTTAGTGGTACTAGTTGGATGCATATGTGATTTTCAAATGGTTGTTTGTCTATGAGCAATTATCACTAGTTCATGGTATGATAGTGAATATCATTTTAATAAAAGGAGTCATTTTGTCAACGTGTTTCATAACGGTTGGTGGTACCACGTGAGCACCTTAATCCTTTTACGATTATCTTTTCAACTCAATGAATTTGGTCTTAATTGATTGCAATCATGTTTGAAGTCTAGCGAATTCAAGGTGGATGATCTTTATTAATATTGTTTGAAGCTTTTCTTTACTTTTATGCGTTTTGTCTTTTAAATTTATTTTAATTTAATTGTCAAAGTGAGACTCGAAGCAACACCCTGTTTTCCAAACCATTTTATTAAACAACTAGTTCAAACCAATCCCTGAGAACGAACACGGACTTACCTCTTAACTATATTGCATACGAACATGTCCACTGCCCAATAGTGTGTAGTAGTGAGTTTCTAGGTATTTCTAGTTTATAATTTTTAAACTCGATTTAGCACATCAGGAGACAAAGTTTATAGTTTATGAAATCAACTAACAATTGGTTGTATTTTTATGGAATTATGTTACTAGGCTTATGAAAGATTGAAATAGTGTGTATGGGTTTGAAAAATAGACAAAGTTTATACTTTATGAAATCAACTAACAATTGTTTGTATTATTATGGAATTATGTTACTAGGCTTATGAAAGATCTCAAGTTTGTGTATTGTATCTCACTAGCCGTCTATTCAATTCAACCAAAAACGAATTTGTGTCTCCGTAATGTATTTAACCGGATGAACCTTACAAAATCACCAACACAAAAATTACGTAACTTAAGAAAGTAGTCAAGTACACCAATCTTCTTAACATAGTATCATAGTGGGACTGATGAAGGTGCGGAGGACTAGTGGAGTCATTCAAGTGGGACTGATGAAGCGGCGGAGGACCAGTGGAGTCATTCAACTGCGACTGATGAAGCGGCGGAGGACCAGTGGAGTCATTCAAGTGGGACTGATGAAGCGGCGGAGGACCAGTGGAGTCATTCAAGTGGGACTGATGAAGCGGCGGAGGACCAGTGGAGTCATTCAAGTGGGACTGATGAAGCGGCGGAGGACCAGTGGAGTCATTCAAGTGGGACTGATGAAGCGGCGGAGGACCAGTGGAGTCATTCAAGTGGGACTGATGAAGCGGCGGAGGACCAGTGGAGTCATTCAAGTGGGACTGATGAAGCGGCGGAGGACCAGTGGAGTCATTCAAGTGGGACTGATGAAGCGGCGGAGGACCAGTGGAGTCATTCAAGTGGGACTGATGAAGCGGCGGAGGACCAGTGGAGTCATTCAAGTGGGACTGATGAAGCGGCGGAGGACCAGTGGAGTCATTCAAGTGGGACTGATGAAGCGGCGGAGGACCAGTGGAGTCATTCAAGTGGGACTGATGAAGCGGCGGAGGACCAGTGGAGTCATTCAAGTGGGACTGATGAAGCGGCGGAGGACCAGTGGAGTCATTCAAGTGGGACTGATGAAGCGGCGGAGGACCAGTGGAGTCATTCAAGTGGGACTGATGAAGCGGCGGAGGACCAGTGGAGTCATTCAAGTGGGACTGATGAAGCGGCGGAGGACCAGTGGAGTCATTCAAGTGGGACTGATGAAGCGGCGGAGGACCAGTGGAGTCATTCAAGTGGGACTGATGAAGCGGCGGAGGACCAGTGGAGTCATTCAAGTGGGACTGATGAAGCGGCGGAGGACCAGTGGAGTCATTCAAGTGGGACTGATGAAGCGGCGGAGGACCAGTGGAGTCATTCAAGTGGGACTGATGAAGCGGCGGAGGACCAGTGGAGTCATTCAAGTGGGACTGATGAAGCGGCGGAGGACCAGTGGAGTCATTCAAGTGGGACTGATGAAGCGGCGGAGGACCAGTGGAGTCATTCAAGTGGGACTGATGAAGCGGCGGAGGACCAGTGGAGTCATTCAAGTGGGACTGATGAAGCGGCGGAGGACCAGTGGAGTCATTCAAGTGGGACTGATGAAGCGGCGGAGGACCAGTGGAGTCATTCAAGTGGGACTGATGAAGCGGCGGAGGACCAGTGGAGTCATTCAAGTGGGACTGATGAAGCGGCGGAGGACCAGTGGAGTCATTCAAGTGGGACTGATGAAGCGGCGGAGGACCAGTGGAGTCATTCAAGTGGGACTGATGAAGCGGCGGAGGACCAGTGGAGTCATTCAAGTGGGACTGATGAAGCGGCGGAGGACCAGTGGAGTCATTCAAGTGGGACTGATGAAGCGGCGGAGGACCAGTGGAGTCATTCAAGTGGGACTGATGAAGCGGCGGAGGACCAGTGGAGTCATTCAAGTGGGACTGATGAAGCGGCGGAGGACCAGTGGAGTCATTCAAGTGGGACTGATGAAGCGGCGGAGGACCAGTGGAGTCATTCAAGTGGGACTGATGAAGCGGCGGAGGACCAGTGGAGTCATTCAAGTGGGACTGATGAAGCGGCGGAGGACCAGTGGAGTCATTCAAGTGGGACTGATGAAGCGGCGGAGGACCAGTGGAGTCATTCAAGTGGGACTGATGAAGCGGCGGAGGACCAGTGGAGTCATTCAAGTGGGACTGATGAAGCGGCGGAGGACCAGTGGAGTCATTCAAGTGGGACTGATGAAGCGGCGGAGGACCAGTGGAGTCATTCAAGTGGGACTGATGAAGCGGCGGAGGACCAGTGGAGTCATTCAAGTGGGACTGATGAAGCGGCGGAGGACCAGTGGAGTCATTCAAGTGGGACTGATGAAGCGGCGGAGGACCAGTGGAGTCATTCAAGTGGGACTGATGAAGCGGCGGAGGACCAGTGGAGTCATTCAAGTGGGACTGATGAAGCGGCGGAGGACCAGTGGAGTCATTCAAGTGGGACTGATGAAGCGGCGGAGGACCAGTGGAGTCATTCAAGTGGGACTGATGAAGCGGCGGAGGACCAGTGGAGTCATTCAAGTGGGACTGATGAAGCGGCGGAGGACCAGTGGAGTCATTCAAGTGGGACTGATGAAGCGGCGGAGGACCAGTGGAGTCATTCAAGTGGGACTGATGAAGCGGCGGAGGACCAGTGGAGTCATTCAAGTGGGACTGATGAAGCGGCGGAGGACCAGTGGAGTCATTCAAGTGGGACTGATGAAGCGGCGGAGGACCAGTGGAGTCATTCAAGTGGGACTGATGAAGCGGCGGAGGACCAGTGGAGTCATTCAAGTGGGACTGATGAAGCGGCGGAGGACCAGTGGAGTCATTCAAGTGGGACTGATGAAGCGGCGGAGGACCAGTGGAGTCATTCAAGTGGGACTGATGAAGGTGCGGAGGACTAGTGGAGTCATTCAAGTGGGACTGATGAAGCGGCGGAGGACCAGTGGAGTCATTCAACTGCGACGACTGAAGCTGCGGGGGACCAGTGGAGTCATTCAAGTGGGACTGATGAAGCGGCGGAGGACCAGTGGAGTCATTCAAGTGGGACTGATGAAGCGGCGGAGGACCAGTGGAGTCATTCAAGTGGGACTGATGAAGCGGCGGAGGACCAGTGGAGTCATTCAAGTGGGACTGATGAAGCGGCGGAGGACCAGTGGAGTCATTCAAGTGGGACTGATGAAGCGGCGGAGGACCAGTGGAGTCATTCAAGTGGGACTGATGAAGCGGCGGAGGACCAGTGGAGTCATTCAAGTGGGACTGATGAAGCGGCGGAGGACCAGTGGAGTCATTCAAGTGGGACTGATGAAGCGGCGGAGGACCAGTGGAGTCATTCAAGTGGGACTGATGAAGCGGCGGAGGACCAGTGGAGTCATTCAAGTGGGACTGATGAAGCGGCGGAGGACCAGTGGAGTCATTCAAGTGGGACTGATGAAGCGGCGGAGGACCAGTGGAGTCATTCAAGTGGGACTGATGAAGCGGCGGAGGACCAGTAGTATCATAGTGGGACTGATGAAGGTGCGGAGGACTAGTGGAGTCATTCAAGTGGGACTGATGAAGCGGCGGAGGACCAGTGGAGTCATTCAACTGCGACGACTGAAGCTGCGGAGGACCAGTGGAGTCATTATACTGGGAGGACTGATGAAACGGCGGCGGACCAGTGGAGTGATCAGACCGGGTGGAGTCATTAACAGGAGCATCATCAAACAGGGATTGAGCAAGAATCAGGGTCTCAGGCCGATCCTCGTTGAATTTTGCGCCGCCAATGTAACATCCCAAACTTTTCTTTACTAGTTGACTAATGCCGTTAAGTCAATATTGTGTGTGTCGTTAAGTCTATTTTAGATTTTATGCATATGTGTAGTTAATGTGTGTTATGTGTGAGGCTTGAAAGCCTAAATGTTAATGTAGTATAAATGTGTGTAATATGAAGATTAATGTCTATGTAGTGACATTTAATGAAAGATTAATGATGTATATGGTCATTAAAGTAGTTTGTGACCAATAATGAAGCATTAGGAAGCCTATGGGCTAGTTTTGGCATATGTGCAAAGTCAAAAAACAGGGTTAGTAGTATGGGGGCTGTCATTAGGAAGTTTATTTGCAGATTTGTGCCTCCTAAGAAAGCCCTAACCATTCCCATAGCAAGTTCCTATCAATTTCAAGCCGAAAAGTACCTTTGTGTGTGCTTCGGGTGTGATTTGTCAAGAGTATTGCATCCCTTTTATCATCTACAGGTATAGCATGTATTGAATCATTGTTTTCTGGTCCTTTTGATATTATAAGTCATTAGGATTAATTGTAGGGTTATTGGGAAACGTTTAATGGTGATTAAGGGTGGTTTTGAAGGATTAAGGTCATGTGGGATGTAATTAAGGGTTGAAATGCTTTGAAATGGCATAATTATGATGGAATAAGATGTTGGAAACCTGTAATTGAGACCTGGAGTCGAATAGGGTCGTGATGGATTGAAAAACGATTTTTGTAAAAGTGCAGGTCGAAGGGGAGTTGCGGCGCAACTCAATTCTAGAAGAATAAGTTGCGGCGCAACATAATGTGTTGCGGCGCAACTGGACGTAGACTGAATCTTAAGTGAGTCTTTAAAGTGTGTGGGTCTAGTTATTGGCCTTAATGACGTGAGAATGTAGCTTGTCTAATAACCGTTTACTAATTATAGGTAGACGAGCATAGTTGCTTTACACAGTGACTAGTTGTTGATTGTTGTGGACTACGCCGAGGTAAGATATACTACTTTTGACACGCTGGGGGATTCAACGAAAAGCTTGTTTCATATCATAAATACTTCCATTTGGTATCTTTATATTGCATGTGGGCATATGGGGTTACACGGGAGGTATTATGGGTTATGTAGTTGATCATGAGACCTGAAATGCAGTCCCTGATGTAGTGAAATGAAGTATGGCTTAATGTAGTATATTGTTATGCAGTTTATGTAGTATTACGAAGTATCTCATTATGCATGAAATGTAGAAATGAAGTTGATGTGTGATATATGCATGCTTACATGGCTTGTACACCTAGCTCACTAGCCTTATTAGGTTGCCATGTCACTTGCACGTTTAAGGATCCAAACGTAATGAAGATAAAGTGTGTGAATGTCTAGGAATGTGTGTTACCTAAACCATATGTGTGAAACCGAGCTCGTAAATATGATGCAGGGAAAGTGTTAAGCTTAACCCGTACTGGTCTTAGCCGGACGAGTGCGTTAACGTAGTTGTTGCTTGGGTGGCTCCTTGCAACATGGTCATTATAATGCAGGGCGAGTAATACGAGGGGTTTGACCAACCTCCACATACGGATTACTCTTGGATTGGCTTGCCATTCCTTAACGACGAAGTATGACTCGCCTTTTGGTGGAACATCTAGTCGGGTGTGACTTATGTTACACTTATATGCAGTTAATGAAGATACGTGTGATAATGTGTGAATAAAATGAAGGATAGGCACATTTAGGGGGATTCACCCTAATTGATATGAAGTTGATATGCAGTTATGTGTGAACGGGTGATGTGTGTTGTGCCTAAATAAGCTTGTCTATTAATGAAGATTGTTTTAATTGGACAAACGTATTAATAACATAGTGTTATCTTACTTAGCTAATTCGTTAGCTAACACTTGTTTCTTAAATGTGGTTGTTCCCTCAGGTTTAGCTTGAAGGACTAGTTGATGCAGGAAGAGTGAGAGTTGGGTAGATGCATGCAGGAGAACTTAGCTACCCATAGACGATTGACTCTTTAGACATTTATTTACATTTCGTACTTGATGTCGAATTTATGTAGTATTGTTGAACGGTTGTTTTGTGTTGGGCAACCGTTGGGTTTTCATTTTAAACTATTTGATGGTATTGCATGTAACACCAACTAAACGTAGAAACCGAACAGTTTTATCGGTTTTGAATTTTAAAGTCTTTTCTTCCGCAATTTGACACCGTTAGGTGAAAGTTTTTGAAAACCCATGTTTTTAAATGACGGGTGTTACAGCCAAAACCCGGGGGGGGTTTCTTCTTCTTCAGAGGCATCCCTTGTAGGAGGATCAGTGGGGGGAGCAACATGTTGTGGCGTTTTCGGACAAGGAGGAGTGCCATCAACGGGCCTGATTGCTCCGCAGAGCCATTTCAAGAGGGCCTCCATATGGTCTGTCTGCCTTGCCATTCCCCGGACCTGGTTCTCGAGACCGTCAAGGCGTGTCTTGATCTCATCCACCTTCTCTGTAGTCTCCTTAGGGAGGCGGACGACCTGATATGAGCGTTTAGGGCGGTACTCTGGCTCCTGCTCCTCTTCCTCCTCCCTGTGACCCCCCTCGTGCACTTGTTGAATCTCCATTTCCGGTAAAGGCGGCGGCAACACGATCTCCGTCAACTCCGGTCCCTTCCACAGGTTTCTGTTTTGATTTGTCATCAGAGTTGGAACATTGTTTATTTTTTTAAGGATGCCCATCGCATACATTGTGGGCTTTTCGTTCGCCTTTGGGAGCACCGGCGGGATCTTTAGTTCAGCGTACTTCTGATGCAGGTTCAACGATTGTGCGATCCTGGTGATGATATGCCCGCATACAATCTTCCCGCCATCCTTCCTGCAACAGATATGTATATCACTAATTAATATATAAAAGACGTCATAAATAATAAGCCATTGAAAATACTAAGAAGCTGGGAAATGTACTTGGAGTAAAACCGGTGAAAGTAGTGAGCAAGAACATGGGCCAGGTTGCAGGGTTTACGCATCAGAAGACAGTACAAGAGAAACAGGTCGGTCACGGACATGTGCTCTCCGCCCTGGCTACGCCTGTTTATCGTCTTTGTGTTCAGGCGGTGGAAGTAGCGGAACAAAGGGTCCCTGTTTACACGGAAAAAACAAGCATCATCATGTATATATGGCGTAGCAATGCATCATCATATAAACTAGAAAAACAATTAGCCGGGCCTAGGCTTTAGCCGTGTACAAACTGATTACCAACTTCAAACTAGACAAAAAATCCCAGCCAGTCTACCCGACACGTTTAACCCCTTCTTCTTTCGTTATTTTTTTTCCAAAAGGTCAATTAAGTTCATTTTCAGTCCCGACTGTTCACATTGTATCTTTTTCCTTTTTAATCATCCGACTGTTGTTGACTCTTTCGATATAACAAAGCTCAACAAACAACAAAGAGGTACATTTTCGATATAATAACATTGCAAGACTCGGCATAAAACATTATATAAAAGAATACTAAAAGTCATAAAGATGAATATGAACATCGAGCGTTACCTGACATGTGTCGCCCGTTCCCTCTTGAAGGCCTCTTCTTCAGTATGGGGAGCGATCGCCCTCCAAAAGTCGGACAACACGTCAATTGGCGCATCCTTCAAGGATATGTTGAACTCCTTCCTCTCCTCCTCATCTTTGTCTTTGTACAGACCGGCGCATACCCCAAACCCCCACAGATCCATCCTGTACACCTTACCGAATAAACAGAACTCCACCTCATGTCGGGGGGGTTTCGCTCCCCCACCTCAGGTGGGCCGCCTTGATCGTTCCGCTTTTTCTTCTCGTTGTACCTTTACCAAAAACGGTGTTATTAATAACTCGGGAAAAAAACTGGTATTCCATTAACCTTTAGACGGTACCTGAACGTGGACAGGAACTCTGAACACATCTCCCGATACGCAGGCAGGTCCTGCTGATACAAGCGAGTCCACATGGTGTTCTCTCCACCGAGAAAATACATGGCCCTATCCTTTAACTTCAATTCTTCAAGTGTTTGAAAACAAATCACAGCACCGGGCGCCACCTCCACTCTTTTGATCCGCTCAAACCTTCCAGCCTTCCATGTCTTGTCATTAAACTTTGTGTGCTTGTACTCAGCAAGCAGCTTGTCTTCCTTAGTCTTAGGCCACTTCGCCTGTGGCATTGTTTTTCGTCGTTGTTTACTAGGTCGGGCCTCTTCCTCTGTGGAGTCTGGTTCATCATACGAGTCCTCATGGTCTCCTTCATGATTCGTATCCTCTTCATCTTGATGTTGACCTGCAGCTGCGTTGACCTCTTCATAGCGGGGGGCCACGTTCTCCTAGGGGTTGATTTGGTCGGGGTTTTCGGGTGCCGCCATCTGCAACCAAAGTAAATAAATAGAATTAGGATCAAGTAAATAATAATTAGGTAAATAATAACTAGTCACCTAGAATAATGACATCAAACTGTTACGTACAAAGTTAAAAAATTCATAATCCTTCCTGGGGTTTGTAACAGCCAACTGGTTACACGAACTGATATCAGAGACACAATGGTTGTCAATTATATCGTGGGTAGGGTTATCAATCATCTTATTAGAAGGAGTATTGTGTGATTTTGTATGAAAACTACAGTTTAAAAAAGTAAAATAGTGAAGTTGATATAATATTCAATCTTAATAAGCAGGTAATGTGAATTATTGAAAGTAAAGGTAAAGGAGGAGACTGGGACAAGAGTAAATGAGATCTGGTATATTGGGACCAGGGGCTTCCATTTTGTGTGACCCTCCCCGTTTTGTGACCATCTTGCCGTTTTACAACAGTATCTCCGTTTTCTTAATTTCCAGGGGGTAAAATATACAAAATCATCAAAATCCGTACACCCCGTAAATTTTGAAAAACTGGATGTTTTACATAAGACGTGAGCAGTGATGGAGGGTCAAAAAAAATTAGTCAACCACCAATCCAATGAACCCTAGTTCCTTTGATTTATTGAAAAAATTATAAAAATGATTCAACCACCGATCTATCACACGAATCAAAACGAACCAAATACATTTATGATTTATAAAAACATTTTCGTATGTAAGTTAGAAATTGTAGACTGAATACCCATGAACCCTAATTGACTTACATGATGAGATTGAATACAGATCGACACATACGAATATATATATATATATATAATAACTGTAAATATATATATTTTGTTTTCTATACCAAAGTAAATAAATAGAATTAGGATCAAGTAAATAATAACTAGTCACCTAGAATAATGACATCAAACTGTTACGTACAAAGTTAAAAAATTCATAATCCTTCCTGGGGTTTGTAACAGCCAACTGGTTACACGAACTGATATCAGAGACACAATGGTTGTCAATTATATCGTGGGTAGGGTTATCAATCATCTTATTAGAAGGAGTATTGTGTGATTTTGTATGAAAACTACAGTTTAAAAAAGTAAAAATGAGAAAGTGACATCAGGCAGTTGTTTTTTTCCTTATATATACCTGTTCAAAACGGCCCGTTTTATATAAAACGTGAAATTGCCACTTTTATTTTTTTTTTAAATAAAAAAAAATGTCACACACTTGTATTGTATAAGATAAAAATTCAAAGTACACATATAGAAATACAATATAATTTTTATTACAAATAATCTCTATGTAATTTTTATTACAAATACCAAAAGTACACATATAGAAATACAATATAATTTTTATTACAAATACCAAACGCATAACTAGTCGCACAAGTCTACGTGTTGACGGCGTGTTCCCGGAGGTCGGTTGAGTTCTTGGATCCGTATGTACTCATCCATACGATGACGGTAGATTATTTGCCACTCACACGCTTCTGGTGTCCGCCAGTGTGCACAGTACATATTAACTGGCGGCACGGGGTAATCGCCTTCTAGTTTAACGCTGATGAAATGAGAGTTGCTGACTAGACAGACTGTGACGTACCGATGCGGGTAGTAGTTCCCTTCCGGATCTTGAGGGGGGGCATTCCGAAGGGGGAAAAAAGTTTCGCTACCAGTAGTCGTTAGAAAATGGACAACCGCATTAAACCTTTGCGCGATGATGAGTCCGGCGTATGGGAACATCATATACTTTTCCTGAGGTGCCCTCTGAAGTGGATTTTCCCAGTACAGTTGAGAAAGCACAAAATCAAAAGTTCCTGTCATTTGATAGTCAATACGATTCTTCCACCAGTCCGAATTGGGACCCTCCAACTCTTGAAGCATTTCTTGTCGAACTTAAAAATGCTCCTTCTCTGTATATCCCAATCCCACAGCGACCGAAGCAAAACCGCAGTGGCCATTTCCAGGGACATCCGTTATGCGTGAGACGAATGGGTGGAAAATCGATGGTATCCACCTCTCAAAACGCATAACGTCGATGACGTCCACCTCTGGATTCATCAAGGGGAACCCGGGGATGTTTCCGGGGATGTCGCCTGGTCGTTGAGCGGTTGATCTACTACGATTCAAACCAGGGGACATTGTTGATTGTGACTGACAGTGCCGGCGTAGCTATGTCTGCCTTGATTAGGTGTTCCTTGCGACCCTGTGTCCGAAGGATGTAGCCGAGAGGCATCCGCTGCCCTTTGGTTTTGTCGACTTGTGGTTGGACGGCCGCGTGTGTCTTCTTGTACTCTTGGAGCTTTTCTTGTTGATTTTGATGGGAATACCGCTGACAAAACCTTAGATACCATGCTTTTTTTCACTGCTGGTGATTTCTCTAAAAGAATTTCCTGGGTGGCCGCCCCCAACTGTTGCGCATAGTCAGTATCTTCTTGCACATCGAATGAAGGGGCAAAATCAAGCTTCCGCCAAAAAACATCAACATTCTCGATTTTTATTGTCGTCCCTGTGAAAGGACAGATACAGTCATTTTATGCATACACTACAAAACAACCCAAAAACGGTAAAATTATTCTTGTTACCTTGAATCATCATTTGTTCAAGCCGACATGCGCATGGTAACCCACAACTTTTGTAAAGTTGGCAACTACAACTCTCGTTTTTTTCCCGCAGCTTCTGTATACGCTTGCTCTCCTCTTCCATAAGGTCGAGAGCGGTAAGTGACACCTTTCGATACAGATCGACAAACATTTCCCTGCCATAACAGTTCCTTACCAGCCTGTGATGATCCATTACCTTTGTGAGACTCCTGCCGAACGTGTGTCTGATCGCTACGTACTGTGCCATGACGACTTCATCGACATAATCGACGACCCTTTCCAACGAGTTGTTTGCGTTCTCAAGGAATTTTTTAAGGTTTGCATGCTGGCTTTCCACTCGGTTGGTCGTCCGTTGGTTGAAGTTTAAATGTTCGTCTGTCCATGCGGATACAAACATGTTTCTATACAGTCCTAACCAATTGTCATACACATAATCCCAAACACCTGAAAAGAGAAATAAAAAAACGTATATATTATTTAAAACACTGTTATAATGATTTATTACGATGTATTTAAACTTCAATATAAAGCATGTATATAACATACGGTCTCGCTCGAGTTGGTGAAGAAAGTTCCTAAGCACACCCACGTTGTAGTCGTATAACGTCTCTGTGGTGGAATCGCATACGGTTTTCCAGTAGTGTTCGAATCTAGCCCAGTCACCCCCTTTAAAAGATTTTTTGTGATATTTTGCTATATTCTCGGTTATGTGCCACCTACATAGACACTTGCTTGCATTGGGAAATGCGTCACTGACCGCGTTCATTAAAGCAAGATCCCTATCAGTAACGATTACGCGCGGTTCCATGCAACTATCCAGCATATCTCGAAGCCTATCAAGTACCCATTTGTAGTTGTCCCATCGTTCCTTCTGTACAAACGCGTGTGCAACGGATATCGACTTGCCGGTTGACGTCAGTCCAACTACTTGTACAAGAGGGAACCTATACTTGTTGGTCTTGTAAGTTGTGTCGATCAAAAGCACATGGGGGAATGCACGCCACATTTCTAACGACTTTGGATGAACAAAGAACAACATGTCCAACTCTTCTGTTTCGGGGTCCTCTCATGGGTGGTATACGTACTCCCTTGATTGAAGTACATTCTCCAACACCTGCATAGGGGTATCACCTATTTTTTTCCCTTGCTTTATCTTGTCAGTGGTGTTGTTTATGTCTTTCCTAATGACATGAGATCTGGGAAACAATTTCCGCACGGCTGATAGTATTTTACGTGGTGCGAGACCATGTTCGTGTAACGTCCCCACCGTATTGACTTGATCCGGGGTCATCCTCCTCGCAAATGCATGGGTCTCCATAAACTGTGTCGGGTCGTGATTATGTGTATCGTCTCTCACCTCCAGTCGCCATACACCGTCAAATGCTTTATATAGGCCTACCAGAAGGAACGGACAGTTTGTTTTTTTGGTACCGCTACGTCTTTTTGTGGCGTTGCTTATGTGCTTACCTCCCTGGGTGCATGCAATCTCCACCCTTATGACCTTGTCACTCCGACCTCTAGATGAACGCCATGTCACGAGAACATATCCGTTTGCTAAACCTACTTGGGTGGCCCAGCTAACCAATTCCTCCTAAGTCTCAAAACCCTGGTTGGTGTGATACAAGCCTTCAGACGCCCGTCCAGGGGCTTCATTATGTGTGTTGTCCGGATTATAGGAAGATGGACCCTCAGGTGTTTGAAAATGAGCATCATTATCACCCGACCCGTGTATATGCTCTCGCGGGGTGTCAGGTACTCCCTCAGCTGGGGGGGGGGGGGGGGGGGGGGGGGGGGGGGGGGGGGGGGGGGGGGGGGGGGGGGGGGGGGGGGGGGGGGGGGGGGGGGGGGGGGGGGGGGGGGGGGGGGGGGGGGGGGGGGGGGGGGGGGGGGGGGGGGGGGGGGGGGGGGGGGGGGGGGGGGGGGGGGGGGGGGGGGGGGGGGGGGGGGGGGGGGGGGGGGGGGGGGGGGGGGGGGGGGGGGGGGGGGGGGGGGGGGGGGGGGGGGGGGGGGGGGGGGGGGGGGGGGGGGGGGGGGGGGGGGGGGGGGGGGGGGGGGGGGGGGGGGGGGGGGGGGGGGGGGGGGGGGGGGGGGGGGGGGGGGGGGGGGGGGGGGGGGGGGGGGGGGGGGGGGGGGGGGGGGGGGGGGGGGGGGGGGGGGGGGGGGGGGGGGGGGGGGGGGGGGGGGGGGGGGGGGGGGGGGGGGGGGGGGGGGGGGGGGGGGGGGGGGGGGGGGGGGGGGGGGGGGGGGGGGGGGGGGGGGGGGGGGGGGGGGGGGGGGGGGGGGGGGGGGGGGGGGGGGGGGGGGGGGGGGGGGGGGGGGGGGGGGGGGGGGGGGGGGGGGGGGGGGGGGGGGGGGGGGGGGGGGGGGGGGGGGGGGGGGGGGGGGGGGGGGGGGGGGGGGGGGGGGGGGGGGGGGGGGGGGGGGGGGGGGGGGGGGGGGGGGGGGGGGGGGGGGGGGGGGGGGGGGGGGGGGGGGGGGGGGGGGGGGGGGGGGGGGGGGGGGGGGGGGGGGGGGGGGGGGGGGGGGGGGGGGGGGGGGGGGGGGGGGGGGGGGGGGGGGGGGGGGGGGGGGGGGGGGGGGGGGGGGGGGGGGGGGGGGGGGGGGGGGGGGGGGGGGGGGGGGGGGGGGGGGGGGGGGGGGGGGGGGGGGGGGGGGGGGGGGGGGGGGGGGGGGGGGGGGGGGGGGGGGGGGGGGGGGGGGGGGGGGGGGGGGGGGGGGGGGGGGGGGGGGGGGGGGGGGGGGGGGGGGGGGGGGGGGGGGGGGGGGGGGGGGGGGGGGGGGGGGGGGGGGGGGGGGGGGGGGGGGGGGGGGGGGGGGGGGGGGGGGGGGGGGGGGGGGGGGGGGGGGGGGGGGGGGGGGGGGGGGGGGGGGGGGGGGGGGGGGGGGGGGGGGGGGGGGGGGGGGGGGGGGGGGGGGGGGGGGGGGGGGGGGGGGGGGGGGGGGGGGGGGGGGGGGGGGGGGGGGGGGGGGGGGGGGGGGGGGGGGGGGGGGGGGGGGGGGGGGGGGGGGGGGGGGGGGGGGGGGGGGGGGGGGGGGGGGGGGGGGGGGGGGGGGGGGGGGGGGGGGGGGGGGGGGGGGGGGGGGGGGGGGGGGGGGGGGGGGGGGGGGGGGGGGGGGGGGGGGGGGGGGGGGGGGGGGGGGGGGGGGGGGGGGGGGGGGGGGGGGGGGGGGGGGGGGGGGGGGGGGGGGGGGGGGGGGGGGGGGGGGGGGGGGGGGGGGGGGGGGGGGGGGGGGGGGGGGGGGGGGGGGGGGGGGGGGGGGGGGGGGGGGGGGGGGGGGGGGGGGGGGGGGGGGGGGGGGGGGGGGGGGGGGGGGGGGGGGGGGGGGGGGGGGGGGGGGGGGGGGGGGGGGGGGGGGGGGGGGGGGGGGGGGGGGGGGGGGGGGGGGGGGGGGGGGGGGGGGGGGGGGGGGGGGGGGGGGGGGGGGGGGGGGGGGGGGGGGGGGGGGGGGGGGGGGGGGGGGGGGGGGGGGGGGGGGGGGGGGGGGGGGGGGGGGGGGGGGGGGGGGGGGGGGGGGGGGGGGGGGGGGGGGGGGGGGGGGGGGGGGGGGGGGGGGGGGGGGGGGGTGGAGGAAGGAGGGGTGCCTTTTAGGGGCCACTAGCTGGGATGACTCGGAGAGAAAAAAAGAAGGGCCAGGCTGTCACCGCAAGTAGTGAAAGTAACTTGCCTGGTTAATATTAGGCGGCCATGGGTCCTCCTCTCCAAATAAATGGTCGTACAACCACGACATGTATATGGTGAAGTGTAAGAAATTATGTTTTTTTAATTGGTGTACCAACCTATAAAAAGAAACATTTTGGAGTGTCTTTGGAAGGGCATGACCCTATCAGACTACCTGGTCATCAGATATATATGTACACTTGGTATACTAAATCACGTTTTATATAAGACTTAGCGTTTTGGGTTTTATTCAATGATTGGGACATAGATTCTGTCAGTCCCACGGGATTGTGGACTCGATTCATTGACGCCATGTGTATAAGTTCCTTCTGTACATGCAATCTCCACCCTTATGACCTTGTCACTCCGACCTCTAGATGAACGCCATGTCACGAGAACATATCCGTTTGCTAAACCTACTTGGGTGGCCCAGCTAACCAATTCCTCCTAAGTCTCAAAACCCTGGTTGGTGTGATACAAGCCTTCAGACGCCCGTCCAGGGGCTTCACTATGTGTGTTGTCCGGATTATAGGAAGATGGACCCTCAGGTGTTTGAAAATCAGCATCATTATCACCCGACCCGTGTATATGCTCTCGCGGGGTGTCAGGTACTCCCTCAGACTCACAGTCCGGTTCTGAAGTAGATTTCCGATGTTGCCTAGCATAATATTCTGGGGGTGTTTCTGGGACTCCTTCATCCGAATAACTGTCTGCTGGTTGGTGTATGTTGCGGTCGACAATAGGTCCCTGTGTAAAACGCACCGTTATACTTAAAACGTAACATGTTCGTAGCTAATTAGTATAACTATCGAATGTATGTTATTATGTACAACTCCCTGATATAAACTTTTTGGTTTCTGCATTTACAGTTACGTTAATATTTGTTGCCAATATTGTGGACAAATCTGTAAAGATTAATACGCCACGTTTTATGTAATACGTGGCCAACATTACTTTCTTCGAAGACATATATGAATATCTAGAAATACGTACAAAGTAACTTGCCTGGTTAATATTAGGCGGCCATGGGTCATCCTCTCCAAATAAATGGTCGTACAACCACAACATGTATATGGTGAAGTGTAAGAAATTATGTTTTTTTAATTGGTGTACCAACCTATAAAATGAAACATTTTGGAGTGTCTTTGGAAGGGCATGACCCTATCAGACTACCTGGTCATCAGATATATATGTACACTTGGTAT
This sequence comes from Erigeron breviscapus, assembly GCA_034093135.1. NCBI lineage: Eukaryota > Viridiplantae > Streptophyta > Magnoliopsida > Asterales > Asteraceae > Erigeron > Erigeron breviscapus. Next base: position 48,325,325 of record CM067171.1, on the reverse strand, counting down.
ACTAAATCACGTTTTATATAAGACTTAGCGTTTTGGGTTTTATTCAATGATTGGGACATAGATTCTGTCAGTCCCACGGGATTGTGGACTCGATTCATTGACGCCATGTGTATAAGTTCCTTCTGTACATGCACATTTGTTATAACATTATGACTTATACCACTTCACGAATCGTAGATACAAAAACTTTATATTTAGCTATTTAAAACTACCCACCTTTGGTGTACAAACATCAAGTTGAATGAATACAATAAAAGTAATAAAAATAAAAAATAATAATAGGTGAAGTTCAAATTCTTCGCCACAGTACTTCTTCCACGCACACTTTTGTGACATTAACGTTCGCAACTATGAATTGAACTAAAAAACGTAATGATGTTGAGTCACGCTATATGAATATATTTTTATGTTTGTTTCGATTACGATTAAACTGTACAAGCCTTCAAAGTGATGTGTGTCACGATATCTGAACACTGTTAGGGTACCAAGAGACTCGAACCCCCACATATTCAGATAGCGTGACACAACATCAGTTTGAGGGAATACAGTGACTATCATAGCGTCTGAAAGTGTGGTATGGTGTCATTGTTCGAAAGAAGAATACAGTGGGTATTTATATTAAAAAAAAAGTTTCCATTTTCCATTAAACGGAGAGTATTGTACCCCCAAACAGGCATGGGACGTTTACTGTGGCTCTGTGACTTTCACTGTAGCCTGTCACATTTCACCTACTTTAATGGCAGGCGAACAAAACGGTGCGTCTAAGACAAAACGTTAAACGTAAAAGTGTCCGATGGATAGAAAACGTTATAAAATGTACCCTGTCTTTGTTAAATAAAGTTGTATCTTTTTATATATTTTTGTTATACACTCTCCGTTTTAACTAAAACGGATGCTACAGGTGAGCCAACCACTTTTAGACTAACTTAAGCCATTGACCCGTACTGTAGCCTGAGGCAGTCACTGTAGACTGTCACATTTCAGCTACTTTAATGGCAGGAGTACAAAACGGTGCGTCTAAGTCAAAACGTTAAACGGAAAAGTGTCCGATGGATAGAAAACCTTATAAAATGTACCATGTGTTTTATTCACACTTCGATCATTGTTTTAAATTTTTATTATACTTTATCCGTTTTACCTAAAACGCATACCACATTGGGGCTATAATAATTGCCACCCACTTTTTTACTAGAGTAACCCTTTGACCCCTACATATTGTTTTTGCAACAAACAAACCCAGTATCCCTAATTTTAATAAAACACACAGTATGTCTGACTCATCCTCCTCTGGCCCTTCATCACCACCTATGATAACATTTCATGCATTGAAAGCACAATGTAAAGAAGACATGGAAGACGGGTATGAACTTTATCACAAAGTCAGTGATTGTAAAATTATGCTTGAACAAAAGAAGCTTGTGTACGACAAAAAAATCAAACAAATTAACAAAAGAGGTATGAAAATCATCCCGGGTGAAGAAATGCATGTTGAATATCTTGGGTCTACATTACCAACCATCGATGAAATAACTTTTGAACTTGATAAATTGCTAAAGTTGATTGACAAAAAAATCGACTATGCGCAATATTGGCAATTGCTAGCTGAAGATGGTTTTCGTTAGTAATTTAATTTACTCTTCTTTCAATATGTACACTAGATTTTTCCTTAGATATGTAAAGAATTATCTTAATTTAAAACCAATTATTAAGACGATATTACCTTTATAAATGCCACGTATTGGATAAAACGCAGGAATAAATGGCCCTTATAGTGCTATAAATAC
>CM067171.1:48293541-48318541 GCA_034093135.1 Erigeron breviscapus | reverse complement strand
TTAAGGTGGTAGTTGCAGCGGTAAGCTGGAAAATGGTTTGATCCAGGTTTGATCCAGGCAATCGATTTTTTGTCGAAGATAAATAAGATACTCATCTTCGACGGCGTTACGAATCCGACCTTGAAGTCGTATGATTTCGAATGTGTACGCCGCCTTGTTGGATGTGATGCTCTGAATCACATTGCTAACTTCAGTCTTGTGTCTGTCATCGTCAAGCATGTGACCCTGCATGCCGATTTTTGCATCACGGATGGTCATGTTTGCCATCGAAAATGTGTTTGTGTATAGCAGACAGGAAAAAATCTATGAATATATGAAACACTGGTATGAAATTTTTAATAGAATGCAAGTGTATATATAGGATTTTAGGAAAAATAGCCGTTAAAGGACCAAAAGTGTAATTTTTTTGAACTTGTTTTGGTCAAAAAGGCCGTTAGACGGACCTGTATTTTGTCTTCTTCCCCTTCAACTTTGACCAAATACAGGTAATACTGTTGTCTTTGTATCAAAGAAGGCGTGCATACACCGAGATATAACATACCTCTTCTTGATGTCGGGCTTAAGCACATGTCTTTTTTCCATTATATTTATAATGGTTTTATGTTTACACACTTTGTTATCGACGACCGTTACATGATATATTTAAATGCCCGTCGACGAAGTCAAATGCCCGAAACATGACCAGTGGTGGCTCGACCGAAACGCTCACCAGGGCATAGGAAGTATGTCAATAGAGGGTCGTAAGTAATCCATTGCTTTTATTAATCATGTAATGTGTTTTTAATTATGTAATCCGTTTTTCATTATGTAATGTGATTTGTTGTTAACATACATTAATTTATTTAATTTTCTGTAACATCAAACTAGAATACTTGTTAAAATATATGTTCCGTTTTGTTTAAAATGGTGCCTCTTACCGTTTTATTAAAAACGTCAACTATTACCAACACTTTCACCTGGACAGAGTGTCTATAAATAGATGATCATTTTTGTTACCTTTACCATGTAAAATACTTCTACACTTAAAATGAAGCAGAATTTCACTAAACACATACATCACACAATAGTTAAGGTTCTACACTCGAATGGGGGAAGGATTTTCTAAATATCAGATAGGGTGACTCAACATCAACACAAGATTACAAAAAAGGAAAAATAATTCCCAAATTGTGGATTTCGATTTCCTATATTATTTTATTTGTATACGTTGATCGATTTATACTATGTAGGATTTGCATAGTATAGTTGTTTTACTTTTTCCAATGGTTGATCGATCAAAAAATTATTTTGTATTTGTATTCATGACGTATAGTTATTTAATAAAAAAATTGGAAATCTAATATTTGATATGAATGAAATTGTATATGAATGTAGCTCAAATCGCATAGACAACAATCCATACGACCATACTCTACATTTTACCTAAAATGTGGTGTTTGTTGTGGATGTTTTTCATCTGTCACGAAATATGTTGTAAATTTCAATGTGCTACAATGTTTTGTAGGTGTCGCATGGGAATCTAAGACCATATGTAGATAAAAAATGGGGCGTTTTATATAAAATGTAGAGTTTAAGATAATGTTAGACGTTTGATACAAAACGGTGACTTACCAGCACATGCTGATGGACATGGTGACTATAAAAAGACGAGTATGATGGTTTACTTTGCCATGGAAAACTCTTTCTTCCACAAAAAATGGTTGGGAAAATCCATACACATAATCATACCTCAACGGAAACAATTATACAGTCACCTCGATTAGGTGCAAAGTTTTATACAATCAGATAGAATGACTCAACATCAAGGGGAGATTACAATTGGGGAAAATCGGACCCCAAGTTGTGGATTTCAATTTCCTCCGTCCACTTTTTAGTATAAGTTGGTTGATTCATATTATACACTGCATTCTCATGGTTTAATCCATTCACCCTATAGACTTGCAGATATTGTCGAGTCTGTAATTGGTGCAGTTTATGTCGATACCACCTTATCTAAGGAGAACGATACATGGGAGGTAAATCAGAAATCTGCAGTTCAACGTACCTGATGGAATGGTGGAGAGCAAACATACGGTTCTTCTATTTATGTCCGAAGACTAAAGATAGGTTAGAGGAATGAAGGAACGCGTATAAGTGGGTTGATTAAAACGTTACTCGATTCAATTTCCTTGTTTTTGTTTATTGCAATCTATAATATCTATACGAAAAAATGCATTTTAATTACAAATGTTAATCTATTACATTCTTTCAAATATGAATTATCTTTATAGTACCCCACATATACAGGACAATATGTATGTAAATTGTTGCCAATATATGTATGTAAATTGTTGCCAACAACATAAATATTTGACAACCACCTACTGCGTTTTAGTTAAAACGGATCTAAGCATTCGCGCTATATTAAAATGTATATTTTGTTCTTCAACAATCAACTATAATTGTATTAGTTTATTGTAATCTATATTATTTGTACCAACAATTGACTTTCTTTGTATATGGTTAATCTACTACATTTTTAAAAAACGGACAAAAAACGCACCGTTTTTTATAAAACGGTGTGTGTTGTTGAGGAATAATCTGAAAGTGGCCGACAAGATGCAGATGTTGAGATAGCACCACGACAAATAACTATGTAAATATTTGAAAACCAACCATGTGCCCCGTTTTACATAAAACGGTTATACGCATTATCCCTATAAATAGATAGTTTATTTAGTTGACGACCAATCACATAAATGTACATTACCATATTCATCTACATTATCCCCACAAAGTGAATTTTTCCCTTATATCTCACAAAGTCGTGGTGCCATTTTGAAGATATAGATGGTACTAATAAAAGAACTTCCATAATACATTCAGACAGCGTGACTCAACATCATTCTCTTCAAAAATTCATTTGCCAGCCGGATGCCTACATCCGGTAGAGGCAGAAAACTAGGAAGAGGCCCTTAAATTGGGTCACGTTCCAAACTTTGAAGAGAATACCCGGCCAAACTTTCATGGAAAGCCACATGAACGTGCCATATCCACTTGTTTGGCCGGGAAAAACTCCCTTAGGAAGTTCAAGGGAGGACCGGGAGGCTATCCTTTAATTAATGAAAAATTTATTTGTGTAATTTGATGTACAAAATTCTATTTCTGTACCAACTTTAATTTCAGATTGTATTCAAGTGTTTATTCAATATAGTATTAAACTTTACACGTCTTATACAAAACGGAAACATTTGTACTAGGATATGCCACGTAAACGTTCAATTTTACTTAATACGGAGAATGAACTTTTAATAACTCTACTGGTAGAACAGTCTAGTGGGTGCTCTTATCTAGGTGGTGCAGAGAATCTTTTAAGATTACTCAGACTAAAACGCTACGTCTTATATAAAACGCCAAGTATATGTGACGAAAAAGTTGAAAGTGGCCGACAACATACAGCTTTTCAGAGAGCATCACGACCATACCTATGTAAATTTTTTACAACCAAACACCCCGTTTTACATAAAACGGACGCATGCATTCTCCCTATAAAAAGAATTCTAATATGTTTTCCGAAAAATCACAAAAATGCACATTAACACACCTGCAATCAATGAAGGTGGTGTCATTTTGAAGGGAAGGATGGCGGTAATAATAGAACTTCATTTCAAAACACATTCAGACAGCGTGACTCAACATCATTCCCGTCTATAAAATTGCCATGTCAGCTGTGTTTCAAATAAACTGTGGTTCGAACTACAAAAAGTTGTCTTTTAACGGAAACAAAGAAGGATTCCCAGACAGCTGGTTTTGTTGGGGTCTGTGAGAGTTACCTTTCTAGTACGTGCATAAGCAACGGTGGTCTTATGCGGTGGCTTTGATTTGTGTAATTTAATCTACAAAGTATAATTTTTGTATCAAATGTAGTTTGTAATTGTATTCACGTGTTTATTAATAATTTAGTACTCAATTCTGCCCGTCTTATACAAAACGGAAACATTTGTACTAGGATATTCCACGTAAACGTCCAATTTTACTTAATACGGAGAATGAACTTTTAATAACTCTACTGGCTATAACAGTCTAGTGGGTGCTCTTATCTAGGTGGTGCAGAGAATCTTTTAAGATTACTCAGACTAAAACGCTACGTCTTATATAAAACGCCAAGTATATGTGACGAAAAAGTTGAAAGTGGCCGACAACATACAGCTTTTCAGAGAGCATCACGACCATACCTATGTAAATTTTTTACAACCAAACACCCCGTTTTACATAAAACGGACGCATGCATTCTCCCTATAAAAAGAATTCTAATATGTTTTCCGAAAAATCACAAAAATGCACATTAACACACCTGCAATCAATGAAGGTGGTGTCATTTTGAAGGGAAGGATGGCGGTAATAATAGAACTTCATTTCAAAACACATTCAGACAGCGTGACTCAACATCATTCCCGTCTATAAAATTGCCATGTCAGCTGTGTTTCAAATAAACTGTGGTTCGAACTACAAAAAGTTGTCTTTTAACGGAAACAAAGAAGGATTCCCAGACAGCTGGTTTTGTTGGGGTCTGTGAGAGTTACCTTTCTAGTACGTGCATAAGCAACGGTGGTCTTATGCGGTGGCTTTGATTTGTGTAATTTAATCTACAAAGTATAATTTTTGTATCAAATGTAGTTTGTAATTGTATTCACGTGTTTATTAATAATTTAGTACTCAATTCTGCCCGTCTTATACAAAACGGAAACATTTGTACTAGGATATTCCACGTAAACGTCCAATTTTACTTAATACGGAGAATGAACTTTTAATAACTCTACTGGCTATAACAGTCTAGTGGGTGCTCTTATCTAGGTGGTGCAGAGAATCTTTTAAGATTACTCAGACTAAAACGCTACGTCTTATATAAAACGCCAAGTATATGTGACGAAAAAGTAGAAAGTGGCCGACAACATACAGCTTTTCAGAGAGCATCAAGACCATACCTATGTAAATTTTTTACAACCAAACACCCCGTTTTACATAAAACGGACGCATGCATTCTCCCTATAAAAAGAATTCTAATATGTTTTCCGAAAAATCACAAAAATGCACATTAACACACCTGCAATCAATGAAGGTGGTGTCATTTTGAAGGTAAGGATGGTGGTAATAGAAGAACTTCCAAAACACATCCAGGCAGCGTGACTCAACATCATTCCCGTCTATAAAATTGCCATGTCAGCTGTGTTTCAAATAAACTGTGGTTCGAACTACAAAAAGTTGTCTTTTAACGGAAACAAAGAAGGATTCCCAGACAGCTGGTTTTGTTGGGGTCTCTGAGAGTTATAACCCTTTCTACTACGTGCATAAGCAACGGTGGTCTTATGCGGTGGCTTTGATTTGTGTAATTTAATCTACAAAGTATAATTTTTGTATCAAATGTAGTTTGTAATTGTATTCACGTGTTTATTAATAATTTAGTACTCAATTCTGCCCGTCTTATACAAAACGGAAACATTTGTACTAGGATATTCCACGTAAACGTCCAATTTTACTTAATACGGAGAATGAACTTTTAATAACTCTACTGGCTATAACAGTCTAGTGGGTGCTCTTATCTAGGTGGTGCAGAGAATCTTTTAAGATTACTCAGACTAAAACGCTACGTCTTATATAAAACGCCAAGTATATGTGACGAAAAAGTAGAAAGTGGCCGACAACATACAGCTTTTCAGAGAGCATCAAGACCATACCTATGTAAATTATTTACAACCAAGCACCCCGTTTTACATGAAACGGACGCATGCATTCTCCCTATAAAAAGAATTCTAATATGTTTTCCGAAAAATCACAAAAATGCACATTAACACACCTGCTATCTATGAAGGTAGTTGTATCCTCACAAATGTATTTTTTTCGATTCTAGCTCACAAAGTCATGTGCTTTGATGAAGGTATAGATGGTAATAAAAGAACTTCGATAATACATTCAGACAGCGTGACTCAACATCATTCCCATTTAAAGTGGATTTGTCAGCGGGTTCCGTACATCCGCCGGAGGCAGAAGGCAACGAAGAGGCGGTTCGAAAGTACGCAACTTCAGCCTTCTAGCGGAACATCCGCCCAAACAATCATGCAAAGGCACCTCGCGGTTCAAAAGAGGACCGCGGGACTATACTTTTACGCCATGGGAGATTAATTTGTGTAATTCAATTTACAATACAAAATCTAATTTTTGGAACAAGTTTACTTTGTAATTGTATTCATGTTAATTTAGTTTTGCACGTTTAATACAAAACGGTACTCTTTAAACGCACTAAATGAGTAAATGGGGCATTCACATTGTGTCAGCCACAAAATGTGTCACTTCAAATGCTGAAACTATCTGAAAATTTGTCGTATTTCTAGGATGTTTAAGATAAAACGTAGCGTTATTGGCGCAATAAAGCACTTGTAAGACAAGTGACAGCCCATACAGTGAAAGTCATACGCCAAAGTACAGAGAATATACAATAGTTATTATTGCCAGTTTCCTAAGTTTTTCATCAAACGGAACGCCTTTTTTTAATAAAAATAGTGGGTAGGACAGTGTATTGGATAGATTTTGTCAGATAGTATATATTAACCATTTGCTCACATAGCACGTTTTGTATAATATGGTGCGTTTTATATCGCAAAAGTGACTTTATAAATTGTTACCTTACACTTGCAATATGTGATACCCCAAAAATGGAACAATATGGCTCTTAATATATCCCTCATGCCACACAATTCTAACACCAAACGTATTGACAAATTTAAATTTCTCGGATGGCGTGGCTCAACATCATTCCCATTTAAAGTGGATTTGTCCGCGGGTTCCGTACATCCGCCGGAGGCAGAAGGCAACGAAGAGGCGGTTCGAAAGTACGCAACTTCAGCCTTCTAGCGGAACATCCGCCCAAACAATCATGCAAAGGCACCTCGCGGTTCAAAAGAGGACCGCGGGACTATACTTTTACGCCATGGGAGATTAATTTGTGTAATTCAATTTACAATACAAAATCTAATTTTTGGAACAAGTTTACTTTGTAATTGTATTCATGTTTATTTAGTTTTGCACGTTTAATACAAAACGGTACTCTTTAAACGCACTAAATGAGTAAATGGGGCATTCACATTGTGTCAGCCACAAAATGTGTCACTTCAAATGCTGAAACTATCTGAAAATTTGTCGTATTTCTAGGATGTTTAAGATAAAACGTAGCGTTATTGGCGCAATAAAGCACTTGTAAGACAAGTGACAGCCCATACAGTGAAAGTCATACGCCAAAGTACAGAGAATATACAATAGTTATTATTGCCAGTTTCCTAAGTTTTTCATCAAACGGAACGCCTTTTTTTAATAAAAATAGTGGGTAGGACAGTGTATTGGATAGATTTTGTCAGATAGTATATATTAACCATTTGCTCACATAGCACGTTTTGTATAATATGGTGCGTTTTATATCGCATAAGTGACTTTATAAATTGTTACCTTACACTTGCAATATGTGATACCCCAAAAATGGAACAATATGGCTCTTAATATATCCCTCATGCCACACAATTCTAACACCAAACGTATTGACAAATTTAAATTTCTCGGATGGCGTGGCTCAACATCATTTGTAAATTCTTCCTTTTGCCTCGTACTCCACGATGAATGAACGGGAAGTTCCAGAGAAAACTCCAAGAGGATGCAAAAATATAGACTGTTTTGACCCAGTAAACAATGTACTTAAAACGTAACGTTTTATAGAAAACGTTACTTTTTATGGGTTCCGTTTTTATGTTTTCCTTCGACCGTCGATGTTTAAGTATCTCTTTGGAGACCCAATGAATTTTCAACAACTAACGCTACTGAAAAATCTCTCCGATTTATACAAAACTTACCGTTATTTCTAAGTTTTTCATCAAACGGAACGCCTTTTTTTAATAAAAATAGTGGGTAGGACAGTGTATTGGATAGATTTTGTCAGATAGTATATATTAACCATTTGCTCACATAGCACGTTTTGTATAATATGGTGCGTTTTATATCGCAAAGTGACTTTATAAATTGTTACCTTACACTTGCAATATGTGATACCCCAAAAATGGAACAATATGGCTCTTAATATATCCCTCATGCCACACAATTCTAACACCAAACGTATTGACAAATTTAAATTTCTCGGATGGCGTGGCTCAACATCATTTGTAAATTCTTCCTTTTGCCTCGTACTCCACGATGAATGAACGGGAAGTTCCAGAGAAAACTCCAAGAGGATGCCAAAATATAGACTGTTTTGACCCAGTAAACAATGTACTTAAAACGTAACGTTTTATAGAAAACGTTACTTTTTATGGGTTCCGTTTTTATGTTTTCCTTCGACCGTCGATGTTTAAGTATCTCTTTGGAGACCCAATGAATTTTCAACAACTAACGCTACTGAAAAATCTCTCCGATTTATACAAAACTTACCGTTATTTCTAAGTTTTTTTGACCTTTTACTTTCAACTTTAAGACTGAATTATATCACTCTGAACTCAATCAACGGATGATATAAGGAGTATATTATATAAGACTAAATTAAATACAAAAAACATCGTTTATAACAAAGATTAACCGTTACAAGGCATAATCCATATGGTCAAATAAAAATTACACAAAAAGAATATAACATAAGCACGAGGACAAATGATATCAGTGGCGTGATTTTGAAGATGTTGAGTCACGTTATCTGATTATATGATAGTTTCATCTCTTGTATCGCGGGTGCAATAACTTCCGCTTGGTATCATGTTACAAAGGGAAAACAAATGTGGTAGCCTAAATAATGTGTATGAGTTATCTGTAAAAGAAAAACGAGAAACGATCTTTATATATACAAAATTGTTCAGTTCCACGTTTTACATAAAACGGTGGGTTTTGATGGCCACTTGCCGTGTCACAGCTTTTAGATATATATATATATATATATATATATATATATATATATATATATATATATATATATATATATATATATATATATATATATATATATATATATACATATATCAGATAAAATAAGGTGTATGTAGTGTAAAATAATATATATATATATACAACTTTTTAGATCAGAGTTATACTTAAAACGTAACGTTTTATAGAAAACGTTACTTTTTATGGGTTCCGTTTTTATGTTTTCCTTCGACCGTCGATGTTTAAGTATCTCTTTGGAGACCCAATGAATTTTCAACAACTAACGCTACTGAAAAATCTCTCCGATTTATACAAAACTTACCGTTATTTCTAAGTTTTTTTGACCTTTTACTTTCAACTTTAAGACTGAATTATATCACTCTGAACTCAATCAACGGATGATATAAGGAGTATATTATATAAGACTAAATTAAATACCCCAAAAATGGAACAATATGGCTCTTAATATATCCCTCATGCCACACAATTCTAACACCAAACGTATTGACAAATTTAAATTTCTCGGATGGCGTGGCTCAACATCATTTGTAAATTCTTCCTTTTGCCTCGTACTCCACGATGAATGAACGGGAAGTTCCAGAGAAAACTCCAAGAGGATGCAAAAATATAATAATGGTTTGATTATAGATATTAGAAAATATATAAAACAGACGTGCGACGGATATTTCTCACATTGCTTTAGCATGCGTGGTCCTCTAAAGAAAGTGGCCGAAAACTCACAGATGCGTGATACATAAAACGGTGGGTTTTGATGGCCACTTGCCGTGTCACAGCTTTTAGTCGTGTCATAGGGGCCGATCTGACCAGTTCTGTCCAAAATATAGACTGTTTTGACCCAGTAAACAATGTACTTAAAACGTAACGTTTTATAGAAAACGTTACTTTTTATGGGTTCCGTTTTTATGTTTTCCTTCGACCGTCGATGTTTAAGTATCTCTTTGGAGACCCAATGAATTTTCAACAACTAACGCTACTGAAAAATCTCTCCGATTTATACAAAACTTACCGTTATTTCTAAGTTTTTTTTGACCTTTTACTTTCAACTTTAAGACTGAATTATATCACTCTGAACTCAATCAACGGATGATATAAGGAGTATATTATATAAGACTAAATTAAATACAAAAAACATCGTTTATAACAAAGATGAAGCGTTACAAGCCATAATCCATATAAGAGGAAAAAACCATATGACTCGGCCCATACATTGTGACAAAACCGAAATGAAACCATACAGGCCATAATCCATATGGTCAAATAAAAATTACACAAAAAGAATATAACATAAGCACGAGGACAAATGATATCAGTGGCGTGATTTTGAAGATGTTGAGTCACGTCCTGAATTCTCATTTAATATCCAATATAATTGAACTCTGTCATCTGAATCTGATGTTGAGTCACGTTATCCGAATATGTGGTAGCTTCACGTCTTGGATAAACGGCGTAAGTCGTTGCCTTCGTCTCATGATGAACCAGAAAGAGAAATGAAAGATAGTATGAAATGAACTGGAAGACAAACCTTATTTATAATAAAATTTAAGATATCCCGTTTTATATAAAACTTGGCGTTTTAAACCGAACAGTGGCCGACATACTGACAGTCAGTATTTTAGTCTTGTCATGTCAAACGCATTACTATGTCCGTCCTTGACGATGATCATTTTTTTTTTTTTTTTTTTTTTTTTTTTTTTTTTTTTTTTTTTTTTTTTTTTTTTTTTTTTTTTTTTTTTTTTTTTTTTTTTTTTTTTTTTTTTTTTTTTTTTTTTTTTTTTTTTTTTTTTTTTTTTTTTTTTTTTTTTTTTTTTTTTTTTTTTTTTTTTTTTTTTTTTTTTTTTTTTTTTTTTTTTTTTTTTTTTTTTTTTTTTTTTTTTTTTTTTTTTTTTTTTTTTTTTTTTTTTTTTTTTTTTTTTTTTTTTTTTTTTTTTTTTTTTTTTTTTTTTTTTTTTTTTTTTTTTTTTTTTTTTTTTTTTTTTTTTTTTTTTTTTTTTTTTTTTTTTTTTTTTTTTTTTTTTTTTTTTTTTTTTTTTTTTTTTTTTTTTTTTTTTTTTTTTTTTTTTTTTTTTTTTTTTTTTTTTTTTTTTTTTTTTTTTTTTTTTTTTTTTTTTTTTTTTTTTTTTTTTTTTTTTTTTTTTTTTTTTTTTTTTTTTTTTTTTTTTTTTTTTTTTTTTTTTTTTTTTTTTTTTTTTTTTTTTTTTTTTTTTTTTTTTTTTTTTTTTTTTTTTTTTTTTTTTTTTTTTTTTTTTTTTTTTTTTTTTTTTTTTTTTTTTTTTTTTTTTTTTTTTTTTTTTTTTTTTTTTTTTTTTTTTTTTTTTTTTTTTTTTTTTTTTTTTTTTTTTTTTTTTTTTTTTTTTTTTTTTTTTTTTTTTTTTTTTTTTTTTTTTTTTTTTTTTTTTTTTTTTTTTTTTTTTTTTTTTTTTTTTTTTTTTTTTTTTTTTTTTTTTTTTTTTTTTTTTTTTTTTTTTTTTTTTTTTTTTTTTTTTTTTTTTTTTTTTTTTTTTTTTTTTTTTTTTTTTTTTTTTTTTTTTTTTTTTTTTTTTTTTTTTTTTTTTTTTTTTTTTTTTTTTTTTTTTTTTTTTTTTTTTTTTTTTTTTTTTTTTTTTTTTTTTTTTTTTTTTTTTTTTTTTTTTTTTTTTTTTTTTTTTTTTTTTTTTTTTTTTTTTTTTTTTTTTTTTTTTTTTTTTTTTTTTTTTTTTTTTTTTTTTTTTTTTTTTTTTTTTTTTTTTTTTTTTTTTTTTTTTTTTTTTTTTTTTTTTTTTTTTTTTTTTTTTTTTTTTTTTTTTTTTTTTTTTTTTTTTTTTTTTTTTTTTTTTTTTTTTTTTTTTTTTTTTTTTTTTTTTTTTTTTTTTTTTTTTTTTTTTTTTTTTTTTTTTTTTTTTTTTTTTTTTTTTTTTTTTTTTTTTTTTTTTTTTTTTTTTTTTTTTTTTTTTTTTTTTTTTTTTTTTTTTTTTTTTTTTTTTTTTTTTTTTTTTTTTTTTTTTTTTTTTTTTTTTTTTTTTTTTTTTTTTTTTTTTTTTTTTTTTTTTTTTTTAATATTTCGGTTGTTCTTTAGTTAGTTTTTCGTTGTTTTAATGTTTAGTGTTGTTGTTTTTATGCTCATTTGACTGTCTTTTTGCATGTTTGATCTTCTTGTTAACTCTTGTTGTTTTTTACAGGTTTTATCCTTTGTTTTGCCCCTTTGGCTACTTTCTTGCAGCAAATTGAAAGCTCTTTTGGGATTTTTTTGGTTGTTTATTGTAGATTCAATGTGTACATTTTTTGGTTGTTTCAAGGCTGTTTTGGTTGTTGTTCTCCTGCTGTTTTAGCTGCTAATTTGCAGCTAATTGGAAGCTATGTGACTGCTATTTGGAAGTTGTTTTGAGGCTGTTTTGGCTGTTGTTTTGTAGGTTTAATGTGCAGATTTTCATGGCTGTTATGGGGCTTTTTGGTTGATGTTTCGTGCAGTTTTGCAGCATATTTGAGGCTGTTTTGAAGCAAGTTGTGTGGTTGTTGTTTGGTAAGTTCCATACTGCTGTTGTTTTGCTTGTTTGCTGCAAATTACAAGATATGTATAGTTCTTATTATTAAGGCATTAAGCAATATGTATACAAGGGTAGAGACGATGACCACTAAGTTATAATGAAACACCTTGTGAAAATATCAGATTGTTTTAGTGATATGAAGCCTTATCCTTTGTGTTTATGCAGGTTAGTTTACTCAGAGACAAATTTATTAAGGAGCAAAGCAAGATTATATTCACAGAGGTAGCTCAACTTTTTTATTATCTCTTATGAATACTTTGTGAAGATAAGTTTTCACATAGGTATGATCCTTTCATATACTTCAATTTTATTTCAAACAAATACAACTATTTTCTTCAAATAATCACATTGCTAATTGCTTGCTTGATTGGTTCTATTATGTTTCTTTTCTGCTCCCTTTGTTTGTCCCTCTTCAGCTGCACCTTTCCCATGCTACCCTTCGTATTCTGGCCCTATCTCCACTCCGTGTTTTCTTCCGCTCCTTTCGCACTTACTATTGCTCTACCGGTATTTTCCCCGTTTCTTCGATTATCGCCCACTTTCTGCGGCTTGTAGCTCATTTCTTTCCCCTCGCTCCTCCTTCCCTCGATACCTTCTTGTCTTTTCATTCTCTCACTTTCGCTTCCTCATCTGCTTATGTCACTTTTCTCATCTGTACTATCCCTTCACCCCCTGAACTTCCCATATTTGGGGATCCCTTCTTATTGTCACGTTGCCGTTCTGCGCGTGGTTTTTTTTTTCTTTGTTCTTCTACTCCTTTTTTTGCTCCCTCTCTCCCCGTCGTTTCCAAACCGCTACTGCACCTTTTGTACGCGCATTAGCTCTCTCTCGGTAATTGTCACTGCTGTTTCTGCTTGGGTAGTTCCGCCTCCTCCCTTTGTTATACTTCGCCCAGCCTTTTTGAGACTCCATTCCTTCGCTCTCGTCCTTTCTGTCCCGGTGCCTCCGCCCTCCCTTTCCATTACCTTCCTTATCCGGCCCGTATTTTGTTCGATTGTTCGTCTTTACCTAGACTGTTCCACTTTTTCGTCTTTCATGTTTCCTCTTACGTATGTTTCTCCCCGTTATTTTGTGAGATGGCTTCTGTTCGTTTCCTTTTTACTCCTCGATACTCCTCGTTGTTCTATTTTGCTGCTTTCTCTTTCGTTCTCTTCCCGATTCTTGTTCGGTGCACCGTTTTTACTTTCTGTTCTTTGTCTTCTACTCGTCTTTTCCTAGCCTCCACTACTGTTACTTCTGTTTCGCTTGTGTATGCACCTTGCTCTTGTCACACTACCCTCACTCTGTTGTCCTTGACTTACTTTTTTTCTTTTTTCGTATTTGGCTTCCCCTTTTTTCCCCCTTATCTCCTTTTTATTTTCTTCCTTTCTTATATCGCTTCGCCACCTTGTCTTTTTTTTTCTTTCATTCTTCTTTTTTTTCTTATTTATTCTTATTCTCTCTCTGTTCTTTCTTACTGTTCCCACCCCCACCCTCGCTGTTTGTTCCCTCACCTCCTGAACTCCAAATCCTTCCTAACGTCCTCCTTTTCCTATTTATTCTTTCTTTCTACCATCCTCCCCTCTTTTACTTCTCGGTATTCTCATGTCCTTCCGCTGTTCCTGCTCGCCTCCTGTCTTTATGGTGCCTCTCCTCCCTATAGGCTCTCGATCTTTCTTTTTCCTGGCTACTTCCTTTGCCCCGTGTAGCCCTCTGCCTACCGCTTTATCTTTATAATATCTTCGCTATCCCCTATTCTTGTTTCTCCACTTTCCATTTCCCTTCCGGTTTTCCGATCTGCGTTTTTCTTTTTATTTTACTTGTATTTAGTTTTCCTTCCCTTTCTTGCCTTGACTCAGTCTCCACCCGAATCCCTTCCTCTGCTTTTGCTTCTCTATTCGTCTCTGCAATTTTAGCCTGTGTTTTTATGCTAGATGGTAACGCTTATTATTTCCCTTTCTTTACTGAACTGATCTCCCTGTCTCTTAATGGCCCGCACTTTTGTCTTTTTCTATTTTTTCCTCGTGCGGACTCCTTCGTTTTCGCTAGTTTTCTCACCCCCCTTCCCTCGTCGGTCCTGTAATCTTCATTTTTCTTCGTTTCTTTCCATCCCTTTAACTTCTGTTCCCTTTCGTTTCCTATCCCATCTTTCCCTTGCTTTCGTTACCTTTTGGTCTTTTGGATCGTAGAGCTCTTTTTCTTGTTTTAGCCGCTTTCGACATTCTGCTTATCTTTGTTCTTCTTTATCCTTTTTTTTTCACATAGGTATGATCCTTTCATATACTTCAATTTTATTTCAAACAAATACAACTATTTTCTTCAAATAATCACATTGCTAATTGCTTGCTTGATTACCCTAAATCCCTAATGCTATTACTTTCTGGTTGTTGGCCGAATTTTAATCTGTTCAGGTCACAGAGAAGCCAAGAATGCCCAATATGTTGGCAGGAGATTGTGTTAAAAGATCCAGCCATGTACATACATTCTGGTGAAGTAGAGTAATACTACATAAGTTATTTGATCTTTTTGTTTTAGCTTATTGCAGCACAATCTGTTGATTGGCTTAACTTAGTTGTAGATGCATGTAATAAGAGTTGTTATACCTAAATATTTGTTTTGAACCTAGTCAATGACCGGGCATTGAGCTAGATTGTATTCACTAATGTTGCTTATATGTTTCCAGGAATGTTCTTCTTTCTTACTTTTGACTTGGATATCATAGGAAAAGAGAAATGCTTGATGTCGGAATGAACGAAAATGCAATGTTGATGTATGTTAGGACCAGTTTACTGGTAAACTGGCCAGTCTCCAGTTGCACCTGGAGACCAGTGAAACTGGAGACCCAGATTTGTCCAGAAATATATTGAAGTCCAGTTGCAACGTACAGTCAACGCAACTGAAGACTTCCTCCAGTTGAGAACTGACCAAGTTGAAGACATTCCAGTTGAAGTCGAAGACAACAAATGGAAGATAGAGAATGACAATGGCAGCGAAGCCCAGTTGACATTCTAGTCAGTTACAAACTGGAGACTTCAGTGGAAAGCTCTTACAAAGCTTTACACTGATTACGAGGAATTGACTTTTATGCTTTATGTGTTACCCGGATAATAAGATTCATCTTATTATTTAAGTAATAAAAGGTACATAAAGCTGGTTGAATAAAGTTGCTTTATGCTGCTACTTTACACTGCATTTTAAGGAATTAAATGATATTCCTTAAATGCTCTCAACCACATTTGTACGGCCAAAGTTAACATCCCAATGTTAACTTTGCCTATAAATACAAGTCATTGCACAACCAAGAATATCAACTTCTTCGAAAACACTTCGATAGAATTCACACTTTGCATACCTGCAATATTCTTGGTGAACTTGTGCAATATTCTCTCAATCGTTAAAAGAACATTTCACAACTTTAAGTGTTTCGATTGTTTGAGAAATTCCAAGTGTAGATCAATTGTAGTTCATAGGTTGTTAGGATATTTACATACTTTGTATTATCTTGGTTCCGCAACAACCTTGTAATTTATTTAAAGTTAATAAATAAATTACACTTGAAAATTACATATTGTCTCAACAATTTACTTTACAAGTTTTATTATTGCATTGTTCTTTACTTATTGTCACTTAAATAAGTAATCTATCTAGAACTTGGTATATACTCTCTATAACTGGTCGTCTCCAGTTCAGAGCTTATATTGCAAAGTAACTCCACCATCGACATTGAGGTGTCTTCAGGTAGTACCATCTATTGAGTTGGGACTTACAAGTGGTATCAGAGCAGAAGGCTAATAAACTTGCCTAGATCTGCTAAGATGAACACTACTGAAGGTGGAGATGGTTATGGTTCAGGTGAAAACCCATTGAATAATAAGCACAATCTTTTCAAAATGTTAATACTAACCCTCCTCCTCCTACTACCCCAAATCACGTCCATGTACATTATTCTAACACTCCTGTTCCAAAATTTGATGGAAACAGTGAGACTTTTGGTACATGGAAGGCTAGAATGATTTTGCATTTTGGTGGGATAGAGAGGTATATGTTGAAAATCCTTAAGGATGGACCATATATACCCATGTCTCTTGGGGTAAGTCCTCTTCTTGATCCAACGGGAAGAAGAGGTTCAAGAGAAAAGCTTGAAGACCATTGGTCTGATGAGGATCGTAGACTTGTAGATCTGGACACCAGACTCAAGAACATGATCCTTGGAGCTGTCCCTGAAGATCTAATTCCAACACTTGTGTTGTTCCCTAGTGCAAAGTCAATGTGGATGAATTAGTTATTCAGTTTGAAGGAGGTGATGACACTATTGTCACCAGAAAAGTTGCTTTGAACAAGAAGTATGAATCCTTCTTTCCCTTGCCCAATGAAAGTCTAACTGGTACTACACCAGATTTTCTAGCCTCATTAATCAGTTGAGAGGCTTGGGTGTAGAGAAGGATAAGGATATTCTTCTTGAGAAGTTTTGTGATATTCTTCCTTCCAAATGGGAAAACATGGTTCTTGTCTTAAGACAAGGTAAAACCTTGCACAGCCATACTCTTGCATAGCTCTATGGAGCCTTCAGATTCACTGAAGATAATAATGCTGCAAGACTGGTGGCTGAGCAAGATGCCATGAACCATGCCCAGAGTCCCAAGGTTGCTAGTGTAACTGAGCGACCTTGTGCTGCTTTAATGTCTGCAGAGAGTGTCCAGGTACACTCAATGAAGGAGATGTTAAACAGTTTCTTGAACTCTGGTCTGACCACTGAAATCAGTGATGGTTGTGATGAAACTGACGATGATGATCTGGTAGCCATGATTGCTAAAACCTTTAACAGGTTTAAGCATAAATCTAAAAGATCTAATGGCCCAAACAATGCTTCCAGCTCCAGCTCTCTGGATAAAACCAATCTTACCTGCTATAAATGCGGTAAGAAAGGTCACTTTATGAAGGAATGCAGATCTAGTCAGTTGAACAACCAAACTGGCCCCCTGTCCCTAATTTCAATCGGCCTGATGATAGCTACAAAGCTAAATACAAGAAGCTTAAGGCCCAGATTGCCCTCCTGTCCATGGAAAGGAAAAGGATCAGTGCTTAATGGCACAAACTGAGGGAAAATGGGAGTACTCTGATGACTCATCAGCTGATGAAGAAGAGGAAAGGGACATGTGTTTCATGGCCTTGGAAGATCAACAGCAACATGTGGCAAAAGAAGATGTCATCACTGGAAGATGGGTGGACATCATCTTGAAAAAGGTATGTGACTATGACAACCAAGTTGACCCTGAACTGAAACTGGACCTGGCTGAATCATTAAGTGGTGATTTAGCTTTTGTGGAAACTGTAAGAGCAGATAGTGAAAGATATCTTGACACTATCTTAATTGAACTGAACAATGTTAAGCCACAACTTAATGATTTACAAAGTGTCCAGTTGGCTCTCAAGGAGTCAGTTTTAAAAATTGAGGCTTTGGAACTGATAATCAAAAATTATTTTCTGATCTTGAAAAAGAACAAAAGATTATCAAGTCATGGGTAAAAGCATCTGGTAAAAACTATGATGCATTTTCTAGAACTATCGATGCCCAGAAGAATGCATGGAAATCTGGAGATCTGGAGATGGCAGCTCTCATACCAGATCTTCATGCATTGCCTCCAGCTCTCAGGTTGAAACATCCTTATGATCAACCTGAAGCTGTTGAAACTGAACCCATTGAGATCACCCCCATTGAGGTTAAAACTGGAGCCAAACAGGCTAAAGCTCCAGTCAAAAAGGCCACTGGTAACAAGCCTTTACCTCAAAAGTCTAAGGAGCCCAAGACTCAAAAGACTAAAACTCCAGCTGAACCAAGGTCCAAGTTCAGGAGCCTGATGAAAACAATATTTTATTTAAACTGGAAAGTCAACTCCAACTTTTGTCTCGACAGGTTCAGAGTTGTACTGCCCGGATTAAAAATCTGGAAGGAGGTTCATCACCTCCAGTTTTGAAACAAAATATTAAAACCCCCTTCAAAACTAAAACTGATAAGAAAAAGGGGAGTAGGTATCAAATACCAATCGTTTTTACTCCTGCACCTGGATCTGGTGAAAAAGATCCAGATGCAACCTCAAGTTCTACACCACAACAATCAACTTTGACTTCTGTAGAGAAGTCCAGTGAACCCATCAAGAAAAGATGGGTTCACAAAAAGTAATGATGATTTTGGGTGTGCAGGGCGATCGAAAGAAGAATATCTGGTATCTGGACAGCGCTGCTGGCCGGACTATGACCGGATGTAAGCCCCTGCTTGAAGAGTTCACTGTCCAAGATGGACCGACAGTGACGTTTGGTATGATCAAAGTGGAAAGACTGAAGGATATGGTGTGCTCAATAATGGACAAGTCGAATTCAAAAGAGTTGCATTTGTGAATGGTTTGAAATACAACCTGATCAGTGTCAGCCAACTTTGTGATGATGGCTTCAGAGTTTTGTTCGATATTGCTCAAGGCACCATATTTAACAAGGATTGGAAAGTGGTGATGGTTGCACCAAGAAAAGGAATGTGCACATCATGGATATGGAACCAGCTCCAAAAGAGCAGTGCTTCTATACCAAAGCTGATGAGGACACCAACTGGCTGTGGCATAAAAGATTATCCCATCTTAATTTCAAAAATAATAACAAGTTGTCTCGCAAACAACTGGTTGATGGGATACCTCAAATTTCTTTCAATAAAGAAAAGCCATGTCTAGGGTGTGAGATGGGCAAGCAGAAAAGGGCCAGTTTCAAAACTAGGCAAAACTTTAGCATCACTGAACCTCTTCACATGCTACATATGGATCTCTTTGGTCCAGTGAATGTTCAAACTAGAGCTGGAAAGAAAGTACACTCTAGTTGTGGTTGATGAATTCACCAGATACTGCTGGGTGGTATTCCTCAGATCCAAAAGTGATGCACCTGCTGAAATAATCTCTCTCATCAAAAGAATTGAACTCAAGTATACTCGAAAAGTCTGTCAGTTGCGAAGTGATAATGGTACTGAATTTCAAAATAAGGTACTTGAAACATTTTGCAATGACACTGGCATCTCTCAAAACTTCTCATCAGCACACTCTCCAGAGCAGAATGGAGTTGTGGAAAGAAAGAATCGCACACTGATAGAAGCAGCCAGAAGTATGCTATCTGAATCAGGTCTTCCCACCAGTTTTTGGGCTGAAGCAGTTGCAACTGCTTGTCACACCCAAAACCGGTCAGTCTACATCAAGAGACATCAGAAGACTGCCTATGAAGTACTCAGGAATCGTAAACCAAATATTGGATATTTTCATGTATTTGGTTGTCCCAGTTTATATTTTAAACGATTCCAGTCAGCTTGGAAAGTTTGATGCAAAAGCTGATGAAGGGGTATTTTTAGGCTATTCAGATATTCGAAAGGCCTTTAGAGTTTAAAATTATAGACTCCAAAAGGTTCATGAGACAATTCATGTCACATTCGACGAATCAACTGAAGCAATCAACAAGGACCAAGCCTTGATATTACTCCAGTCGTTCCAATCAATTTTGACGAAACTGACCAAGTTCATCAGTCAGTTGTTTCACCAAAAGATGTTTCCAGTTACAACAAATTGGAACCAGTAAGAAGAAGAACACCACCAGTGACACATCATTCTATCCCTCCATCAATTTCAACTTACCACAAGAATTGGTGATTGGATCTGATGTACGTGCCACTCCAATATCAGCATCAGTTCAAACTCCAACCTCTCCAGTTCTTAAAGAAATGCCTTTGAATGAAGAATTTCATGATGCAAATCGTGACCTCATTGACTCTGATGAGGATTTAGAAGTAGTTGGGACTGATCCTCCTCCAAATGCTACTGTAACTGAAGAAGATCGCCAGGTGACTTGCACTGATATTGTTTTACACCAGCCTAGTCAATACACTAGATGGACTCGAGCACATCCAATTGAACAGATTGTGGGAGATCCAAATAGTGGGGTTCAGACTAGAAGAGCCACCAGTGAGCAATGCTTAAGCGTCACCTTCTTATCTTTAATTGAACCAAAGAAGATTGACGAGGCTATGGCAGACCCAAGCTGGTGGAAGCTATGCAAGAAGAGCTCGTTCAGTTTGAAAGGAACAATGTTTGGGAGCTTGTTCCTTGTCCACCAGGGTTAAAGAAAGAACCCATTGGTAACAGATGGGTCTACCGAAACAAAATGGATGAAGATGGCCATGTTGTAAGAAACAAGGCCAGACTAGTTGCCCAGGGTTATTGTCAAGAAGAGGGCGTTGACTTTGATGAAACTTTTGCTCCAGTTGCAAGACTTGAAGCCATAAGAATATTTCTGGCTTATGCAGCCCATCTGCAGTTCAAGGTCTCCAGATGGATGTCAAAAGTGCGTTCCTAAATGGAACATTGGAAGAAGAAGTTTATGTTAAGCAGA
This sequence comes from Erigeron breviscapus, assembly GCA_034093135.1. Taxonomy (NCBI): domain Eukaryota; kingdom Viridiplantae; phylum Streptophyta; class Magnoliopsida; order Asterales; family Asteraceae; genus Erigeron; species Erigeron breviscapus. The sequence goes on along the minus strand of CM067171.1, from coordinate 48,297,677 downwards.
CTCCAGGTTTCATCGATGAGAAGCATCCTCATTGGGTTTATAGACTGAACAAAGCATTGTATGGGCTAAGACAAGCCCCAAGAGCCTGGTATGATACTTTAACTAAACATCTTCTTAAAAATGGCTTTCAAAGAGGTGCAATAGATAATACCTTGTTTATCTTGAAAGAAAGAGGTAATATCTTATTGGTACAAATTTATGTTGATGACATTGTTTTGGTTCAACTGATGATGCAATGTGTAAAAAGTTTTCTAAAATCATGTCATCTGAGTATGAGATGAGTTTAATGGGTGAATTAACATTTTTTTAGGTCTTCAGATTAAGCAAACTGAAAATGGAATTTTCATAAACCAAGGAAAATATGTCAGAGATTTGTTAAGAAAATACAAATATGATTCAATCCCATCGAAAAACACACATTGCAGCACCATTAAATTTGGACTCTGACCCAACTGGCAAACCAGTGAACATCACTGACTATCGTGGTATGGTTGGTTCACTGATGTATTTAACTGCCAGTCGACCAGATATAATGTTTGCAACATGTTTATGTGCCAGGTTTCAGGCTAACCTAAAGAATCACATTTGCACGCTGTAAAGCGTATCTTTAGATACCTGAAAGGGTGTCCTAATCTTGGTCTTTGGTACCCCAAAGGCTCAGGATTAGATCTAATGGGTTATTCTGATCATGCAGGTTGTAAGATAGATAGAAAATCAACAACTGGTGGTTGTCATTTCCTTGGAGGAAAACTGGTAAGTTAGACCAGCAAGAAGCAGACTTCAGTCTCTATGTCCACTGCTGAGGCAGAGTACATTTCTGCGGCCAGTTGCTGTGCCCAGATTCTCTGGATCAAGAACCAGTTAATAGATTATGGTCAAAAGTATAAAAGGACCCCAATCTTTTGTGACAACACCAGTGCAATTGCTATATCTCACAACCCAGTGATGCACTCCAAAACAAAGCATATTGACATCAGGTGTCATTTTATTCGTGATCATGTTATGAAAGGAGACATTGAATTACATTTCATCCCCACTGACAAACAGTTAGCTGATGTTTTTACAAAACCTCTCGATGAGAAAACCTTTAAACATCTCATCAGCGAACTGGGAATGTTAAATCCTTAAAACTGGAGATTTCTTTGTTATTGAACGCGTCAGTGACACTGATGAAGTTCTCCAGTGAGGAGGTCCAGATAATCTTTGCTCGCCAGGCTATCAAACGCCTTTGTGATACTATCTTGGCACTAATTGATTTCTGGATCATCATTTTAGGGGGAAAGACTCAAAATAATTTTCTGACTAAAATTCGTTTTTGTTTGAAAATGGCAACTGGAGAACTCTTCAGTTGGAAACTGGCACTGGACTGATCCTCCAGTTACCAGGTTCAGTCTTGTCTTTTTTTATAACGTTACAAATACTTGGTCATTATGTGTGACACGTGATGATACTCGAGTGTTTTAAACCACTTGATATCGTGATCTGACGTGTTTGAAACCATTTTAGTACTTGACAACTGTTTATATTGGGAAAACAAAAAGTGAGTGGGCGCGTGGGTAAGATAAGCCGTCGTAGCATTTAATGTTGACATGGTAACATTTAATGCTGACATGGTAAATTATGATTTTATTTCAAAATTCAAACTTATTTTGTAAAAATATCTACAAAATTGATTTTGTTAAATAAAATATAATTTTTGGTATTTCATTGGGATCTTGAATTCCTTATAAATACCCTTATTTACTCCGAACTCATTTACTTCCTTCTACATTCTTTCATTTACTTCCCAATCATCTAAATTGCTTCATTTCTCTCTCTGCTTCATAAATCAAGAACCCTAATCCCTAAATTTCAATTTCATTTTCCAATGGCACATAGATCATCCCGTTCAAGAGATGTAAATCTCTTGACTGTTCCATATGCTCCTTCACAGATGTCAAACCGGCATCTGGTGCTCCTAGTAATGCTTCGGTCATCAAACTCAATCCAAATAATCCGATGGCAAGCTTACAAGGATCTCAAGGGTCCAATACCCTTATTGGTAGAATCCAAAATTTTTGAAGGATTCTCCAATAGGACCCTCATTCTCTCTAAACCCACGCAAGATGTTTCACGACTACTTGTGTGAGTTTTGGTACACTGCTACTCTTTCTTCTGATTGTTCTTCCACCACTTTCACATTAAAAGGTGGAACAGTCCAGTGTACCTTATCAGCAGATGTGTTGAGGGATGCCTTACACCTCAACTACTGGAGAGAGGGTGAATCTCCAGTTGTCTTACCCCAAATATTAATTTCTGTCAAGTCCTCCTAGAAATGGGACATAAGGAGTGCTTGGACAATGGGGTTTTGAAGACGAAGGGTGCGATGACCATGAAGGGTCTTACACCTTCATGGAGGTATTTTTTCATCCACCTGGTGGAGAGTATGGGTGGGAGTTCTGGTGGTCTTGACCAGATTAACTCCTCACAAGCAGAGATGGCATACTGCTTGTGGAATGGATTGAGAGTAGACTTTGCCGATATCTTGTTCAGAAGCCTAGTACAAAAACTGAAGGGCACCAGGGGAGTTTGTATCCCCTTCTCAAGGTTTCTCTCTCTCTGCTTTCAACAAATTATGGGCAGTGAAGCATACAAGCACAGATTCACCTTACACTGTGCCAGATTTGTTGAGGAATTTAGACTCTCTAGTATCTGAAGCTGGAGAGGTCGAGATTCCAGATCGAATGCACTGGCATTTGCTAAAACTGATGCACCTTTGGAAAGTGAATCAGAAAGACAACTGGGCGGGCCTCAAAATAATGAGGGACCCTCCAGTTCGTCTAATGTTATGGTTGAGGATAGAGCAACCATAACTGAGGCAACTCCAAAAACATCTATCCCTGGTGAAGATACCTCAGTATCTGATCCTCCAACATATGCCCATCCAGGAAACTGGGGAAGGTCATCTGGGGACTGACCTTTCTGGTCAGCCCTCAGTTACATTCATGGATCTGGACATGAATGTTAATGACGAGGAAATCCTTATAGAATCTTCGGATTCTGAAGGTACTGCTTCAGACTTGGAGATTTTTGATTCTGCTGTACCAGATCAAAACCCTTCATCTCCAGTCTCGCTTTCAGATGCATCAATTTCACTTTCACCATCCCAACAAAATGAGCCTACGATATATTCCATTCCCAACTTATAACTATATGTCTGGAAACAGACGTATGACACCTTCACCATCTGGGCAATTCTCACTCCTTCGAGAAATGCCACCCCCCCCACCGCCGCCGTTGTTCACACCTGAGCATTCTCAGCATGAACAACACATTGAACTTCCAGTCCTTTCTTCTACCACCACTCCTACTATTTCTTCAACTGCTGGTATGTCAACTGGGGAGACTTCTCTAAGTTTGCCTCCTCCAGTTGCTCCAGTAGTAACTGCTGCTGGTCCAGTGACACCTTCTCCTCCGTCACTGGACAGTCAAGTTGTCTCTGTACAAGCCAATCTCCAAAACCTTCTCACCAGGGTGGAGGAGATTCAAAAGACACTTGACAAAAACACCAAGTCTTTCTCCAGATACCACAAGGATCACTTGACAAATATTAAAGTGGTTGATCTGGGGATTAACAAGTTTTCATCTAATGAAGACTTGGTGTTGAAGAAGCTGAATGAGTTGGTCACTGGCTGCAACAATCTGGCAGGTACTTTAAAAGAAGCCTTTGACCTCACTCAGTCCAAGGTTACAACCTCAATCTCCAACTTGCTGGGAAACACTGTTAGAACATCAAAAGTTGATTTGAAAGAGATTGAAAGGCAGGTAAAGGAATTGATTGAAAACCTGGCCTAGATGTAACTGGCTTGGACAGCAGTTAATGACTTCAGGTGGTCAGAAGATAGATGAAACGCTGGGTGCAAGAGAAGCACAATTCATTGAAAGGGTGATATCTGAGATCACCAAGCTGGCCACTCTTCAGGTTGATCTGGCCCCACTCAAAATGAGATCAACCAGTTAAGGGGCAGCATTGATAACTTGAACACCCAGGTTTCACTTCATGCTCAATCTTTGGATAAACTGACAACTGAAGTAGAAAGCTTGAAGAAGAAGGATGAAGAAGTGAAGGATAAGGTGGTTTCTGGTCTGGATGAAGA
>CM067171.1:48214835-48292541 GCA_034093135.1 Erigeron breviscapus | reverse complement strand
ATTTTTTTTTTTTTTTTTTTTTTTTTTTTTTTTTTTTTTTTTTTTTTTTTTTTTTTTTTTTTTTTTTTTTTTTTTTTTTTTTTTTTTTTTTTTTTTTTTTTTTTTTTTTTTTTTTTTTTTTTTTTTTTTTTTTTTTTTTTTTTTTTTTTTTTTTTTTTTTTTTTTTTTTTTTTTTTTTTTTTTTTTTTTTTTTTTTTTTTTTTTTTTTTTTTTTTTTTTTTTTTTTTTTTTTTTTTTTTTTTTTTTTTTTTTTTTTTTTTTTTTTTTTTTTTTTTTTTTTTTTTTTTTTTTTTTTTTTTTTTTTTTTTTTTTTTTTTTTTGTCTGTTCATGTGTTGTCCTATTTTTTTTTTGTTTACAAAGCCACGTTTAACCAAAAACGTCACTTATCTGAGCCCTCCAACTGAAGTCACTATGTTAGTCGATGTCCTCCCACAAGTTATTATGATTTCTTTAAATTAAACACAAAAAACAGTTTTTGGACGAACAGCGTATTACCTTAAACGGAGCGTCTTATGGTCACAAGTGATTGGCTGACAGTATTTAACTACTAATAAACATGTATGTAAGTAGTACTGTTGTCTTTGTATCAAGGAGGCGCAGGTACACCGAGATGGAACAAACCTCGTACATACGGAGTTCAGGAAGTAATGTCGTTAGCAAACAAAAGTTGATTATGATGTAAATAAACGGGTAGAATCAAGTTATTACAATTTTTGTAAGTAAACACAATAAAAAGTTTTGAAACGAGCAGCGTATAACCTACAACGGAGCGTCTTATGAACACAAGTGAGTGGGTGGCCTATAAACGCACCGTTTTATATCAAACGGTGTGTGTTGTTAATTACACTTTTCATTTATCTGTGTATCCGAAACATTAAACGAATGAAAAAGAAAAAAATTAATTTGTCAGATAAAGTCTGCATGATTCTCATCTATTTTGTCATTTACCATCTACGTTTTATCTAAAACGCAAAATTGTATTAACACACTTAGTAATAATAAAAATCATAATACATTCAGACATAATAATAAAACATAACACTAACACTCGGAATAGTCCGAGTCCACCGTACTGTTCGCGTTTGCGAGTGGAAGAGTGTATCGGTATGGAGTTAGAGGTAAGGGCAGCGTCTTACGTAGGGGTTTGTGGAGGATGACGTATAGTCTCCGGTCAGTCTCGTAATCATCAGGACGACCACCACCTATAGCGCCTTGCCAGAATAACGCGTGGTTTAGAGCGTTGTTTAAGGTGGTAGTTGCAGCGGTAAGCTGGAAAATGGTTTGATCCAGGCAATCGATTTTTTGTCGAAGATAAATAAGATACTCATCTTCGACGGCGTTACGAATCCGACCTTGAAGTCGTATGATTTCGAATGTGTACGCCGCCTTGTTGGATGTGATGCTCTGAATCACATTGCTAACTTCAGTCTTGTGTCTGTCATCGTCAAGCATGTGACCCTGCATGCCGATTTTTGCATCACGGATGGTCATGTTTGCCATCGAAAATGTGTTTGTGTATAGCAGACAGGAAAAAATCTATGAATATATGAAACACTGGTATGAAATTTTTAATAGAATGCAAGTGTATATATAGGATTTTAGGAAAAATAGCCGTTAAAGGACCAAAAGTGTAATTTTTTTGAACTTGTTTTGGTCAAAAAGGCCGTTAGACGGACCTGTATTTTGTCTTCTTCCCCTTCAACTTTGACCAAATAGTAATACTGTTGTCTTTGTATCAAAGAAGGCGTGCATACACCGAGATATAACATACCTCTTCTTGATGTCGGGCTTAAGCACATGTCTTTTTTCCATTATATTTATAATGGTTTTATGTTTACACACTTTGTTATCGACGACCGTTACATGATATATTTAAATGCCCGTCGACGAAGTCAAATGCCCGAAACATGACCAGTGGTGGCTCGACCGAAACGCTCACCAGGGCATAGGAAGTATGTCAATAGAGGGTCGTAAGTAATCCATTGCTTTTATTAATCATGTAATGTGTTTTTAATTATGTAATCCGTTTTTCATTATGTAATGTGATTTGTTGTTAACATACATTAATTTATTTAATTTTCTGTAACATCAAACTAGAATACTTGTTAAAATATATGTTCCGTTTTGTTTAAAATGGTGCCTCTTACCGTTTTATTAAAAACGTCAACTATTACCAACACTTTCACCTGGACAGAGTGTCTATAAATAGATGATCATTTTTGTTACCTTTACCATGTAAAATACTTCTACACTTAAAATGAAGCAGAATTTCACTAAACACATACATCACACAATAGTTAAGGTTCTACACTCGAATGGGGGAAGGATTTTCTAAATATCAGATAGGGTGACTCAACATCAACACAAGATTACAAAAAAGGAAAAATAATTCCCAAATTGTGGATTTCGATTTCCTATATTATTTTATTTGTATACGTTGATCGATTTATACTATGTAGGATTTGCATAGTATAGTTGTTTTACTTTTTCCAATGGTTGATCGATCAAAAAATTATTTTGTATTTGTATTCATGACGTATAGTTATTTAATAAAAAAATTGGAAATCTAATATTTGATATGAATGAAATTGTATATGAATGTAGCTCAAATCGCATAGACAACAATCCATACGACCATACTCTACATTTTACCTAAAATGTGGTGTTTGTTGTGGATGTTTTTCATCTGGCACGAAATATGTTGTAAATTTCAATGTGCTACAATGTTTTGTAGGTGTCGCATGGGAATCTAAGACCATATGTAGATAAAAAATGGGGCGTTTTATATAAAATGTAGAGTTTAAGATAATGTTAGACGTTTGATACAAAACGGTGACTTACCAGCACATGCTGATGGACATGGTGACTATAAAAAGACGAGTATGATGGTTTACTTTGCCATGGAAAACTCTTTCTTCCACAAAAAATGGCTGGGAAAATCCATACACATAATCATACCTCAACGGAAACAATTATACAGTCACCTCGATTAGGTGCAAAGTTTTATACAATCAGATAGAGTGACTCAACATCAAGGGGAGATTACAATTGGGGAAAATCGGACCCCAAGTTGTGGATTTCAATTTCCTCCGTCCACTTTTTAGTATAAGTTGGTTGATTCATATTATACACTGCATTCTCATGGTTTAATCCATTCACCCTATAGACTTGCAGATATTGTCGAGTCTGTAATTGGTGCAGTTTATGTCGATACCACCTTATCTAAGGAGAACGATACATGGGAGGTAAATCAGAAATCTGCAGTTCAACGTACCTGATGGAATGGTGGAGAGCAAACATACGGTTCTTCTATTTATGTCCGAAGACTAAAGATAGGTTAGAGGAATGAAGGAACGCGTATAAGTGGGTTGATTAAAACGTTACTCGATTCAATTTCCTTGTTTTTGTTTATTGCAATCTATAATATCTATACGAAAAAATGCATTTTAATTACAAATGTTAATCTATTACATTCTTTCAAATATGAATTATCTTTATAGTACCCCACATATACAGGACAATATGTATGTAAATTGTTGCCAATATATGTATGTAAATTGTTGCCAACAACATAAATATTTGACAACCACCTACTGCGTTTTAGTTAAAACGGATCTAAGCATTCGCGCTATATTAAAATGTATATTTTGTTCTTCAACAATCAACTATAATTGTATTAGTTTATTGTAATCTATATTATTTGTACCAACAATTGACTTTCTTTGTATATGGTTAATCTACTACATTTTTAAAAAACGGACAAAAAACGCACCGTTTTTTATAAAACGGTGTGTGTTGTTGAGGAATAATCTGAAAGTGGCCGACAAGATGCAGATGTTGAGATAGCACCACGACAAATAACTATGTAAATATTTGAAAACCAACCATGTGCCCCGTTTTACATAAAACGGTTATACGCATTATCCCTATAAATAGATAGTTTATTTAGTTGACGACCAATCACATAAATGTACATTACCATATTCATCTACATTATCCCCACAAAGTGAATTTTTCCCTTATATCTCACAAAGTCGTGGTGCCATTTTGAAGATATAGATGGTACTAATAAAAGAACTTCCATAATACATTCAGACAGCGTGACTCAACATCATTCTCTTCAAAAGTGCATTTGCCAGCCGGATGCCTACATCCGGTAGAGGCAGAAAACTAGGAAGAGGCCCCTAAATTGGGTCACGTTCCAAACTTTGAAGAGAATACCCGGCCAAACTTTCATGGAAAGCCACATGAACGTGCCATATCCACTTGTTTGGCCGGGAAAAACTCCCTTAGGAAGTTCAAGGGAGGACCGGGAGGCTATCCTTTAATTAATGAAAAATTTATTTGTGTAATTTGATGTACAAAATTCTATTTCTGTACCAACTTTAATTTCAGATTGTATTCAAGTGTTTATTCAATATAGTATTAAACTTTACACGTTTTATACAAAACGGGCCGTTCAGATAGTTTATTGGATAAAATGTGTCAGTTCAAAGGTTGATTATATCTGAATTTTTGTGGTATATGTTCAACGTTTTACATAAAACGTAGCATGTGTGGTCCTTTAAAAAAAACTGTCCAAAAGGTCAGAGTGTAGAGGGTGCTGTTATCTAGGTAGTGGAGAGAATCTTGTGACTTTTATTTGGACAATAAAACCTACGTCTTGTGTGAAACGCAAAGTTGGGTGACGAAGAAGTTGAAAGTGGCCGACAACATACAGCTTTTAAGAGAGAATAACGACAATACCTATGTAAATTATTGGCAATAACTTATATATTTGACATCCAAACACTAAGTTTTACATAAAACGGGTCATGTATACTCCCTAAAAAAAATTGTCCAAAAAATAAAAATAAAAATTTAGGGGGATGAAAAAAAAAAAAAAACATTCACACAAAGTCAAAAACTTACATTACGAGTTTACGACACACACTGTCTATGAAAGAGGCTGTATCCCCCTTTGTGAAATTTTTCCATTGTAGTTCACAAGTCGTGTTACCATTTATAAGGTATACATGGTAGTAATAAAAGAACTTTATTCCAAAACACATTCAGACAGCGTGACACAACATCATTCCCGTTTAAAAAAATGGATATTGAGAACCTTTGGTTTAAATGCGGTTCGAAATGCGCAACATTTGGTTTAAATTCAAACACCGGCTTGAAACACCGTATTGATCATTCACAAACATTTTAGTGAACCTCTTATGTTTCACGGATCTATTGCGGTTCCACGCTATACGAAAACGTCCCATTTTATATCATACGGAGCATGTGCAATTAATAACAAATATTATAGCAACTGTGTGGTGGGTGCACAGTGCACTTATCTAGATGGTGCAGAGAATCTTTTAAGATTACTCAGACTAAAACGCTACGTCTTATATAAAACGCCAAGTATATGTGACGAAAAAGTTGAAAGTGGCCGACAACATACAGCTTTTCAGAGAGAATAACGACAATACCTATGTAAATTATTGGCAATAACTTATATATTTGACATCCAAACACTAAGTTTTACATAAAACGGGTCATGTATACTCCCTATAAGTAGATTTGTTATTCTGTAGTCCAACATTCCCACAAAGTGAAAAACTTACATTACGAGTTTACGACACACACTGTCTATGAAAGAGGCTGTATCCCCCTTTGTGAAATTTTTCCATTGTAGTTCACAAGTCGTGTTACCATTTATAAGGTATACATGGTAGTAATAAAAGAACTTTATTCCAAAACACATTCAGACAGCGTGACACAACATCATTCCCGTTTAAAAAAATGGATAGTGAGCCTCTTGTGTTTCACCAAAAAGGCGGTTCGAAATGCGCAACATTTGGTTTAAATTCAAACACCGGCTTGAAACACCGTATTGATCATTCACAAACATTTTAGTGAACCTCTTATGTTTCACGGATCTATTGCGGTTCCACGCTATACGAAAACGTCCCATTTTATATCATACGGAGCATGTGCAATTAATAACAAATATTATAGCAACTGTGTGGTGGGTGCACAGTGCACTTATCTAGATGGTGCAGAGAATCTTTAAATATTAGTCAGACGAAAACGCTACATATTGTGTAAAACGGTAAGTATACATGACGAAAGACTTGAAAGTGGCTGCGAATGCATTCTCCCTATAAATAGATTGTTTATGTTGCTGTCCAACAATCACAAAAATGCACATTAACACACCCACAAACTATGAAGGTGGTGTCATTTTGAAGGGAAGGATGGCGGTAATAATAGAACTTCATTTCAAAACACATTCAGACAGCGTGACTCAACATCATTCTTATTTTCAATAGTGCCAGGTCACCCTTTTGTGTTTTACGGAAATTGTGGTTCGAACTACAAAAAGTTGTCTTCTAACGGGAACAAAGAAGGATTCCCAGACAGCTGGTTTTGTTGGGGTCTGTGAGAGTTACCTTTCTAGTACGTGCATAAGCAACGGTGGTCTTATGCGGTGGCTTTGATTTGTGTAATTTAATCTACAAAGTATAATTTTTGTATCAAATGTAGTTTGTAATTGTATTCACGTGTTTATTAATAATATAGTACTCAATTCTGCCCGTCTTATACAAAACGGAACCATTTGTACTAGGATATTCCACGTAAACGCCCAATTTTACTTCATACGGGGAGTGAACTTTTACTAACTCTACTGCGTAGAACAGTCTAGTGGGTGCTCTTATCTAGGTGGTGCAGAGAATCTTTTAAGATTACTCAGACTAAAACGCTGCGTTTTATATAAAACGCCAAGTATATGTGACGAAAAAGTTGAAAGTGGCCGACAACATACAGCTTTTCAGAGAGCATCACGACCATACCTATGTAAATTTTTTACAACCAAACACCCCGTTTTACATAAAACGGACGCATGCATTCTCCCTATAAATAGAATTCTAATATGTTGTTGTCCAACAATCACAAAAATGCACATTAACACACCCACAAACTATGAAGGTGGTGTCATTTTGAAGGGAAGGATGGTGGTAATAGAAGAACTTCCAAAACACATCCAGGCAGCGTGACTCAACATCATTCCCGTCTATAAAATTGCCATGTCAGCTGTGTTTCAAATAAACTGTGGTTCGAACTACAAAAAGTTGTCTTTTAACGGAAACAAAGAAGGATTCCCAGACAGCTGGTTTTGTTGGGGTCTCTGAGAGTTATAACCCTTTCTACTACGTGCATAAGCAACGGTGGTCTTATGAGGTCGCTTTGAGTTGTGTAATTTAATCTACAAAATATATTTTGTGTACCAAATTTAGTTTGTAATTGTATTCACGTGTTTATTAATAATTTAGTACTCAATTCTGCCCGTCTTATACAAAACGGAAACATTTGTACTAGGATATTCCACGTAAACGTCCAATTTTACTTAATACGGAGAATGAACTTTTAATAACTCTACTGGCTATAACAGTCTAGTGGGTGCTCTTATCTAGGTGGTGCAGAGAATCTTTTAAGATTACTCAGACTAAAACGCTGCGTTTTATATAAAACGCCAAGTATATGTGACGAAAAAGTAGAAAGTGGCCGACAACATACAGCTTTTCAGAGAGCATCAAGACCATACCTATGTAAATTATTTACAACCAAGCACCCCGTTTTACATGAAACGGACGCATGCATTCTCCCTATAAAAAAGAATTCTATTCTGTTTGATGTAATGTCACAAATGCACAATAACACACCTGCTATCTATGAAGGTAGTTGTATCCTCACAAATGTATTTTTTTCGATTCTAGCTCACAAAGTCATGTGCTTTGATGAAGGTATAGATGGTAATAAAAGAACTTTGATAATACATTCAGACAGCGTGACTCAACATCACTCCCATTTAAAGTGGATTTGTCCGCGGGTTCCGTACATCCGCCGGAGGCAGAAGGCAACGAAGAGGCAGTTCGAAAGTACGCAACTTCAGCCTTCTAGCGGAACATCCGCCCAAACAATCATGCAAAGGCACCTCGCGGTTCAAAAGAGGACCGCGGGACTATACTTTTACGCCATGGGAGATTAATTTGTGTAATTCAATTTACAATACAAAATCTAATTTTTGGAACAAGTTTACTTTGTAATTGTATTCATGTTAATTTAGTTTTGCACGTTTAATACAAAACGGTACTCTTTAAACGCACTAAATGAGTAAATGGGGCATTCACATTGTGTCAGCCACAAAATGTGTCACTTCAAATGCTGAAACTATCTGAAAATTTGTCGTATTTGTAGGATGTTTAAGATAAAACGTAGCGTTATTGGCGCAATAAAGCGCTTGTAAGACAAGTGACAGCCCATACAGTGAAAGTCATACGCCAAAGTACAGAGAATATACAATAGTTATTATTGCCAGTTTCCTAAGTTTTTCATGAAACGGAACGCCTTTTTTTAATAAAAATAGTGGGTAGGACAGTGTATTGGATAGATTTTGTCAGATAGTATATATTAACCATTTGCTCAAATAGCACGTTTTGTATAATATGGTGCGTTTTATATCGCATAAGTGACTTTATAAATTGTTACCTTACACTTGCAATATGTGATACCCCAAAAATGGAACAATATGGCTCTTAATATATCCCTCATGCCACACAATTCTAACACCAAACGTATTGACAAATTTAAATTTCTCGGATGGCGTGGCTCAACATCATTTGTAAATTCTTCCTTTTGCCTCGTACTCCACGATGAATGAACGGGAAGTTCCAGAGAAAACTCCAAGAGGATGCAAAAATATAATAATGGTTTGATTATAGATATTAGAAAATATATAAAACAGACGTGCGACGGATATTTCTCACATTGCTTTAGCATGCGTGGTCCTCTAAAGAAAGTGGTCGAAAACTCACAGATGCGTGATACATAAAACGGTGAATCATTATTTATTTTGAAAAAAAAATAGCAAATACTTATAAAATGTACGGCAAACTCTGCCTATCTATTTTTCACCCACTGCCATTACGGAACAAAACGCCCAGTCTTATATTATACTCACCGTTTTGTTCAAAAAAAGCTATTCATTTTACGTAACTTACGATTGTTAACTACACTTTTCATTTATCTGTGTATCCGAAACAGTAAATTAATGAAAAAGCCAAAAAAATTAGTTCATCTTTATATATATAAGAATCATACAACACCAAATTTAATTGTTTAAACATCGTTAATAACAAATATAAAACTCCTGGTAGATCAATTTTCACCATTTTAGCATCAAATGCATACAGGAGTTAAATATGTAAAAATCAAGCATGGTCTACGACAACGTGGTCTTTCATATACGAGCCGTGGTGTTCACTCAGTAGAAATTACACCATGCTGATGAAATATCGACCGTTGGTGGCGACAATGCTGCATCTGAATCTGATGTTGAGTCACGTTATCCGAATATGTGGTAGCTTCACGTCTTGGATAAACGGCGTAAGTCGTTGCCTTCGTCTCATGATGAACCAGAAAGAGAAATGAAAGATAGTATGAAATGAACTGGAAGACAAACCTTATTTATAAGACAAATTTGGGATACCCGTTTTGTATAAACGTAGGAGTTTTAACATAACCACTGGTCGACAAACGGCCAGTCAGCAAGTCAGTAGTATCGTCATGTCATGTCAAACGCATTACTATGTCCGTCCTTGACGATGATCTTATAAACAAAAACGTGCAGTTTTATGTATAACTTATATGTATATGTAGAATATATTGAAAAGAGTGTGACCACACAAAGATATCTCGGTCATTAGCATTTGATGGATGATATTATTTGGATTCCCAATTATGACTCAGTCCTTACATGAAACATAACTAAAGGAACCGAGTCAAGCCATAATCCATATGGTCAAATAAAAATTACACAAAAAGAATATAACATAAGCACGAGGACAAATGATATCAGTGGCGTGATTTTGAAGATGTTGAGTCACGTTATCCGAATATGTGGTAGCTGCACGTCTTGGATAAACGGCGTAAGTCGTTGCCTTCGTCTCATGATGAACCAGAAAGAGAAATGAAAGATAGTATGAAATGAACTGGAAGACAAACCTTATTTATAAGACAAATTTGGGATACCCGTTTTGTATAAACGTAGGAGTTTTAACATAACCACTGGTCGACAAACGGCCAGTCAGCAAGTCAGTAGTATCGTCATGTCATGTCAACTTTAGGAAAGCCGTTTTGTCTAAAACGTAGGATTTGATCAGACAACCCGTTTATCGTTAAACGGTACGTTTTTTATGTCTCTATTAAATGACCGTGTCATATACTTGGACAAAAAAATTGAATTCCCCAAATATTTTTGTTCCCTCCCGAATTCCTTCCAAGTCGCGCCCCTTTTTCCCAAAATATTTGAATTCACCATTTTCTCCATCTATGCCCCTACCCCCACAATTGCTTCCTGCAATCCTGCCCCCTCTTTCATTGATACTGAGACGATATTTTTGAAGAAACACATCAACAGGCCACCACTCCACCACAACTACCAGCCCACCACCATAGTCCGTCACTCTGGCCGGCCATCATCCTCCGGCCTTCCCCCAAACGTATGGTTCCACCAGGTTCTTTTTTTATTACTAGCAATTGAATTACCATTTTCCCTAACTTAATTTATAATTTTATATACCCTAATATTTGATTACTTTGTTAAACTTATGTACCCTAACTCCCTAAGTACCTGCATAGTTGCAATTATTGAAATAATACTATCTTACTATGGGTTTGCTGTTTGGAATTATGAATCTATATGACTAAGTAGTTGATCTGTTTCTATCGGCAACAATAGATTATTAGTTTTGTGACTTGGTTCTTATGGTTTAAGTTGTAATTTTTTGATCATGGTTTAATGAAGTTTAATATTTCGGTTGTTCTTTAGTTAGTTTTTCGTTGTTTTAATATTTAGTGTTGTTGTTTTTATGCTCATTTGACTGTCTTTTTGCATGTTTGATCTTCTTGTTAACTCTTGTTGTTTTTTACAGGTTTTATCCTTTGTTTTGCCCCTTTGGCTACTTTCTTGCAGCAAATTGAAAGCTCTTTTGGGATTTTTTTGGTTGTTTATTGTAGATTCAATGTGTACATTTTTTGGTTGTTTCAAGGCTGTTTTGGTTGTTGTTCTCCTGCTGTTTTAGCTGCTAATTTGCAGCTAATTGGAAGCTATGTGACTGCTATTTGGAAGTTGTTTTGAGGCTGTTTTGGCTGTTGTTTTGTAGGTTTAATGTGCAGATTTTCATGGCTGTTATGGGGCTGTTTTGGTTGATGTTTCGTGCAGTTTTGCAGCATATTTGAGGCTGTTTTGAAGCAAGTTGTGTGGTTGTTGTTTGGTAAGTTCCATACTGCTGTTGTTTTGCTTGTTTGCTGCAAATTACAAGATATGTATAGTTCTTATTATTAATGCATTAAGCAATATGTATACAAGGGTAGAGACGATGACCACTAAGTTATAATGAAACACCTTGTGAAAATATCAGATTGTTTTAGTGATATGAAGCCTTATCCTTTGTGTTTATGCAGGTTAGTTTACTCAGAGACAAATTTATTAAGGAGCAAAGCAAGATTATATTCACAGAGGTATCTCAACTTTTCTATTATCTCTTATGAATACTTTGTGAAGATAAGTTTTCACATAGGTATGATCCTTTCATATACTTCTATTTTATTTCAAACAAATACAACTATTTTCTTCAAATAATCACATTGCTAATTGCTTGCTTGATTACCCTAAATCCCTAATGCTATTACTTTCTGGTTGTTGGCCGAATTTTAATCTGTTCAGGTCACAGAGAAGCCAAGAATGCCCAATATGTTGGCAGGAGATTGTGTTAAAAGATCCAGCCATGTACATACATTCTGGTGAAGTAGAGTAATACTACATAAGTTATTTGATCTTTTTGTTTTAGCTTATTGCAGGCACAATCTGTTGATTGGCTTAACTTAGTTGTAGATGCATGTAATAAGAGTTGTTATACCTAAATATTTGTTTTGAACCTAGTCAATGACCGGGCATTGAGCTAGATTGTATTCACTGATGTTGCTTATATGTTTCCAGGAATGTTCTTCTTTCTTACTTTTGACTTGGATATCATAGGAAAAGATAAATGCTTGATGTCGGAATGAACGAAAATGCAATGTTGATGTATGTTAGGACCAGTTTACTGGTAAACTGGCCAGTCTCCAGTTGCACCTGGAGACCCAGTGAACTGGAGACCCAGATGATTTGTCCAGAAATATATTGAAGTCCAGTTGCACCGTACAGTCAACGCAACTGAAGACTTCCTCCAGTTGAGAACTGACCAGTTGAAGAATCCTTCCAGTTGGAGTCAAAGACAACAAGTGGAAGATAGAGAATGACAATGGCAGCGAAGCCCAGTTGACATTCTAGTCAGTTACAAACTGGAGACCTTCAGTGGAAAGCTCTTACAAAGCTTTACACTGATTACGAGAAATTGACTTTTATGCTTTATGTGATTTTACCCGGATAATAAGATTCATCTTATTATTTTAGTAATAAAAGGTACATAAAGCTGGTTGAATAAAGTTGCTTTATGCTGCAACTTTACACTGCATTTTAAGGAATTAAATGATATTCCTTAAATGCTCTCAACCACATTTGTACGGCCAAAGTTAACATCCCAATGTTAACTTTGCCTATAAATACAAGTCATTGCACAACAAGAATATCAACTTCTTCGAAAACACTTCGAAGGAATTCACACTTTGCATACCTGCAATATTCTTGGTGAACTTGTGCAATATTCTCTCAATCGTTAAAAGGAACATTTCACAACTTTAAGTGTTTCGATTGTTTGAGAAATTCCAAGTGTAGATCAATTGTAGTTCATAGGTTGTTAGGATATTTACATACTTTATATTATCTTGGTTCCGCAACAACCTTGTAATTTATTTAAAGTTAATAAATAAATTACACTTGAAAATTACATATTGTCTCACCAATTTACTTTATAAGTATTTTGTATTATTGCATTGTTCTTTACTTATTGTCACTTAAATAAATAATCTATCTAGAACTTGGTATATACTCTCTGTAACTGGTCGTCTCCAGTTCAGAGCTTATATTGCAAAGTAACTCCACCATCGACATTGAGGTGTCTTCAGGTAGTACGATCTATTGAGTTGGGACTTACAAGTGGTATCAGAGCAGAAGGCTAATAAACTTGCCTAGATCTGCTTAAGATGAACACTACTGAAGGTGGAGATGGTTCTGGTTCAGGTGAAAACCCCTTGAATACTAATGCACAACCTTTTCAAAATGTTAATACAAACCCTCCTCCTCCTACTACCCCAAATCACGTCCATGTACATTATTCTAACACTCCTGTTCCAAAATTTGATGGAAACAGTGAGACTTTTGGTACATGGAAGGCTAGAATGCTTTTGCATTTTGGTGGGATAGAGAGGTATATGTTGAAAATCCTTAAGGATGGACCATATATACCCATGTCTCTTGGGTAAGTCCTCTTCTTGATCCAACTGGAAGAAGAGGTTCAAGAGAAAAGCTCGAAGACCATTGGTCTGATGAGGATCATAGACTTGTAGATCTGGACACCAGACTCAAGAACATGATCCTTGGAGCTGTCCCTGAAGATCTAATTCCAACACTTGTGTTGTTCCCTAGTGCAAAGTCAATGTGGGATGAATTAGTTATTCAGTTTGAAGGAGGTGATGACACTATTGTCACCAGAAAAGTTGCCTTGAACAAGAAGTATGAATCCTTCTTTGCCTTGCCCAATGAAAGTCTAACTGGTACATACACCAGATTTTCTAGCCTCATTAATCAGTTGAGAGGCTTGGGTGTAGAGAAGGATAAGGATATTCTTCTTGAGAAGTTTTGTGATATTCTTCCTTTCAAATGGGAAAACATGGTTCTTGTCTTAAGACAAGGTAAAACCTTGCACAGCCATACTCTTGCATCGCTCTATGGAGCCTTCAGATTCACTGAAGATAACAATGATGCAAGACTGGTGGCTGAGCAAGATGCCATGAACCATGCCCAGAGTCCCAAGGTTGCTAGTGTAACTGAGCGACCTTGTGCTGCTTTAATGTCTGCAGAGAGTGTCCAGGTACACTCAATGAAGGAGATGTTAAACAGTTTCTTGAACTCTGGTCTGACCACTGAAATCAGTGATGGGTGTGAGGAAACTGACGATGATGATCTGGTAGCCATGATTGCTAAAACCTTTAACAGGTTTAAGCATAAATCTAAAAGATCTAATGGCCCAAACAATGCTTCCAGCTCCAGCTCTCTGGATAAAACCAATCTTACCTGCTATAAATGCGGTAAGAAAGGTCACTTTATGAAGGAATGCAGATCTAGTCAGTTGAACAACCAAACTGGCCCCCTATCCCTAATTTCAATCGGCCTGATGATAGCTACAAAGCTAAATATAAGAAGCTTAAGGCCCAGATTGCCCTCCTGTCCATGGAAAAGGAAAAGGATCAGTGCTTAATGGCAGAAACTGAGGGAAAATGGGAGTACTCTAATGACTCATCAGCTGATGAAGAAGAGGAAAGGGACATGTGTTTCATGGCCTTGGAAGATCAACAGCAACATGTGGCAAAAGAAGATGTCATCACTGGAAGATGGGTGGACATCATCTTGAAAAAGGTATGTGATTATGACAACCAAGTTGACCCTGAACTGAAACTGGACCTGGCTGAATCATTAAGTGGTGATTTAGCTTTTGTGGAAACTGTAAGAGCAGATAGTGAAAGATATCTTGACACTATCTTAATTGAACTGAACAATGTCAAGCCACAACTTAATGATTTACAAAGTGTCCAGTTGGCTCTCAAGGAGTCAGTTTTAAAAATTGAGGCTTTGGAACTTGATAATCAAAAATTATTTTCTGATCTTGAAAAAGAACAAAAGATTATCAAGTCATGGGTAAAAGCATCTGGTAAGAACTATGATGCATTTTCTAGAACTATCGATGCCCAGAAGAATGCATGGAAATCTGGAGATCTGGAGATGGCAGCTCTCATACCAGATCTTCATGCATTGCCTCCAACTCTCATGGTTGAAACTTCTTATGATCAACCTGAAGCTGTTGAAACTGAACCCATTGAGACCACCCTCATTGAGGTTAAAACTGGAGCCAAACAGGCTAAAGCTCCAGTCAAAAAGGCCACTGGTAACAAGCCTTTACCTCAAAAGTCTAAGGAGCCCAAGACCCGACAGACTAAAACTCCAGCTGAACCAAGGTCCAAGGTTCAGCTGCTTGATGAAAAAGATATTTTGTTTAAACTGGAAAGTCAACTCCAACTTTTGTCTCGACAGGTTCAGAGTTGTACTGCCTGGATTAAAAATCTGGAAGGAGGTTCATCACCTTCCAGTTTTAAAACAAAATATTAAAACCCCCTTCAAAACTAAAACTGATAAGAAAAAGGGGAGTAGGTATCAAATACCAATCGTTTTTACTCCTGCACCTGGATCTGGTGAAAAAGATCCAGATGCAGCCTCCAGTTTCAACACCACAACAATCAACTGTGACTTCTATAGAGAAGCCAGTGAACCCATCAAGAAAAGATGGGTTCACAAAAATAACTGATGATTTTTGTGGGTGTGCAGGGCGATCGAAAGAAGAATATCTGGTATCTGGACAGCGCTGCTGGCCGGACTATGACCGGATGTAAGCCCCTGCTCGAAGAGTTCACTGTCCAAGATGGACCGACAGTGACGTTTGGTAATGATCAATCTGGAAAGACTGAAGGACATGGTGTGCTCAATAATGGACAAGTCGAATTCAAAAGAGTTGCATTTGTGAATGGTTTGAAATACAACCTGATCAGTGTCAGCCAACTTTGTGATGATGGCTTCAGAGTTTTGTTCGATATTGCTCAAGGCACCATATTTAACAAGGATTGGAAAGTGGTGATGGTTGCACCAAGAAAAGGTAATGTGTACATCATGGATATGGAACCAGCTCCAAAAGAGCAGTGTTTCTATACCAAGGCTGATGAGGACACCAACTGGCTGTGGCATAAAAGGTTATCCCATCTTAATTTCAAAAATATTAACAAGTTGTCTCGCAAGCAACTGGTTGATGGGATACCTTAAATTTCTTTCAATAAAGAAAAGCCATGTCTAGGGTGTGAGATGGGCAAGCAGAAAAGGGCCAGTTTCAAAACTAGGCAAAACTTTAGCATCACTAAACCTCTTCACATGCTACATATGGATCTCTTTGGTCCAGTGAATGTTCAAACTAGAGCTGGAAAGAAGTACACTCTAGTTGTGGTTGATGAATTCACCAGATACTGCTGGGTGGTATTCCTCAGATCCAAAAGTGATGCACCTGCTGAAATCATCTCTCTCATCAAAAGAATTGAACTCAAGTATACTCGAAAAGTTTGTCAGTTGTGAAGTGATAATGGTACTGAATTTCAAAATAAGGTACTTGAAACATTTTGCAATGACACTGGCATCTCTCAAAACTTCTCATCAGCACACTCTCCAGAGCAGAATGGAGTTGTGGAAAGAAAGAATCGCACACTGATAGAAGCAGCCAGAAGTATGCTATCTGAATCAGGTCTTCCCACCAGTTTTTGGGCTGAGGCAGTTGCAACTGCTTGTCACACCCAAAACCGGTCAGTCTACATCAAGAGACACAAGAAGACTGCCTATGAAGTACTCAGGAATCGTAAACCAAATATTGGATACTTTCATGTATTTGGTTGTCCAGTTTATATTTTAAACGATTCCAGTCAGCTTGGAAAGTTTGATGCAAAAGCTGATGAAGGGATATTTTTAGGTTATTCAGATATTCGAAAGGCCTTTAGAGTTTAAAATTATAGACTCCAAAAGGTTCATGAGACAATTCATGTCACATTCGACGAATCAACTGAAGCAATCAACAAGAGACCAAGCCTTGATATTACTCCAGTCGTTCCAATCAATTTTGATGAAACTGACCAAGTTCATCAGTCAGTTGTTTCACCAAAAGATGTTTCCAGTTACAACAAATTGGAACCAGTTAAGAAGAAGAACACCACTAGTGACACATCATTCTATCCCTCCATCAATTTTAACTTACCACAAGAATTGGTGATTGGATCTGATGTACGTGCCACTCCAATATCAGCACCAGTTCAAACTCCAACTTCTCTAGTTCTTCAAGAAATGCCTTTGAATGAAGAATTTCATGATGCAAATCGTGACCTCATTGACTCTGATGAGGATGTAGAAGTATTTTGGACTGATCCTCCTCCAGATGCTACTGCAACTGAAGAAGATCACCAGGTGACTTGCACTGATATTGTTTTACACCAGCCTAGTCAATACACTAGATGGACTCGAGCACATCCAATTGAATAGATTGTGGGAGATCCAAATAGTGGGGTTCAGACTAGAAGAGCCACCAGTGAGCAATGCTTAAGCGTCACCTTCTTATCTTTAATTGAACCAAAGAAGATTGACGAGGCTATGGCAGACCCAAGCTGGGTAGAAGCTATGCAAGAAGAGCTCGTCCAGTTTGAAAGGAACAATGTTTGGGAGCTTGTTCCTTGTCCACCAGGGTTAAAGAAAGAACCCATTGGTACCAGATGGGTCTACCAAAACAAGATGGATGAAGATGGCCATGTTGTAAGAAACAAGGCCAGATTAGTTGCCCAGGGTTATTGTCAAGCAGAGGGCGTTGACTTTGATGAAACTTTTGCTCCAGTTGCAAGACTTGAAGCCATCAAAATATTTCTGGCTTATGCAGCCCATCTGCAGTTCAAGGTCTTCCAGATGGATGTCAAAAGTGCGTTCCTAAATGGAAATTGGAAGAAGAAGTTTATGTTAAGCAGACTCCAGGTTTCATCGATGAGAAGCATCCTCATTGGGTCTATAGACTGAACAAAGCTTTGTATGGTCTAAGACAAGCCCCAAGAGCCTGGTATGATACTCTAACTAAACATCTTCTTAAAAATGGCTTTCAAAGAGGTGCAATAGATAATACCTTATTTATCTTGAAAGAAAGAGGTAATATCTTATTGGTACAAATTTATGTTGATGACATTATATTTGGTTCAACTGATGATGCAATGTGTAAAAAGTTTTCTAAAATCATGTCATCTGAGTATGAGATGAGTTTAATGGGTGAATTAACATTTTTCTTAGGTCTTCAGATTAAGCAAACTGAAAATGGAATTTTCATAAACCAAGGAAAATATGTCAGAGATTTGTTAAGAAAATACAAATATGATTCAATCCCATCGAAAAACACACCTATTGCAGCACCATTAAATTTGGACTCTGACCCAACTGGCAAACCAGTGAACATAACTGACTATCGTGGTATGGTTGGTTCACTGATGTATTTGACTGCCAGTCGACCAGATATAATGTTTGCAACATGTCTATGTGCCAGGTTTCAGGCTAACCCTAAAGAATCACATTTGCACGCTATAAAGCGTATCTTTAGATACCTGAAAGGGTGTCCTAATCTTGGTCTTTGGTACCCCAAAGGCTCAGGATTAGATCTAATGGGTTATTCTGATCATGCAGGTTGTAAGATAGATAGAAAATCAACAACTGGTGGTTGTCATTTCCTTGGAGGAAAACTGGTAAGTTGGACCAGCAAGAAGCAGACTTCAGTCTCTATGTCCACTGCTGAGGCAGAGTACATTTCTGCGGCCAGTTGCTGTGCCCAGATTCTCTGGATCAAGAACCAGTTACTAGATTATGGTCAAAAGTATACAAGGACCCCAATCTTTTGTGACAACACTAGTGCAATTGCTATATCTCACAACCCAGTGATGCACTCCAAAACAAAGCATATTGACATCAGGTATCATTTTATTCGTGATCATGTTATGAAAGGAGACATTGAATTACATTTCATCCCCACTGACAAACAGTTAGCTGATGTTTTTACAAAACCTCTCGATGAGAAAACCTTTAAACATCTCATCAGTGAACTGGGAATGTTAAATCCTTAAAACTGGAGATTTCTTTGTTATTGAACGCGTCAGTGACACTGATGAAGTTCTCCAGTTGAGGAGGTCCAGATAATCTTTGCTCGCCAGGCTATCGAACGCCTTTGTGATACTATCCTGGCACTAATCGATTTCTGGATCATCATTTTAGGGGGAAAGACTCAAAATAATATTCTGACTAAAATTCGTTTTTGTTTGAAAATGGCAACTGGAGAACTCTTCAGTTGGAAACTGGCACTGGACTGATCCTCCAGTGACCAGATTCAGTCTTGTCTCAATTTTTTTTATAACGTTAGAAATACTTGGTCAATATGTGTGACACGTGATGGTACTCGAGTGTTTTAAACCACTTGATACCGTCATCTGACGTGTTTAAAGTCATTTGGTATTTGACAACTGTTTGTATTGGGAAAATAAAAAGTGAGTGGGCGCGTGGGTAAGATAAGCCGTCGTAGCATTTAATGTTGACATGGTAACATTTAATGCTGACATGGTAAATTATGATTTTATTTCAAAATTCAAACTTATTTTGTAAAAATATCTACAAAATTGATTTTGTTCAATAAAATATAATTTTTGGTATTACATTGGGATCTTGAATTCCTTATAAATACCCTTATTTACTCCGAACACATTTACTTTCCTTCACATTCTTTCATTTACTTCCCAATCATCTAAATTGCTTCATTTCTCTCTCTGCTTCATAAATCAAGAACCCTAATCCCTAAATTTCAATTTCATTTTCCAATGGCACCTAGATCATCCCGTTCAAGAGATGTAAATCTCTTGACTGTTCCATATGCTCCTTCACCAGATGTCAAACCGGCATCTGGTGCTCCTAGTAATGCTTCGGTCATCAAACTCAATCCAAATAATCCGATGGCAAGCTTACAAGGATCTCAAGGGTCCAATACCCTTATTTACTCCGAACACATTTACTTTCCTTCACATTCTTTCATTTACTTCCCAATCATCTAAATTGCTTCATTTCTCTCTCTGCTTCATAAATCAAGAACCCTAATCCCTAAATTTCAATTTCATTTTCCAATGGCACCTAGATCATCCCGTTCAAGAGATGTAAATCTCTTGACTGTTCCATATGCTCCTTCACCAGATGTCAAACCGGCATCTGGTGCTCCTAGTAATGCTTCGGTCATCAAACTCAATCCAAATAATCCGATGGCAAGCTTACAAGGATCTCAAGGGTCCAATACCCTTATTTACTCCGAACACATTTACTTTCCTTCACATTCTTTCATTTACTTCCCAATCATCTAAATTGCTTCATTTCTCTCTCTGCTTCATAAATCAAGAACCCTAATCCCTAAATTTCAATTTCATTTTCCAATGGCACCTAGATCATCCCGTTCAAGAGATGTAAATCTCTTGACTGTTCCATATGCTCCTTCACCAGATGTCAAACCGGCATCTGGTGCTCCTAGTAATGCTTCGGTCATCAAACTCAATCCAAATAATCCGATGGCAAGCTTACAAGGATCTCAAGGGTCCAATACCCTTATTTACTCCGAACACATTTACTTTCCTTCACATTCTTTCATTTACTTCCCAATCATCTAAATTGCTTCATTTCTCTCTCTGCTTCATAAATCAAGAACCCTAATCCCTAAATTTCAATTTCATTTTCCAATGGCACCTAGATCATCCCGTTCAAGAGATGTAAATCTCTTGACTGTTCCATATGCTCCTTCACCAGATGTCAAACCGGCATCTGGTGCTCCTAGTAATGCTTCGGTCATCAAACTCAATCCAAATAATCCGATGGCAAGCTTACAAGGATCTCAAGGGTCCAATACCCTTATTTACTCCGAACACATTTACTTTCCTTCACATTCTTTCATTTACTTCCCAATCATCTAAATTGCTTCATTTCTCTCTCTGCTTTCAACAAATTCTGGGCAGTGAAGCATATACAAGCACAGATTCACCTTACACTGTGCCAGATTTGTTGAGGAATTTAGACTCTCTAGTATCTGAAGCTGGAGAGGTCGAGATTCCAGATCGAATGCAACTGGCATTCGCTAAAACTGATGCACCAATTGAAGGTGAGTCAGAAAGACAACTGGGCGGGCCTCAAAATAATGAGGGACCCTCCAGTTCGTCTAATGTTTGGTTGAGGATAGAGCAACCATAACTGAGGCAACTCCAATAACATCTATCCCTGGTGAAGATACCTCGGTATCTGATCCTCCAACAGATGCACCTATCCAGGAAACTGGGGAAGGTCATCTGGAGACTGACCCTTCTGGTCAGCCCTCAGTTACATTCATGGATCTGGACATGAATGTTAATGACGAGGAAATCCTTATAGAGTCTTCGGATTCTGAAGGACCTGCTTCAGACTTGGAGATTTTTGATTCTGCTGTACCAGATCAAAACCCTTCATCTCCAGTCTCGCTTCCAGATGCATCAATTTCACTTTCACCATCCCAACAAAATGAGCCTACTGAAATACCATTCCCAACTTATAACTATATGTCTGGAAACAGACGTATGACACCTTCACCAACTTGGCAATTCTCACTCCTTCAAGAAATGCCACCACCACCGCCGCCGTTGTTCACACCTGAGCATTCTCAGCATGAACAACACATTGAACTTCCAGTCCTTTCTTCTACCACCACTCCTACTATTTCTTCAACTGCTGGTATGTCAACTGGGGAGACTTCTCTAAGTTTGCCTCTTCCAGTTGCTCCAGTAGAAGCTGTTGCTGGTCCACCTTCTCCTCCGTCACTAGACAGTCAAGTTGTCTCTGTACAAGCCGATCTCCAAAACCTTCTCACCAGGGTGGAGGAGATTCAAAAGACACTTGACAAAAACACCAAGTCCTTCTCCAGATACCACAAGGATCACTTGACCAACATTAAAGTGGTTGATCTGGGGATTAACAAGTTTTCATCTAATGAAGACTTGGTGTTGAAGAAGCTGAATGAGTTGGTCACTGGCTGCAACAATCTGGCAGGTACTTTAAAAGAAGCCTTTGACCTCACTCAGTCCAAGGTTACAACCTCAATCTCCAACTTGCTGGGAAACACTGTTAGAACATCATAAGTTGATTTGAAAGAGATTGAAAGGCAGGTAAAGGAATTGATTGAAAAACCTGGCCTAAATGTAACTGAACTTGGACAGCAGTTAATGACTTCAGGTGGTCAGAAGATAGATGAAACGCTGGGTGCAAGAGAAGCACAATTCATTGAAAGGGTGATATCTGAGATCACCAAGCTGGCCACTCCTCAGGTTGATCTGGCCCCACTCACAAATGAGATCAACCAGTTGAGGGGCAGCATTGATAACTTGAACACCCAGGTATCACTACATGCTTAATCTTTGGATAAACTGACAACTGAAGTAGAAAGCTTGAAGAAGAAGGATGAAGAAGTGAAGGATAAGGTGGTTTCTGGTCTGGATGAAGACTCCAAGCTTTTAAATGAACTAAAAACTGGTCAAGAACAGGTTACAGCAAATGTTTTGACCCAGTCAAAGGAGACCAACCATCTGTGGAGGTCTTTCAGGATGTGTGGAATTTTCAAGGAGTGCAAGGACATGCAAACATGGCAGCCTTTTGACCGGTTTCCATCTCACCCTTCTGAATGGGAAACTATTAGGGCAGGTCTAGATGCTGCCAAGGGGGAAAGAAGTGCAGTCCTTGCACCAGTTGCACCTGGAAGAACCCCATCTGAAAGTCAATCTGGTGGTGAATTGATTGTGGCTGCCAGTACTGAAGCTGGTGAGCAAAGAGTTGTTGAAACTGATGATGTAGGTGATAGGGGGAATGTTGTTGATAAGGGCAAAGGTTTAGCAGTTGATGTATCTGCCCAGCCGGCCACTGATGTACCAATGTTAGAAACTGGCAATGCTGATGTACTTCCTCCAGTTTCAGATAGTGATAGCAGAAGATTGGCTAGACTTGGCAATGATATTAAAGAAAGAAAGAAAATGAAACAAAGAAACCAAGCTGAAGCCAGAGCACATCTTGCACAGATTAAGTTGCTTGATATGAGTGATGCTCATCTTTTGGGAATCACTAAGGAGGAGTATGCCAGAGTAAAGAATGATCCCAGGATAGTTGACCAGTTGAAAGAAATTCTTGATGTTGAACTGGACAGACACTATCCTGAGGATGAAGCTGAATTTGATGCCAGAAATTTGAACATATCAGTGGAGAAGGCGAAGGAGAACAGGGCCAGTGGGATTCTAAAAAGAATTGAACATGTAAAGAAGGTTGTGAAAAGGGTTTTGAATCCACCAAGAAGGATTTCTCAACCAAGAAGACCACTGACCAGAGATGCTGACCTTAGCACGTTTGTTGAACCAACTGGCGAAGTATCTAATGAAGACATCAAGTCTGCTGTACTGGTTGCTGGTGCTGGGAGTATAAAAATAACAAATGAATCTGAAGCAAGAAGCTATTACTCCCAGATCATGGCAACCAGAAGACATAGTGGGACTATCAATGGTGTCAATGTAACAATCAAGCCAGGCACCAAGTACTTTCATGTTGAAGTTAGTTATACCAGAGGGCCACTGGTTAAAACTGACAATCCTGGTGCAATGCAGTATGGGTTCAGTGAATGGGTTGAAATGGTGAATGTTTTGGATGCCAAGGCACAAAAGAATAGGTTTAAGAAAGCATGGGTGAACTTCTTAAGGGGCAAGATTCAACACAAAGAAAATCTGGAGCTAAAGTTGAATATTGATCCTGAAGACTCACAACCTATTTCTTCAGTGACCAAGAAAAGAAGAACTGGCGAAGGGCCATCTCATTAAGTTCTCTTTTCAATGTATCTACTTGTATTTTATTTACATTCTGTAACTTGTATAAATTTCATTTCCTTGTATAAATGAAGTTACCAGTTTGTAACCACAAGGTAGATAACAGATTAGATCTAACAAACTTAAAAGAAAAACCCAAGGCATTTATTGATCTATAAAAATGCCTTGGAAAACTTAAATAGATTTAATCGAACAAGTCTCTCCAGTTCACACTTGTACAGATACAAGGACTGAAAAAGACTTGCCAATATTTCTAGACAAATAGGGGGAATTTGTTAGGACCAGTTTACTGGTAAACTGGCCAGTCTCCAGTTGCACCTGGAGACCCAGTGAAACTGGAGACCCAGATGATTTGTCCAGAAATATATTGAAGTCCAGTTGCACCGTACAGTCAACGCAACTGAAGACTTCCTCCAGTTGAGAACTGACCAGTTGAAGAATCCTTCCAGTTGGAGTCAAAGACAACAAGTGGAAGATAGAGAATGACAATGGCAGCGAAGCCCAGTTGACATTCTAGTCAGTTACAAACTGGAGACCTTCAGTGGAAAGCTCTTACAAAGCTTTACACTGATTACGAGGAATTGACTTTTATGCTTTATGTGCTTTTACCCGGATAATAAGATTGATCTTATTATTTAAGTAATAAAGGTACATAAAGCTGGTTGAATAAAGTTGCTTTATGCTGCAACTTTACACTGCATTTTAAGGAATTAAATGTTATTCCTTAAATGCTCTCAACCACATTTGTACAGCCAAAGTTAACATCCCAATGTTAACTTTGCCTATAAATACAAGTCATTGCACAACAAGAATATCAACTTCTTCGAACACACTTCGAAGGAATTCACACTTTGCATACCTGCAATATTCTTGGTGAACTTGTGCAATATTCTCTCAATCGTTAAAAGGAACATTTCACAACTTTAAGTGTTTCGATTGTTTGAGAAATTCCAAGTGTAGATCAATTGTAGTTCATAGGTTGTTAGGATATTTACATACTTTATATTATCTTGGTTCCGCAACAACCTTGTAATTTATTTAAAGTTAATAAATAAATTACACTTGAAAATTACATATTGTCTCACCAATTTACTTTACAAGTTATTTGTATTATTGCATTGTTCTTTACTTATTGTCACTTAAATAAGTAATCTATCTAGAACTTGGTATATACTCTCTGTAACTGGTCGTCTCCAGTTCAGAGCTTATATTGCAAAGTAACTCCACCATCGACATTGAGGTGTCTTCAGGTAGTACCATCTATTGAGTTGGGACTTACAATGTACAAAACCCATAGACTTCGTTTATTATTTTTGTATTTTGTATGATAATTCTACTTTTAAAGCTTTAATTAGGGTGATTTGGTTTGTTATGCATTTAGGAGTTTGTAGTAGTGAGCTTGCCATGCATCTGATGATGATGGGGCTGTTTTAAATAGACATTAAGTTGGGACATCCACAATTTACCTTGATTCAGAGATTACGATGTGTTATCGCTACTCCATGTTTTGCATACTTTGTGTGTTCCGACGATCAAGTATGACAAACAGAACATCCATTTCCTCCACAAGGAAATCACCACAGGTTAAACTTTTTATTCAAAGCATACAACAAAAAATCAATTAACATACAAAATAACACATACATAAAGACCAAAAAAACCATTCATTGATAACAAAATTCCCATACATAAAGACCAAAACAAGCAAATTGATCAAGAGCAAAGATCTAAGTACATATATCATGATTGGAAACAAAAAAAAAACATGAACACCACAGGTTTAACTCCAAATATCTTCGTAAGTCATGTCTAACTCCATGTAGACTCCTAGCCCAGAATTCTCCTCTTCCATCTCAAGCTCATCAACCCTAACGCCCAGGTCAAGTTCGAACTGGATGATTTCCTGACAGCGATCCCAGTTGTTGGGTCTTATATTATTTATCTGCCTCAACATGTCTAGATCGGTTGACGCCAACAAAACATTAGCCGGTACCATCTCTTTCGATCATTCCCCCACAACACTTGTATATGCAACTTTCTTGTGTGTTTTTCCACCCGAAAGGTCCACCAAACAATCTCCTTCGCCAAATCATCCATGTGGATAGTTCCGGGGTCAGATCTTCGTCTGAGCACCCTCATCAGTTCTTTGGATTTGTTACATAGGTTTGGCTTCGAATCCCCTTGCTTGTAAACTTCCCTTAAAAAATCTTCGTCAAGCATCATCACCCTCTTGACTTTCTCGATTAACATCATTATTCTGTCATTTCTCTTGAAGATGAAACGATCCTGCATGCACTCATGGTCCCGTTTATCTAGGCGATTCATGATTTGGTGAGTTTGTATGTGGAATTTGTTGAAACAACACTAAGAAGATTTCCCCCGATCGAATGAAAAACACAAAAAACATAACTTTCTTATATAATAATGGGAGTGTAAGTGTATAATACCGAACGGTTGCCATCCCAAGACAACCAAACGATTCATATTTAGGGATTCCACACGGTTTCTACACAGTCCCGTCGTTTCATATTTAGGGTTTCCAAGATTTTTATATAAATATGAAATTATATGCAATTTAAGGTTTCCAAGAATTTTAAGAACAACCCTTCGACTCTAACTAATTGACCATTCCCCCCTCGAAAAAGAACCCAACTTTAACAACGGATGGCCCATAGTATAATTCTATTTTACGCCCAGATGTTTAGACACTCCGTTTTTCATAAAACGCTCCGTTTTATCTACAAAACGGAACATGCATATACTCATTTGACGTAAAATGGCTAGTTTTTGAATTTAACCAAAAACTGAACGTTTTATGTAAAACGGTACACAAAAATGGGGAATGACAGCATTCCCCTAACATGTATGTCAGACCACGTGTAATTCCCCTCTGCAAGTTTACTATCTACACACCGGTCATACGCGGCGTTTCATGTAAAACGTGGTAACCAACGGAGCATTTTACATAAAACGGCCCGTTTTGGTAGTGTTTATATGAATAGTGGCCGGTGTATCTATAGTATCACCCTTAGAAAAACTTTCATGTGTAGTAATTGTATCCTTGATAAGTTTGGTTAATAAAATCCCATAATTCTTTTGTATCTAGATTTAGCATTTACAAAATGTGAGTATTATAGATTTGATTTTATCAAAATGTCAAGACATTTATAATATACTAAAAAGTTATATGAATGTACAAGTGCTTTATGCGTAGAATGTACAAGTTCTTATAGCACATAATAATTTTTACCATTTTTCATTTTAACCCCCTGAACTTTCTATCTTTTAACTTTTGTCCCACATCAAAGTTTTCGTTTTTATTTTTTTGACACTAAATTTTTGGGTTCTCATGTTTTCATCAAATAACTTTCACATGGTTACGATTTTACTTTTAAACATTTGGTTTTGACAGACGGATAAAAATAGTCAAACCAAATGTTTAAAAGTAAAATCGTAACCATGTGAAAGTTATTTGATGAAAACATGAGAACCCAAAAATTTAGTGTCAAGAGGGCAAAAGTTAAAAGATAGAAAGTTTAGGGGGTTAAAATGAAAAATGGTAAAAATTATTATATGCTATAAGAACTTGTACATTTCAGACATAAAGGACTTGTAAATTTGTGTAGACTTTTTGGATAAAAACATAAACAATAACTATATTAATGTTTTAAATGTTACATGAACGTAAGACGTAACGATAATGAAAGTTATTATATATTAAAAACGTTATATATAAAAAAGACGGATAAAAATAGTCAAAACCAAATGTTTAAAAATAAAATCGTAACCATGTGAAAGTTATTTGATGAAAACATGAGAACCCAAAAATTTAGTGTCAAAAAAATAAAAACGAAAACTTTGATGTGGGACAAAAGTTAAAAGATAGAAAGTTCAGGGGGTTAAAATGAAAAATGGTAAAAATTATTATGTGCTATAAGAACTTGTACATTCTACGCATAAAGCACTTGTACATTCATATAACTTTTTAGTATATTATAAATAACTTTCATTATCGTTACGTCTTACGTTCATGTAACATTTAAATCATTAATATAGTTATTGTTTATGTTTTTATACAAAAAGTCTATACAAATTTACAAGTCCTTTATGCCTGAAATGTACAAGTTCTTATAACATATAATAATTTTTACCAATTTTTTCTATCTTTTAACTTTTGCCCTACATCAAAGTTTTCATTTTCGTGACACTAAACTTTTGGATTTTCATCAGACAACTTTCACACAGTTACGGATTTACTTTTAAACATTTGGTTTTGATTATTTCCATCTGTATTTTTATATAAATAACGTTTTTAATATATAATAACTTTTATCATCATTACGTCTTACGTTCTTATAACATTTAAAGCATTAATATAGTTATTGTATATGTTTTTATACATCTTATTACTCTTTTGCATTTTTTATTGTTATTGCTACATGTTAATTGTATTTTTTAAATTTTGAGCTCGAATATTTGACATAAATTTGGGTACAAAACTTTGTCGTGTAGAAAGCGTACTCCGCGGCAACGCGCGGGTAGAAAAACTAGTGAAGTCCTAAAAAGATTATTTAAAATGAGGAATATCAAATGATTGGAGGGTATAAGTCATCCTGTAACACTTTGTCAGTTTGTCGTGAATGAGCTTCTTATCCGAATCATTTGCATAATTAAACACTAATTAAAGTCAAATATAAAATTTAAATACTAAGCTAAAGTCAAATATAAAACTTTAATAAGCCTAACATACAAAGTCTATAAGTACCCTTTAATGACGTGGATAATGTCATTTAGCCACCGCCTTTTTGTAACTTTATTAATGTAAAGTATATGGAGTCTTTTGGATTGAATCAAATACTAGCTTTGCACCACTCTTATTCTTTTAAATGATGTAGACTTTTATTTATTACCTTTATGATAATGATGATGATACCAAAACATACATGCCAAGTTCAAATTATACAAATCATTCAGAACCTATAGATATGGAAAGATAGTGACCCCAAACTTACAAGATGTAAGCATGGCGAACAAAGACCAAAACAAATACAATGACTCTAGACTACTACTTTATTGAAGTTTTATCTCAAATCATATTCTTGTTATTTGGTGAAGGTGACTCATATAGTACTAAACACTAAATATACTTCAAATTATTATACAATACAACATCTTAAAGTATATTTGGTAATAGATACGGTTAAAAAATGGTAGTGTATGGGTCATGACATTCACCAAAGATATGTTCGATAACATATTATTAAAAAATAGATAAATAAATAAATTAGAGCTTAATAGTAGAAACTTTTTAGACATAATATTTATAAGAGAATAGTTTTGTTTGAAAATAATAATTGAAATTTCAGTCCACAACTCTAAGCGTCAACTTCGAAGGCCACAATATAGCGAACCGGAATCTAAAATGACAAGTAGCACAAAAATTTTATAACCTTGTATCGATGTAAAGTAACAATAACGACTAGATTGTTACGACTTTTGGCTATTTTTAACAGTTTTTGAAAGTTTTGACACTTTTGATAGATTCCATTACCTCATTTAGTTGCACAAATACATTTTTATAAGTTTTATTGCTATGAAATTTTTTTTAAAAGTTTAGAGCTAGTTACATTGACCGGTATCCCATATTTATTTGACATGTAGCACCAATAAAAAAAATATGTTATTTCTCAAAAAATATTACACTACGTGAATTTAGCGGGCTGAGCTACACCTAACATGTATGTAGTGCCGCCTACCAAACACAAATATATTCTTATTGAAACCTCAATGACTCTTTGAAGAACCTTTATTTGTGAAATTATTTGAAATGTCTTTTCAATGTCTCGAACTCGAGACCTTCAACATGTAAAGCTGGTGCTCAATCACTGAGCTATAATAGAAAGTACTCTTTTGAATAACCTTTTTCCCAAATTAAAATAGCAAAAACTAATGTCACAAATTTTGGACCATTGGCATCCCTTATTTGACATTAATGGAAAAGACTAATAATACATTTAAATGAAAGATACTTTTATTTTCCTCTTATGAAAAAAAAAAACATATGATAAAAATCAAACGACGCGATAAATTATAAAAGTTATAAATGCATTACACATATCATAGCATTTTGGTTTAGAAAGATAATTAAGTAGGTAAGGATCGAACAAATATCATCTTTCAATTGGTAACACTTAGGATAGGATAAGTTAACTAATTGTAGTAAAAGTCGAGTTTATTTGTTAGAATATTATTTATGTCCTATTCTAACAAGTTATATGACTTCATTTCATGATATACAAGTCGATGGTATTGGTTTGTTAAAACCCAATGATATTTTACTGGGGATTTTATAAAATCATAATTATAATTATAAGTATTCATAAAGTTCAAGGACCTATTAAAAGTAAGCTACAGTAATTATGTATGTATGACTCTTTTTTTTCCTTTTGAAAGGCTAATACATGTATGACTAACAACATATTTGACAAAGTTTTTATGAATCAAAAAGGTCCCAAAAGAGGAAAAGTCATATCTTCATGCATTTGGGAATGATTCGGGAAATGGAATGCAATGTTTTCAAAGTTGAAACTTTGTGCATTGAAATTAGATAATGATTTCTTTTACCAAACATTTCAAACCTCATTATTGTCACTTTAATTTTGTAAAAAGTAAATAAAAGACAAAAACGACTTTATGGCCACACATATTTGAGAATATTAAACGAGGATGGCTAGGAATGAGGATATTATCATGATTACAAATCTTGTTTTTCAAGTTACCATCTTTAATATAAAATTTAGTGTTTGTAAAAAAAAGTGGCATACAATTTGTTTTTATAATAATATTTGAAACGATATGATGTATGTGATTCTATTTGAATATAATGTTCATCAATCACCATAATTCTATTTCTTTGAAGGAATCACTTACTTGAAAATTATATGTATTTCCTTTTTAGTGTTGTAGGCTTTGAGCCAATTTGGAACGATTGATGATGAAGAAATGTAAGCATGTAATTTAGGGATTTTTAATGTAGAAGAAGAAGGATATAATAGTCTTTAACAATATTAGATGATTAGTATTTGATTTTCAGAATATTTGTTAGTTAAAATTATTATTTGAAGATATATGGTGTATTTTAAGTTTAAGATAGGTATATATGATATTATGAATTTAAGTTGGGTAAATATGAGATTTTGATATTTAGTAAAGGTATATATGATGTTCTCCCCATCTTTTAAGTTGATATAAATTTTGAGACATCCTAAAATGAAAAGATAAACTATAAATTTTGAACTGAGGAAGTACCCGTCTTCGAAATTTGTTATTACACTGTTAAGCTTAACAATTAACCGTTAGATATTTAGGTTTTTAGGTAAGATAAAACAAGTATTAAAGTAAAACAAATAAAACAATAGGTTTCTCTTCACTGAAAAACAACGTGCATCATGAAAATCATTGTACATCAATTGATTCGTGAATCTTCGTGCATCAATTTAACCATTAAGAGTCAAGATCTTATTCTATTTGTTTTATTAATATACTTGTTTTAGAATAACCAACCCTAGATATTTATAATCTATTATAAACAAATTATTATAATATTATATTATTTAGAATAAATTTAATATATAGCCTTGAAATTTCCTCACTCAATCCCCTCTCGATTTTCTCATTTTCCATATTCATCACTCTAATTACACATCATGTACATTTATCCGCGATTCTTCTCTATTTGTAATCCAATAACCAACTCAATGGGTTCTGTCAAGCTAGCTATATGCTGTGTATTATCGACGATTTCTATACAGAGCAGGCACGCTAT
Source organism: Erigeron breviscapus (assembly GCA_034093135.1). Taxonomy (NCBI): domain Eukaryota; kingdom Viridiplantae; phylum Streptophyta; class Magnoliopsida; order Asterales; family Asteraceae; genus Erigeron; species Erigeron breviscapus. Next base: position 48,261,000 of record CM067171.1, on the reverse strand, counting down.
TCGTCAATACGAGATGATCATGCAGGATTTTCTGAATACCAATATAATGTGCAGTGATAGCTACAAATTTTATTAGGTTGTAAAAATGTAGTATGCCACTCTATGACAGGATTTAAGGTGTTATCCAAAATATATAATAAAAAAATCAAGCAGAAACTATATGTTATCAATAGGTTAAAAGAGCCAACTATTTTCTACAATATATATCTTAATAATAGCAATTAGAGCCATCCACTATTGAACCATATCATGTACAGCCATTTTTTGAACATTCCCCTTTTAATGGAACCATAGGCTACAACACCAACACAACAACAAAAAACACAAAAACCCAGGATGGTGTGATAGATCAAAGTAAACATCTAGTAAGCGTTGTAAAATCTAATTCTCATATAAAGCCACAGAAATGTGGTAACTACTCGACTTCAAGAAGTAGGATCGATTTTAGGTTGGTCAACAACTGGGGGCAAGAGAAGGGCGAGGCGGTCTTTGTACCTTTCGATTCTTTGTAGCCTTTGATTTCTTAACCTGCAAAAAAAAAAAAAAAAGAATAACAAAAAATATTGATACTTTTATTTTAAGTCAAATGAGTTGCTCTTTTCCGTTCTAAAAAAAATGAGTTGCTCTTTCTGACATTTAGTTTACAGCAGAACTGCAAAAGCATACCTTGTTCGAACCTTCTTTGCATTCTTAACATGCTGCTGCAACAGCTCTTCGGCAGATAAATGCTCGACATCTTCGATTTTCTGACACCATATAAGGCAAAACCATTAGTTTTGAGTGATGAATGGAAAAACATGCATATGTATACATAGATGTATATAGATAAGTAAGATGCACATATTTATACCTCCTCTATTTCAGTATCGTCTTCCTTTTTTGCTTCTACCATGGATGCAGGCAATGGCTTTGGAAGAGACTTCATGGAGTCCGCATATTGTGGCTGTCAGCAAAGCATCAAATTAACTTTCAGTTTTATAAATCAAACGCGTGTCACCAAGAAAATCCTGTTTCGTATTTCATAGATGTGAGAAAGTAGAAGTCATTGATAGCCAAAAAAAACAAGCAGCAAGGTCATCAGCATAATCAAGGGAAACTTTGTACAATAAAAAAATCAACCAAGAGAAAATGTTCGTCAGAGTTACTGAAAATTTACAACCATGATAATTGGCTTTCTATAGCAGAAAATACCATCTTTCTTGAGGGTTTCAACAAAAGTACTACACCATCTCACTAGTCACTACAATGGCCGACAGTTGTCATTATCAGATTTGGGAGAGCTGTCAAGTTGCATATCACTGTCACCATCACAATACAGCCTCCTTACTCACTACTGAATTGAAGCATATGACCTTCATCGAAAAGTCAAGCTCAAGAAAGCTTATGCACTTGGTTCATGCACACTCAAATATACATATTTTAGACCTCAAATAGGCCCAGAATAAAGAGATACCTCAAAGGAAGATATATTTAAGATTAGGTGCTTCTCAATGATATATCCAAACCAGATTATATCTTAAAAAAGCTTAAACAAGAATGTTTACAAAGGTTTGGACGCTTTCAGTCAGCCGTCTCTCATGCTAACTAAACTCTTACTGAAAGGCACATATTCACACAAGAGCACCAGTTATACAAGCATTTGTCCTAAGCAGGACTAAATCTCACAACCTCCTTGTTAGGTCACCTTGATACAGCTAAGCCAAAGGCCCTTTGATCTTATAGTATTACCCTTAACAGTACTTATATAGGCACACGTTTCAGTCAGCCTCTCTCATGCTAAATAAACTTACTGAAAGGCAAATATTCACACAAGAGCACCAGTTATACAAACATTTGTCCTAAGCAGGGCTACATCTCACAAACTCATTGTATGGTCACCTCGATACGGCCAAGTCAAAGGCCCTCTGGTATTACAATATTACCCTTAACCGTACTTATATAGGCACCCGTAATCACAAATGATTAAATAAATCAATAATGAGGCTATTAAATAAGTGTTTAATAACTTAAGCTCCTTAGATGATGGCCTTTTACCGAAAAACTTAAGCTCCTTGTGACACTCTTGTATCGTGCTGCTTTTATGCCAGTCCAGAAAACTATCCCATTAACTATTAGCTCAACACGACTTGAAGCCACTATGAATGCTGTTCTCAAAATTCTCTCCAACTGGTGAATGGTGTTGCTTTCAATCCATGGAAACCTTTCAGACACATCAACTTCCAAACATAAAACAGAAAAAACTAACCCCTCATATTAGTATAGTCCAATTACCCCGTATATTAGTTGAGTCCTACCTTTGATTGGGATACCCTTCCTAATAAATAGATAGCTCTCAAATTTTGTGACACAAGTGCAGAACATTGCTTTTACATTTACAAATCTGTAGCACAAGCCAAAAATGAGTTCTCTAGGGTGCAGAATAGGTGGTTTTGAATCAAAATGATTGGCTATGGTTTGCCAAATTCAATCAAGTAGGAGCGTTAGTTGTAGAATTCAGAAAAGTCGTGTTTTGAAAGCAAAGCATGAGAATATCTTCCTGTATTTGCAAATATTTCAATCACTAAGGCTCTAATTAAACATCCTACTCTGTTTTCTAGTCTTTCTACCTCTAACAAAAATTACAAAAGTGGGCTCAACTAACTTCACATCAAGTTCCCTATGACCACAAACCAACCGCCTATGGCCATAACTGATCATCCAAGCCTCCAAATCGGCCCAACCATTTTGACTACAAGATACCCCTGTAATTCTTGTAATAAGTATTTCCGGGGGTACTTGAAATAAAAAGGTTACTTTTGGGTGAGTAACAAATGCACCATCAAGATTCATAGCATATATCAATGATCAAAATTATCATTCCCTGGATCTCTAATAAACATAAAAGTTGTTTTTAGTATAAGCCTTATGAAAATGTTTAACTATACAATAGATATTTAGATAACCCCTTCAATATTGACATAATCAGGAATGGCCTTGCTCAAGTGGTCAAGGCTTGCTAGTGATAACCAAGAGTTTTTGGGTTTAAATTATACTCTTGTGTATACTAAGATGTCACAAAAGAAAAGAAAATATGCCTAGTCTATGATTTCATCTTACAAAATTTGCATTTTTCCTTATTGGAAACAGAAGTGAGAACAGAACTGTAAAGGCTAGCCATGACGCATACCTGATTTTCCGAAGTATAACCATTCTTTAACCATGAGCGGCATAGAGCATAAAGGGAAGTGCCCTCAGAAACTTGAACCTAAAAACAACATTATGAAACAAGTCAAACAACATTAGTGAAAAAAATATGAGTCAACTTATAACAAAGTTAAGCATAGATAATCTTTAAAAGCCCGGGTAAGCTAGCATGACAGTAAGTCCTATCTGTAGCGAGTTAGCCTATCTAGATATAAGATATATTTCATGTAGTAAATATTGTATGATGTACTATTATAATTCATCTTTATGCATATAATCAAGTGAGTATTACAATTTACAAATAAATCATTAATTGTTTGACGACTATGAAAACTTGCTTTCCATTCCACACACACCAAAAGCAATAGACAATCCGTACAGACATATTTCCTAGCAAACTAATATTATTTAGGAGGGAACAAATAATAACATTAAGAATATATAAGAAGAAATCGTAATTCCACCTTTCTATCTCTGACCACGACGAATGTTTCATCTCCATGCTTGTCCCTGCAACACCATAAACAGATAACAGATTATTATATCATTTGAAGATAAAACTATGAAGGCAAACTGAACAAGATATGTCATGTGGATAAGACTAATTACCTTTTATTTTTTGGCCTATTATCATCAGCAGTTGATGCTTGAACAGCAACCTATAGGTGATAAAAACATTATGTAATAGAAAGCATCACAAATCATGTGAATACTCCAACAAAATAAACTAACAATTTTAGATCACATAATAAAACAGATGTAATAGAATCAAATATCAATAATCTATATCTATATCTATACTGCATAAGCATTTTAGAGTCTTGAATTTTGAACTTTTTAAGAACAGGGATATTAATATAATACCCTCACTAATCAAAAAAGTAACTTTGATCAATTACTTCCATCTTTAAATATTCAAACAACAAATAAAAACACAATATAAATATAGACATGTGTTAACCTGACGGTCAGCGCAGCCTGCTGTCGGCCAACATTACCCATGGCTATATGTACTAGCTAAAGTTTATGAATCTTACTTGTAAATTTGATTTACACAAAAAACTTAAATGTTTTTGATAAAACATCAACTACCGGGCATTGCGCGGGTACTATTCTAGTAAATATAAGCTAGTATACAATTGTCCACAAAATAAGACAAATTGCACCTGTTAATGTAACTATTTGCTTTTCTTCATGAAATAAACATATTTATATCAATTTTAAAACTATCATTAAGAATCTACTTGTATACCTGCGATCACATTTTAAATTGATTTTGTTGTGTTACCTTTGATTGAATATTTGCATCTACTGTTTGATCCTCTTCTGGCCTTTCATTTAAATCAAAAAACAGGCGTTTGGCCACTCCTCTGCCACTTCCAGTGCCCTCAATGAAGCGGCGTAGCGCACTATCCATGGCAGAGAATAATAGATACAGAATCGATGAATATGCAAATAGGCTATATTTTATATAAACAAAGGATAGTCTCCAATTACAAGAACAAGGATATCAAATATATTCTGAGTTCTGGAATGCTGATAATGAAATACTAGCTTCCTATTTATACTATTCAAATACTAGAATTAAATGCAGTATCTACTCCCTAATTTCCTGCAGAATTATTAATTATATGGATTGCATAAAATCATCCAGTGAGAGGATTCAGCCAGTTTCCAAAAATAGACTCAAACTGTCCCACTTTTACAGCTGTGACTTAATTCTTCCTTCTTGAATACAATGGTGAACTTTTATCAGAGGAAACCTTAATAGAACTATGAAATTAACCTAGATTCAACCTCTCAATGAGTCTAGGCATTGCCCATAATATATATAGGAAATCCTTCAGAAGAACAATGATGAGCATTGTTAAGTTAATATGGACATTAATAATATGGAGCTAATTTAAGAAACATATGTCCCTTCAGTTTGCTAATTAATTGAGCAATGACTATCAATATATTTTATTCTTAATTTTGGATGGGCATTCATCAACTTTCTATAAATATCTATAAATCATTCACTATAAGAGATTTTTTGCTAATTATAGAATTTGCAAAGACATGAAAATGAGTTCCCAAATTAATACTACCTTAATACCTATATGAGTACATGTACACCTTGTTATGTAGAGAAACAAACAATTGACATGGAAAATTAAGAAACATCCAAATCCTCGCACAATCAAGAATGATCAAGGTTTTCCAAAGTAATAAGTCTATGTGATATAATTAATAAAGTTATATAACTTAACATATTGAAATAAATTCCTAGTACCAATTCACAATGCCTGTAGATATCTTTGTGAGAGAAACAATATTCTAACTTTTGCTTAAGTTATGCATTCCACGACCCATAAGAGACTTGAACTAAGGTTGTAAAGGTTCTAGAGGGGCTGGATATGCGTCTAAAGTGATTATTGTGACTTAAGTCACAAAAATCACTGGAATGATGGCAAAATAATCAGATTTAGCATAAGGGGTAAGCAATTGTAAGAAATGTACATTCACCTAGTTATCTCGACTACAAACAACTAATAATATGATTCATCGATTCAAGTGGCAAACAAAGCCTAAAGTTCAACTCTTCCACTGTTCCAACTTATACTTAAAAAAATTACCATTACTAATCTAAAACCGACCCGACTATTTCACTACTATATCATTACACCACAAACACGAATCTCTCACTTTTCCATCAATGCAAAGCAAGAATCTTTAAATAAAACTCTAAAATCGAAAAGGACCAACCTTTATTCACAACGCAGCCACGCAACCTCATTACACAAATTTATCTTCTAATTGTTCTATGCACCTATCGATACTACTTCATTACAAAACTTAATCCAACTACTCTAATAGCAATCAAAATATATAAATCCTAGTACACTAATTAACTAAACCACACCTCTATAGTTATATACAATACTTATAGATACAACTTACAAAAATGTCAAAACAATGATTGTAAACACTCATATCAATTAAAAAAGAAAAAAGTTTAAACCTTTGGGGTTGCAGAAACCGAAAGACCAGCACCCATAGGAGGCACCAAACCAAAAGTCTGCTGCAAATGAGGGTTAACCAAATGATGCAAACTATGAGTCGAATACTCCCCAATATAAGGCCGTTGAGCCGGATACGAATGAGGGTAACCGGAAGCAGGGCGAGGCGGGTACCCTTCGGAATTCGGTACCAACCCTCTACCGGAAGAAGCAACAGGATAAAGAATTCTTGAATTTTGGGGTGGGCGGTTTTGTGGTTGTGGTGGTGGTGGGAATGGTGGTTGAGTTGGGTGGCTATACAAAGATTGATAAATTGATGGGTTTAAATGTTGTTTTCTGGGTACTTGTCTAGTGACTGAATTGAAGTAATCGACGGTGGTGGTTGGGCCGCCGGCGGTGGTAGTGGTTGTAGTGGTGGCAGCGGTGGTTTGTGGTGGTGGTGGTGGAGGTTGGGAAGGGGATGAAGATGATGACATTGTTGAAGTGGGTTTTGTTTCAAGATTTGAAATCTTGGAGGGTTTGATTCGAAGAAAGATTTGAAATTTTGATGATTTGATTTTCAGGGTTTTGGAGAAGATGATGAATGGAGGGTTTGATGAGTGTTTAGCGGCTTCTTTGGTTTGAAAAGAAAGAGGTGTTTGTTAATGGCTTTTTGTGGAGTGGTGTTTTTTAGTTTCAATTTTGAAAGATGGAGAATTTAAATTACTTTTTGGTTTTGACTTTTTGGTTTTCTGATATTAAATGTTTTAGGGACTTGTTTTCCTTTTTAAATTTTAAACCTAAATATTAAAGAGGGTTTTTTTTATCGTGTGACGTATATAAAATAGTTGTATTTTTATTATAGAATTTGAATATTTTTATGTTTTTGATACGGAAGGTTCTATTTTTTTTATGCATGCTAACTTATTTTTTGAAAATCGGTTGATACAATCGATTTCTTGGAATCAAATCGTGTATCGTCGGGTTGACGATTCGAGTTTGTTAGACTCAGACTAAAATCGGCAGGAGTCAAGAATCGGGTGTATTTAGTCTTGGATCGGGTCAAACATAAAGTCGAACATGTCTTTTAGCTTTGTTGAATTATGTTAAGAATTATGTTAGGTTTAAGTTTGGAGTTTATATATATTTTCAATACTTTCTTACATATAATTTCAAAAATTATTATTTTATACATATAAAAATCCAATCTGATTTGATTTTTAAAAAATTCTGACTCCCCCCTGCCGATTAGGGATGGGAAAACCCGATACCTGATGAAAATACTCGTTAACTGAACTCGTTCGGGGCTGGGGTATGTCTACCCCGACCCAACCCGATATCAATACCTACACCATTTGTTTGCTATGCTCTTTAATAAATCAGCTTCCGTTAGTGTCATCCGTTGGTTCGGCTGAGGTTTACAGTATTTGAATGGTTGTGAGCGCAACAGTTATACGCGTGGTTGATTGTGCGTGCAACCTTGCAAGACATGGATTGATTCTATTTTATTTGCCGCTTCTCCTGAATTTCTTGTTTTCACAAGCTAAAACCACTTTCATATCACCAAAATTTACCAATTATCACTATATAACATTTTGAACACTTTCCATATTGCCAGCTTTCTAAATTTCACAAAAAAATATATCCAAACAAGCCTATGGCAAAAACGTTAGTTCCGGTTCGTTTCCAATTACATTATAAACCCAATGACCATTTCATCATGACAAATTTTCCAGAATTTAATCTACCACCATTCGTCTATTACCCATATGACCATTACAACATAATCAAGAAATAACTTTGACACAATTCAACAAGATATACCGAGAGCTTGATTAGGGAGTTTCTAACATTAACATACCATCTTTCCATTCTACTTTCCTTTCCAATTCAACGCTATCTACAAAAATAAATTCCTCATCAGCTTAAGTAATCAACTAGTTTATTCTTTACCTAATTGCACCTAGATGAAAACATCAACACCTTAACATTAAGCATTAAGCTTTACAAACACTATAATAAGTGATATCGTGTATTTTGTAAATATTATACATGTTTTTATATGCAATATCATTACTTTTAGTTTTGATTTATTATTATTTATATAATCTTTTGGTACTCAATAATTTTCTTTTTAGTTGTAGGTACAAATAATGAGGTCTTGTGTTCAAGTCTTGGGAGGACATAGAAATTAAGTCCCTTTATGAGGGCTTGGCTTGGGTATACCCAGATTCAAGTCTAAGAGGGCAGGGTTTACCCCTATTAATCGGCGTGCCTTCGGGCGGATTAGTAGGGGGTTTTCCCCCCATCGGGTATTTGAAATAGGCATTTCTACTTCGAGGGAGCTCTCTAGCGCGGGCCCGGTTAAGACAACGTATGCTAGACCTCTCGCTGTCGAATCGCGACACGAATGTTCCAACGAAATTCACCTTTCAAAAAAAAAAGATATCGATCATTAAGTAAAAAGAAAGAAGCTAAATAATCAAATATGTAGCCATGAGGCCCAAGATCAAGATGAAGATCAAGTCCATAATGTCATCAGTTTCTGCTGATTTGGGCTTTCAACAATTGTATATAAATTTTGACTTTTGTTTACAAGGCTTTGACCAAGTAAAACAACTCATGGCTAGAAAAGGAAAAACGGCTTTGCAATATCGTTTAATTTGGGCTTTCAATCACAAACCCATGAGCATAAAAGAGATTGTGAGGTTGGGTCCGGCCGGCTTTTGCTGTACTATGACAACAACACAACTACACAAGGGTTTCACAGGAGAAGGGGGGGAAAAAAGAAAAAAAAAAACGTTTCTAGCTTTTAGCTTTGTTCGATCAAGATCAGAAGCAAGAGTTTCTGACATTCTTTCAACATTAAATTATAGCTCTAATTCTAATTTACTTTAAAATCCGTTCATCATGAATTTTTTTAGGGAAAATTAGTTCGATAGTCATATTTAATTGTCTAGATCATATTTTAGACACCTACAAAAAGTATTACGAGTACATATTTAGTCAAAATATTCTTACCACCTAACACCTTTGCTAAGAAACTAAATCAACCAATCAAATGTTACCAATTTTCCATGAAGATTCCACAACTTATTCTAATTGTACTAGAAAGAATCATGCTAGTGTTCCTGAATTGGCATGGCAACTGGCAAGTGTTATAAATGATTTACTACTCGTATAATTTTTAATGTTACAAGCTTTTGTTTGATAAATTTCATGTTTTGCAAAAATTGAAGATAACGTCGAGCACATGTTCTGAATATATATGATAATAAAAGTTGCTGATTTGTTCGCTAGAAGGGTAAAAATGTACTTCGTAGTACTTATAGATTATTAGCTAAACGTAATGACAGTCAACCGATTTGCAAAAGGTCAACACTACCATTGCTTCAATTTGCCCCGAAAAAAGTCTCATACGAAGACGATGACGAATACACTGTTATTCTTTCAAAGACACCTAAAGCCACCCCTCGAAACGCAACCAATATCCCCAATGCCCCAAACCCTCGGAGTAAAGACTTTTTAAACAGATGAAAGCATATATGTTACGTCTAATGACGTCAGAATTCTGATATGAGAAAAGACAGTCAAGACGATTACGAGACTTTGATGGCGGAACCTGCGTTGAAGTACGTCTTGCGAAGAGACCTAAGACCTTAATTAGATATGCTACAAGAGAAGCAAGAAGAGGTGACCAATATCAATGAGGCTTAACAAAAACTTCAATCCCTCAAAAATAAGTTTAACCCATACCAAGTTTGCGACAAGAAGGAAAATCAAGATGACTTAACGTAGACTGAAGAAAGTTTTAAAGGTGTTTCAAAGAATCCTACAATTGTACTGGTTTGTAGTTGAAAGAAACTAGTATTTAGTACAAGTTAGGAGCACTGATAAACACTTACCATTTGATTGGTTGATTTTAATTCTTACCAAAAATTTAAAGAGCAAGGATTATTTGACTAAATTTTTTTTTTTAAAGGTGTTGATTATTTGATTAAATATGTAATTTTTTTATAGGTGTCCAAAATAGGATACCATCTAAGTAATTTTCTCATTCTTTTAGTATATAGTTTTGTCATTGCTATTGTTGGGCTACTTATGGGCTAATCATCTTAGGCTATCCGGAGTGGAGCAACTCCACTAGGCGATCCACCTCTCGTCGCCTCTGAGTCGCCGCCCACACCACCCCGCCCCGGCGATATGCGAAATGAGCGATCACAGGGGTTGCTTCAAATTTGTTTGACCGGCTCACTTTTCTATACTTTTCAACCGCTGCAAAATAGGAGCGGCTAGTTTGTAATTTTTTTTTCTTTTAACTTCTAACTTTTACTTATTTATAAATCACACCCTTTTACCTCACTTTACATCTTTCATTACAATTCTTACACTCAAAAAACTTATCTCACTCTCAAAACAAAACCAAAAATGAATCCCAACAACAACCAAAATAAAATCCAACAACAACCCAAATAATCAACAACGTCCCTTAATCGACTTTAACCATCCAAACTTACTAAACAACGCGGCTTTCATCCACCTAATTCGACAAATGAACGTTAATAAACAAAACGCCTTTCAACCACCTCGTCAATCTATGCCACAAATGGGTTTTGGTAATTGGAACGTGCCACAAGACAACTACGGTTTTCGGTCCGTTCAAGATACGCCACAACAACATTTGATCGTCAACAACTTGCTCCAACCCCACCACGTTCTCCCGATGTCGAGTTCGTTCAAGAAACTCAACCCGAAGTTGAGTTTGAAGCCGAAGAGGGCGGTTCAAGACAACGAAAAAGGCGTCCACACAAAAAGAAGGCGGCGGATGAACCACGAACGAGAACACCGGCTATTCCGTGGTCACCGACCGAGGAAATGAATCTATGTAAAGCTTGGCTTGAGGTTACCGAAGACCCACGTGAAGGTATAAAATTTCGGCCTCTTTTTTGTATTTTTTAACTTCGGTTTTTTTTTGTTTGTTTTTTTTGGGGTTTCGGCCCTTTTAACATGTTTTCGGTTTTTTGTAGCAAATTTTCAAAAGGAAAGGACATATTGGACTCGAATTACGGATTTGTTGCTCAAGCTAGAAAAGAAACCCGCGGGTTATCGTGATGCCGATGGGGTGGGTGCTAAATGGAGAAAAATGCGTCCACAAATTCAAAATTTCAACCAAATCTACACTCGACTCACCAATGCAAATAACCATCAAAGCGGTGCAAATGATGCCGATGTTGTGAAAAGCGCACTAGCCGAGTACCGTGGAACTTATCTCAAGGCGTTTGGGTTTTTGGATATTTGGGAGAAACTTCGGTATAGTTCCAAGTTTCACTATGTTGTTGACTTTAACGCAAAAGAGACTCGTGGTCAACCAAGTGCCAAAAGATCGAAAACATCGTCTTCCGCCGACCCGTCTAGTCAAGGTTTATATATATATATATTTTTATATATTATATATATATATTTCGTTTATGTTTATATATATGTGTTTTTTTCGGTTTTTTGTTTATATATATATATATATATATATATATATATATATATATATATATATATATATATATATCGTTTTAGTTTATTGGTAGATACTTTTGGTAACAATTTATACTTTATATATAGGTTCGGATGCTCGTGTTAATATCGACCTTAATTCATTGGAGGATGATGACCCGGTGTTTGAAGAAAGGGTTGGTGGTAGAGACGCGGCTAGGAAAGCCGCGCAAGCGGGTTCATCGGGTTCGGGAGGAAAAGGGAAGGGAAAGGCTAGGTATCATGAGACTTTTGACCATTTATCGGTCAAATTGGAGGGTTTGATGGACATAAGCAAGGAACGTGTTGGTATGGGTAAGGAGAAGATCGAGTTGAGTAAGATGAAGATGAAGAGGCGAAGGAAAGTACGATTAAGCTCGCCAAGACCGACTACAGTCATCTTCAAGAACCCGAACGCTCGATCATGATGAAGGCGCAAGAAGATATCCGTCAAAAATATGGATATATGTAGTTTTATTTATGTTTTAGTGTTGCTCGTTTTATGTTTTTAATTAGTGTAACTTGTTTTAGTATAACTTTTTTTTATTTATGTTTTAGTGTAACTTGTTTTTAACTTTTAAAAAAATGTAGTGTTTTAATATTAATGCATTTTTATTTAGTTTTATGAAAATATAACTTTTATTAAAGTTTAGGTACCAAAAGTGTAACTTTTTTTTTTATTTTAGAGAAATTGTCACAAATCGTCTTGTGGTTTGCTCGATTCGCATTTTCGTCCCTGTGCTTTTTTTTATCATTAGGTGTCCCTGTACTTTTCATTTTCATTGTCAGTCGTCCCTGCCACTAACAGCCGTCACTTTTACTCCGTTAAACCCCTCATGTGCAATGCACATGAGGGTATAATCGTCAATTTTGTAACCACAAGGACTATTTGTAATAAAACACAAAAACTTATCATCTTCCTCCCTCTCTCACTCCCACCGCCGGCCAAACTTCCGGCCACCTAAACTCATTTCAAATCTAATATATAGCCAACATTTAAAGATTAGATTCATTTCCAATAACAAACATACACACAAACTTTTCCACAAAACAAGTAAAAGGGAAATAAGCTAAATAGGTATTGGGCTTTTTTTTGTAGATGGGGGCTCGACAACAATGGTCAACAAAAATCACAACTTTTCCAAATGAAATTCATGTGGTGAGAAACTGCTAGGAGGTGTTGGCTGCGATTTGTGGGTCAACGAAATCAACCAAAATATTGAATTTATGGAATTGAAAATGGGAGATACTATGCGTGAGTCCCCCACAAAATAATTGAAAATGGATTGATAAGTCTTACCAAAATCCAACACTGTCCACCACAACCGACGACCTTCTTCTCCGGTCAAATCAAACCAATTCCTTCTTCTTTGGAGTAAACTTGATGACATGCTTCAGATTTGGGATTATGAAGGCGGTGGTGTATACGGGAGATGGCGGAGATGCCAATGGACACAGATAAATGATAAAGGAAAAAATGAGAAGGATGGAGGTGGGAAAAACACAAATTGCCGGAGACCACCACCACCAATCCAGCCGCTGCAACTCTTAACCACCACCACCACCACTGAAACCTCCGTCCACCACCACCATTTCTTTGAGTGGTTCGTTTACGTTTTTGAAAAACCCATGTGGGAAAAGTTCCTAAATAATGTTGTTAATTTCATGGAGAATTTAGAAAGTAATGAAGATAGTGTTGGTGATGTGAAGCTTATGAATGTGGATTATGTGTAGATCTATGTATATGTATGTATAAATAAGATAAGATAGATTTTTTAAGAAAAATATAAGTTTTTGTGTTTTATTACAAATAGTCCTTGTGGTTACAAAATTGACGATTATACCCTCATGTGCATTGCACATGAGGGGTTTAACGGAGTAAAAGTGACGGCTGTTAGTGGCAGGGACGACTGACAATGAAAATGAAAAGTACAGGGACACCTAATGATAAAAAAAAAAGCACAGGGATGAAAATGCGAATCGAGCAAACCACAGGGACGATTTGTGACAATTTCTCTTTATATTAAGTCAAACACAAAAAAATAAAAATAAAAACAACCCCCAGCAACCCAGGATGCCACATGGCGCGACCTGATGAAAGTAGCCCAACCCCCGGCAATACACTCCGGATAGCCTGATGAAGTAACATAATAATCTGACATTTTCATTTAGCATTTTGTTGTAATCTTAATGGCAGCTTTTTTTACACTGATTATTTTGATTTATGTACAGAAGCTTAATCTCATTTTACCATTATACTCTTGAATTTATTTTCTCCAACTTATTCGGTTATTCACTATTCCATATATTTATGCTTCAAAACCTATTAACAGCAGCAGCCTTATCCCTTGCAACAACTGGATTACAACATCACCTTAAACTCCATTATAATCAAAACAAGAATCATGAAATATAAAGAAAACCCATTAAAAATTCTAGAATTTCTTTTCTCCTAATTCATCCCTCCACATAAAATAAAACTAATACAATGACGTTCAGTCCTCTTCGTTGTCTTCAAATTCAAATCTGCTTAGAGTTGGATAGGGAAGAATAGATCTACAACAACAATGGTAAAAGATCAAGAGTTAAGACGATAGTAATATGATGAAACTTCATGTTTCAATACCCAATTTAATTTATAATTTTTTTTAGGAAGAAAGTGGTTGAATTTATATTTTATGTTTTATTTTTCTTGTATATTTGTTGATTTTGCCCAATCAAACAAAGTAATCTTAATTTTTGAATCACTGGTTAGGTTGTTACTTTGATTTTAGGAGGAAATTGGAAATCGCAAAAAGGGAACGGAATCGATTTCTTTAGGGAAGATATAGGCCGTGTTTAATAAAAATAATGTAAAACTAAGAGTATATTAGTCAACAACATAAATTTTCAGTGTATGAAGTAAAAAGTTTAGTGTAAAAATCAGCTCCCAATCTTAATTTTATTTTTGGGTTTAGTGCGCCGGAATGCAACAAACTATGCCCAAAAAGTTATAGTGTGCATAAACTAACGTTTTTCTTTATTGTATGGCGGAAAATGGTTAAATATTAAAGTAGCTAAAACTGATAAATAGCTTATGTGGAACCGGTCATTTTCATGTATATATAGAATAATTATATAGATATATACATATATATTATATATAGAATATATGATTATATATATATAGACTTTCCTTATTTTGAGAAACATTTTTTTTACAATAACCAAAGAGAACTCTCAAATTATATATTGGATCACATGTTTTTTTTTGTTCATTCACATGTGAAATGATATAAAAAGTATGTTGTAGAAGAAACTTTTTTAAAAAACCTTCAAAATAGCCTTTTGAATGCTATAGAACTTTTTAGCAGTTCCCGCCATACAATAAAAAAAACGTTAGTTTATGCACACTGTAACTTTTTGGGCATAGTTTGTTGCATACCGGCGCACTAAACCCTACTTTTTTTTGTGATTTATCATCGATTGAGTTGTTGGTCATATATTTAAACTTTTAATGGTGTTATCTGCTTTGTGATTTCAACTGCTTGTAAACAACTAACTTTAGTTTGTTGTATGGTAGAGAATAAATCACTGGTAATATTAATCAATGTGTTAAAAATTTGGTAATTTAATAGAGAAGATTGTTATTTGAGAAAATGTTATAAATGGTTTATGTGGTTGTCCATGTTAGCATTTTGCGTTTTGTGCTTTTTTTTTGTTACTAACCGTCTTTTGGTTTTCCGTTTTCATTGCTAGCAGTCTCTGAGACTTACATCCATTAATTTTAGGCCGTTAAACCCTTCACGTGGTATAATCGTCTTTTTTGTCAATCATAGGAGACAATTTGTGATAATGATATAAAAGCAATCTATACATACAATTATACGTACATGTATTTGTATCTGTATATCTATATCAATCAAATACTTGCATTTATATCTATACATATAAATTGTTAGGTCGAGAATCCGTTTCTCTGTATCAATCATATATCTATTATCTATAGACTTTAAAAGTGGAAAGAAATAGTGTGTTAGAAGGATGGCCAGAAAATTGTTAGTGATGGTAGTTCCTGGTGGTGCTGCATTTATTATATGAATGAATTATTAACTATGGATGTAACTAACTATGACCAAATGTTTATGTTATGTAAAAATCTTGTAAAATGTCTATATTATGTAATCAACTTTCAAATCCCGATTATTGGATGTACCTGACCAATCAAAAACTTACACGTGACAGCTTATATGGTTGCCACATATACCCGATTACATCTAATAACCAGGATTTGAAAGTTCATTACATTACATAGACATTTTACGAGATTTTTACATAAAATATACATTTTGTCATAGTTAGTTACATTCATAGGTAATAATCCCTTATATGAAAAAAGGTGGAAGGAAGAAGAAAAAGAACTGAAGAAAAATATCAAGTTTAGCCCTTTTAGGGTAAGGATTGACATAAATACCCTCACTTGGGAAGCACGTGGGGGAAAAAACAAAGACCAGTTGACGACCGTCAAAATTAATGACTGATCTTGAACATTATCCTTCTATAATGGATTATCCGTGTCGATATTAAACGATAAGGACGAAAAGTGACATTCTTAAATCTTAATGAAAGAGTATTATAAAGTCATGTGAAGTTAAAACATCCAACATAAAAAGTCAAGTTCTATTTTTGACAGAAAAAGAAAAAGTAAAACTATTGACACTTACTTTCTGTCCCCCACTATTCAATTTGGGACAATTTCACACAAATTCTCCATTTCCTTGCAACACCTTTTCCATTTTTGTACCTACCGTAATCTATTATAATCGTGTTCATATTTAATCCAACTGATTCACATTGTCCATAGAATAATTAACATGTATTAGCACAGTATCCATCCAGTATAGCAATAATGACAGAAACGGCGGTCTGGTGATAGCGGCGACTGTTGGAGATGACAACGTTAATTGGTATATGTTGATATAAATGTAATTGATCTAAATGTGCGTGTGAAGATATTTTAGAAGATAAATATATATGTGTAAATTAAAAAGATAAAGATTTAGGATGTAAATTAATTTATTAATACTAAATTGAATAATTTGTTATAAGTATTTGCTTAAAATGAGGGTTTATTAAAAGCAATTAGGTTACTTTTAATGTTTCATTTTTTTTATAACTATTTTGAAGAAAAAGCAAGGTTAGAATTCTTATAAAGTAACATAGATGAACTCTTAACTTCCTAAACATACAACAAAAGGTAGATCCACCAACCGCCTTCCATAAAGGTTCATTTAAAAAGTCTAAGGTAATGTTGAAAATATTATCTATAGATCACCAACTTTATCAAAACATTTCCAATGAGGAGTGGATCGAAAATATTTTTTTTCGAAAAAAAAAAAAAAATCTTTCAAATGTTTTTTTTTATTGGAATAAAATACTTTTATGTTGAATATATTGAAGAATCTCGACTCTTTCTTCTATATCTAATTGTAGATTTTTGAGGTTTTTTAAACTTTTATCATTGGAAAAAATCTTTTTATAAAAATCTTTTGCAAAAAACTAACTATTAGAGATGGCCTAATACATTGATAAATCAAGTCCATAAAAGTATTTATAACGAAGGTTCATAGGGACGATGTTTCTAAGCATGAGTCGGTTTCACTCATTTTGTCATTTTTCCGATTCGGTTTGTCCATAAGAGTGTACCTGTCCAACTACCTTTACATAATATAACTTTTTCATATTAAAAGCTTATACTGATGTAAATTGGAATTTTATCTTATAATGACTATATTGGATATGAATTATATTGATTTCGTTTATTGTGTATATGTCTTGTGGGCTAACAAGCACCTCTTAGACAAACCCAAGAAGTAAAGCGTAGTTTAATATTCAAAATTCTTTTTGTCGTTAATTAGTTCATTTCCCGTCACACATAAGTTTGTTACGTTATTACTTAACTCTTTGAAGATTAGCTCTTTCATTTGTTCATAAAGATGATAGAGTGTCCATGCCACCATTAAAGACCAAAATTGTAGGTCCATAGCCCATAGGGGCCTTATTTTTTATGTTAACATGTGTTATGGTTCAGTAAATTGGAGGGCATCTTTCCACGTGACAAGGATCAGAATTCTGGGAACCGGGTACCAGTGGTTCATGTGATATACATAAACAAACGCAGTCCGAGGGGACGAGGTGTCGGATATTTCTTTTTGATATTCTAACGGATACTCATTACCTATGTTTTTGGTTCGATTGTTATAAGTGATGCAAAATGATCAATTTGCATCAAAACAAGAGATGCAAATGCGAATTCGCATCAACCAAAACCGATTTTTTTTTATAAGGATAATATGTATTGTAATTTATTTTTATCAAACACATGTATTATTTATTTAACTAAGTATAATTTTATATCGATTATTGCTGGGTAATTGAATAGAAACCCCCTGATCTCATGTACCATTTGGTACCTGCTAATCTTCCAGCCAGGCTATTGAGGTGAATCTCAACCACTTAATAATTCTCTGATTATCTCATGTTTGCCTTTGACAAGACTCGAACCCAGAATCCCTCCTGGAAAGTGGCGGCTGATGGCACTGGGCTATTACCCGGTGATTTATATCGATTATTGCTATTAATGTCGTGGTTTAAAATTGAGTTTCAATGTGAAGGATTGATGATACGTTCTAAATTTTTTTCTTTTCAAATTTTTGTTTTAAAAACTTTTACTTTATAGACTACTGATTTGAAATGATAAAAATACACTAATCATTATTCTCTTTTGTTCAGCTAAAGAACTACCTAATTTGAGAATTTTCCAAGCTTTCTTTATCAAAGTACCTTTCGTCAAAAAAAGGGTTTTCCTATATATAAAATAATAAATTAATTAATATTTTAAACTCTTAAAAAGTCTCTTAACAAACACTCCCATATAATCTTTTTCAATATGTATAACGTAATCCATATCAAATTAAAAAAAAAAGAAAGAAGAAGAAATGTAAATGTCCAACAAATGTCGTGTAAAATCTTAAATGATTGATCGAATTGAATGAAAATATAAAGTCCAATTAAACTTTAGACAGATAGTAAAAGAATAAGTGATAAAGAGAGTTAAAGAGAAACGTTCAAATATACTAGTGGACTAGTGGGATTTGGACCTGTGTCACGGGACTTCAATTATCGTAACGATACGGTTTTGTTATGTTGGTGTAATTGTGTTGAACCCACAACTGTCTTAAATCTTAGCATGTGTTCGAGTCTCACCTCTCACATTTTAGGATGGACTAGTTCAAGATTTTCGAAATCCTCAAGTTTCAGACATTTTTGTAATTTAGGAGTGAGAGTATAATAGTTTGCCTTAAAAAAAAACAATTATCTAGTGCATAAATTTGTTCAAATATTAAGTGACATATTAAATGTATATTCATTGAAGGATAATACCACAACCAAATCTGAGGTTTACAGTATCAAATACATATATTTATCTTATGTAAAAGACTAGAAATCAAAAACGAGAGAAAAACAAAAACTTAAATGTAAGTTTTCAATATATTATTATAAAACAAAAAGTGAAAAAAAAACCATGTAAGATTCAAAAAAATATGCTAGTTGCAAAATCGAAAAACATATAAGAAACCAAAATAAAAACTGTGAAGAAAAAATATCCCAAACGTATGCTAGTTGCAAAATCCTAACAATAGTATGGTGTGACGCAGATGAATGATAGAGTACCACGTTGGAAAAAAATTCCACAATAAACCAAGAAAAACCTCGAATTGAGGATTTCAAAAGTCGTGAAATTCCAAATTTTCATATAATATAGGAGTGAAAGTTGAATAGTTTCACATTAGAACATGAATAAGTTTGTTCAAGGTTTTCATATCAAATGATATATTAAATGTATATTTATTAAAGGGTAATACCACATCCACTTTTAAAGTCTACAGATACATATAATTATATTATTGAGAGAGTTATTAAAAACATATCTTCTTAAATATATATATATTTCAATTTAAATATAAAAAATAATCATAAGTATATCTCCTTCCGTTGACTATTTGTATGTTTGGTAAGGGCTTTTTAAAGGCTTTTAGGGGGCTAGAGGATTGAGCTTTTCTACAATAAATATTAACCTTGTTTGGAGGTGAGGGCTTGGGGTTTTTATTTTCAAAAAAAAAAGCTCCAAAGGGCTTATAAAAAAAAGCTCATGGAGGAAGTTTAAAAAAAAAAGCCTCCATCTCCTACATATGAAAATTACTTTAACACCCTCATACTTTCATGACGTTTTTAGTTGAAAGTGCTTCTAAGTTCTAAGATGGCTCGTTCTACATATTCATGAATTAACATACAAAATCCATTAATTATTCATATTCTGTTAAAAGAAAAAATAAAAAATAAAAATAAAAGTGGAGGCTTATCTTTCATGGAGGGTTGATATGTACTCCATCATCAACTGTATTTACATTAAATATTTGTAACTTTTTAAATTTATATATATAATTCTACCGTCTAGTACGTAGTATCTTCATGTTCCATTTAGTATTATCTAATCTCGTTTTTAACGTTTGATTGTTATAAATTGAATCAACGATGTTGCAAAATCGGTAAGAGGTATAATATATAAGTTACTACAAGCACATTATGCTATTTAAAATTTAACAAATATAATGTTTCATATTACCAATCATCAATAGATGGATTGGTATATGGTGGAGCTTGAGACTGAGAGGTCTTGGGTTCAAATCCTGGTGTGAGCAAAATGCTCTCAGGAATGGAGACAGGGGTTTTCCCATAATGGGTTTCCTCTGGAATTGGAGTTGGGTATATGAAGAGGCATGCCGCTGAGCCCAAATTTGCCGTTCAAAAAAAAAAATGTTTCATATTACCAATAAATTTGTCTATGTAATTGGTTTTATTTATTTATTTTTATGTTTTTTCTATTAAAATAAATTTTATGTCCATTAATGTAATTATACATTTTTTAGCTACATCTTATAGCTTGTTTGCCAAACAGTTTTATACAAATGACAGCTTCAGTTTTACAGCCCCAGCCTCTAGCTTCAGCTTTTAATTTCAGCTCCAGCCTTTAATTCCAACCCCAGTCTCTAGCTCCAGTAAGTTTTGCCAAACATACCCAATAACAAAAAGGTCATATATGACATATCATTATTCAGAGTAAATCACAAAATAGATAATGGGGTCCGCATTCTTAGTTAACTAATGGATGTTCATTTTCACTATTGGAGTTGGGTATATAAAAAAAAGTACCTGATTTTTACACTAATATAATCAATCAATGTACAGAAATTATATCTTATGGACAAAACTACCCCATGTATTTTAATTACTATTTCTTCCTTTTAATCTCCGTGGCATCAATGGAAAAAACCGTCTCTTCCAATCCTCCCAATCTCAACCAACAGTCAAAATCAAAAGATTATTAGAGCTCCTTACAGTTGGGTTCCATATCATCAACACATTTGCTACACATACTGTGATAAGTTGGAGAACCGTTTTCAATTAATACTCATTCATAATATACCTTTGCTCTTGTTTCTTTCTTTTCTCTTCTACTGATTTCTTTTATTATTTCTTGATTTATATATATCAGTTTTGATTTTGGATAATTATATGTCGATTAACATATTGTTTGTGTTAGGACCAGTTCACCTGGAACTGGCCAGTCACCAGTTCACACTGACCAGTCGCCAGTTGCATCTGGAGACTAGTGAAACTGGTGACCAAGATGATTTGTCGAGAAATATATTGAAGTCCAGTTGCACCGTACAGTTAACGCAACTGAAGACTTCCTCCAGTTGAGAACTGACCAAGTTGAAGAAACATTCCAGTTGAAGTCGAAGACAACAAATGGAAGATAGAGAATGACAATGGCAGCGAAGCCCAGTTGGCATTCTAGTCAGTTACAAACTGGAGACCATCAGTGGAAAGCCCTTACAAAGCTTTACACTGATTACGAGGAATTGACTTGTATGCTTTATGTACCTTTACCCGGATAATAAGCCTTATCTTATTATTTAAGTATTAAAAGGTACATAAAGGTGGTTATGTAAAGTCACTTTAACATGCGACTTTACACTGATTACGAGGAATTGACTTGTATGCTTTATGTACCTTTACCCGGATAATAAGCCTTATCTTATTATTTAAGTATTAAAAGGTACATAAAGGTGGTTATGTAAAGTCACTTTAACATGCGACTTTACACTGATTACGAGGAATTGACTTGTATGCTTTATGTACCTTTACCCGGATAATAAGCCTTATCTTATTATTTAAGTATTAAAAGGTACATAAAGGTGGTTATGTAAAGTCACTTTAACATGCGACTTTACACTGATTACGAGGAATTGACTTGTATGCTTTATGTACCTTTACCCGGATAATAAGCCTTATCTTATTATTTAAGTATTAAAAGGTACATAAAGGTGGTTATGTAAAGTCACTTTAACATGCGACTTTACACTGATTACGAGGAATTGACTTGTATGCTTTATGTACCTTTACCCGGATAATAAGCCTTATCTTATTATTTAAGTATTAAAAGGTACATAAAGGTGGTTATGTAAAGTCACTTTAACATGCGACTTTACACTGATTACGAGGAATTGACTTGTATGCTTTATGTACCTTTACCCGGATAATAAGCCTTATCTTATTATTTAAGTATTAAAAGGTACATAAAGGTGGTTATGTAAAGTCACTTTAACATGCGACTTTACACTGATTACGAGGAATTGACTTGTATGCTTTATGTACCTTTACCCGGATAATAAGCCTTATCTTATTATTTAAGTATTAAAAGGTACATAAAGGTGGTTATGTAAAGTCACTTTAACATGCGACTTTACACTGCTTTTTAAGGAATTAAATGTTATTCCTTAAATGCTCCCAACCACATTTGTACGGCTAAAGTTAACATCCCAATGTTAACTTTGCCTATAAATACAAGTCATTGCACAACCAAGAATTTAAGTATTCGTTCTCACAAAGTTAATTCACAAAGACGAATAACTTCACACTTTGCAAACCTGCAATATTCTTGGTGAACTTGTGCAATCTTCTCTCAATCGCTAAAAGGAACATTTCACAACTTTAAGTGTTTCGATTGTCTTGAGAAATTCCGAGTATAGATCAATTGTATTTCATAGGTTGTTAGGATATTTACATTCGTGTATTATCTTGGTTCCGCATCAACCTTGTAATTTGTTTAATATCAATAAATAAATTACACATTGAAAAATACATATTGTCTCATCAAGTTATCTTACAAGTTATTTGTATTATTGCATTGTTCTTTATTTATTGTCTTTTATATAAGTAATCTATCTAGAACTTGGTATATACACACTGCAACTGGTCGTCTCCAGTTCAGTGCATATATTGCAAAGTAACTCCACCATCGACATAGAGGTGTCTTCAGTAGTACCATCTAACAAGTTGGGACTTACAAGTGGTATCAGAGCAGAAGGCTAATAAACTTGCCTAGATCTGCTAAGATGAACACTACTGAAGGTGGAGATGGTTCTGGTTCAGGTGAAAACCCCTCGAATACAAATGCACAACCTTTTCAAAATGTTAACACCAACCCTCCTCCTCCTACTGCCCCAAACCATGTCCATGTACACTACTCTAACACTCCTGTTCCAAAATTTGATGGAAACAGTGAGACATTCGGTAAGGCTAGAATGCTTTTGCATTTTGGTGGGATTGAAAGGTATATGTTGAAAATCCTTAAGGATGGACCATATATATCCATGTCCCTTGGGGTCAGTCCTCTTCTTGATCCAACTGGAAGAAGAGGTTCAAGGGAAAAGCCAGAAGACCATTGGTCTGATGAGGATCGCAGACTGGTGGACTTGGACACCAGACTGAAAAACATGATCCTTGGGGCTGTCCCTGAAGACCTAATTCCAACACTTGTGTTGTTTCCCAGTGCCAAGTATATGTGGGATGAATTAGTGATTCAATTTGAAGGAGGTGATGACACAATTGTCACCAGAAAGTTGCTTTGAACAAGAAGTATGAATCCTTCTTTGCCTTGCCCAATGAAAGTCTAACTGGTACATACACCATATTTTCTAGCCTCATCAATCAGTTGAGAGGATTGGGTGTAGAGAAGGATAAGGATATTCTTCTTGAGAAGTTTTGTGATATTCTTCCTTCCAAATGGGAAAACATGGTTCTTGTCTTGAGACAAGGTAAAACCTTGCACACTCATACTCTTGCATCGCTCTATGGAGCCTTCAGATTCACTGAAGATAATAATGCTGCAAGACTTGTAGCTGAGCAAGATGCCATGAACCATGCCCAGAGTCCCAAGGTTGCTAGTGCAACTGAGCGACCTTGTGCTGCTTTAATGTCTGCTGAGAGTGTCCAGGTACACTCGATGAAGGAGATGTTGAACAGTTTCTTAAACTCTGGACTGACCACTGAAAACAGTGATGGTTGTAATGAAACTGACGATGATGATCTGGTCGCCATGATTGCTAAAACCTTCAATAGGTTTAAGCATAAATCCAAAAGATTTAATGGCCCCAACAATGCTTCCAGCTCCAGCTCTCTGGATAAGACCAATCTTACATGCTATAAGTGTGGTAAGAAAGGTCATTTTATGAAGGAATGCAGATCTAGTCAGTTGAACAACCAAACTGGCCCCTCTGTCCCTAATTTCAATCGGCCTGATGATAGCTACAAAGCTAAATACAAGAAGCTTAAGGCCCAGATTGCCCTCTTGTCCATGCAAAAGGAAAAGGATCAGTGCTTAATGGCACAAACTGAGGGAAAATGGGAGTACTCTGATGACTCATCTGATGATGAAGAAGAGGAAAGGGACATGTGCTTCATGGCCTTGGAAGATCAACAGCAGCAACACGTGGTGAAAGAAGATGTCATCTCTGGAAGATGGGTGGACATCATACTGAAGAAGGTATGTGACTATGATAACCAGGTTGACCCTGAACTAAAACTGGACCTGGCTGAATCATTAAGTGGTGATTTGGCATTTGTTGAAACTGTAAGAGCTGATAGTGAAAGATATCTTGACACTATCCTAATTGAACTGAACAATGTTAAACCACAACTAAATGATTTGCAAAGTGTCCAGTTGGCTCTCAAGGAGTCAGTTTTAAAGATTGAGGCTTTAGAACTTGATAATCAAAAACTATTTTCTGATCTTGAAAAAGAACAAAAGATTATCAAGTCATGGGTAAAAGCATCTGGCAAAAACTATGATGCATTTTCAAGAACTATAGATGCCCAGAAGAATGCATGGAAATCTGGAGATCTGGAGATGGCAGCTCTCATACCAGATCTTCATGCATTGCCTCCAGCTCTCAAGGTTGAAACACCTTATGATCAACCTGAAGCTGTTGAAACCGAAACCTTTGAGACCACCCCCTTTGAGGTTAAAACTGGAGCCGAACAGGCTAAAGCTCCAGTCAAAAAGGCCACTGGTAACAAGCCTTTACCTCAAAAGTCTAAGGTGCCCAAGACCCGACAGACTAAAGCACCAGTTGAACCAAGGTCCAAGGTTCAACTGCCTGAAGAAAATAATATTTTGGTTAATCTGGAAAGTCAACTCCAACTTTTGTCTCGGCAGGTTCAGAGTTGTACTGCCCGGATTAACAATCTGGAAGGAGGTTTATTACCTCCAGTTTTCAAACAAAATATTAAACCACTCCCTTCAATACCTAAACAAAAGAATGTTCCTTCTGGAACAAAATCTGGTAAAAATAAAGGGAGTAAGTATCAAATACCAATTGTTTTTACTCCTGCACCTGGAGCTGGTGATAAAGCTCCAGATGCAGCCTCCAGTTCAACACCACAACTGTCAACTGTGGCTTCTGTAGAGAAGTCCAGTGGACCCATCAAGAAAAGATGGGTTCACAAAAAGAACTAATGATTTTTGTGTGTGTGTAGGGCGATCGAAAGAAGAATATCTGGTATCTAGACAGCGCTGCTGGCCGGACTATGACTGGATGTAAGCCCCTACTGGAAGAGTTCACTGTTCAAGATGGACCGACAGTGACGTTTGGTAACGATCAATCTGGAAAGACTGAAGGATATGGTGTGCTCAATAATGGACAGTCGAATTCAAAAGAGTTGCATTTGTGAATGGTTTGAAATACAACCTGATCAGTGTCAGCCAACTTTGCGATGATGGCTTCAGAGTATTGTTCGATATTGCACAAGGCACCATATTTAACAAGGATTGGAAAGTGGTGATGATTGCACTAAGAAAAGGAAATGTGTACATCATGGATATGGAACCAGCTCCAAAAGAGCAATGTTTCTATACCAAAGCTGATGAGGACACCAACTGGCTATGGCATAAAAGATTATCCCATCTTAACTTTAAGAACATTAACAAGTTGTCTCGCAAACAACTGGTTGATGGGATACCTCAAATTTCCTTCAATAAGGAAAAGCCATGTCCAGGGTGTGAGATGGGTAAGCAGAAGAGAGCCAGTTTTAAAACTAGGCAAAATTTTAGCATCACTGAACCTCTTCACATGCTACATATGGATCTCTTTGGTCCAGTGAATGTTCAAACTAAAGCTGGAAAGAAGTACACTCTAGTTGTGGTTGATGAATTCACCAGATATTGCTGGGTGGTATTCATCAGATCCAAAAGTGATGCTCCTGCTGAAATCATCTCTCTTATCAAACGAATTGAGCTCAAGTATACTCGAAAAGTTTGTCAGTTGCGAAGTGATAATGGTACTGAATTCCAAAACAAAGTACTTGAAACATTTTGCAATGACACTGGCATCTCTCAAAACTTCTCATCAGTTCACTCTCCAGAGCAAAATGGAGTTGTTGAAAGAAAGAATCGTACACTGATAGAAGCCGCCAGAAGTATGCTATCTGAATCTGGTCTTCCCACCAGTTTTTGGGCTGAGGCAGTTGCAACTGCTTGTCACACCCAAAACCGGTCAGTCTACATCAAGAGACATAAGAAGACTGCCTACGAAGTACTCAGGAATCGTAAACCAAATATTGGATATTTCCATGTATTTGGTTGTCCTGTTTATATACTGAACGATTCCAGTCAGCTTGGAAAGTTTGATGCAAAAGCTGATGAAGGAGTATTTTTAGGCTATTCAGATATTCGAAAGGCCTTTAGAGTTTATAATTATAGACTCCAAAAGGTGCATGAGACAATTCATGTCACATTCGATGAATCAACTGAAGAAATCAACAAGAGACCAAGCCTTGATATTTCTCCAGTCATTCCAATCAATTTTGGTGAAACTGACCAAGTTCATCGGTCAGTTGTTTCACCAGATAATGCTTCCAGTTACAACAAACTGGAACCAGTTAAGAAGAAGAACACCTCCAGTGACACATCATTTTATCCTTCTATCAATTTCAACTTACCACAAGAATTGGTGATTGGATCTGATGTTCGTGCCATTCCAATATCAGCACCAGTTCAAGCACCTATTTCTCCAGTTGTTCATGAAATACCTTCAACTGAGGAATTTCATGATGCTAATCGAGACCTCATTGACTCTGATGAGGATGTAGAAGTTGTTTGGACTGATCCTTCTCCAGATGCTGCTGCAACTGAAGAAGATCTCCAGGTGACTTGCACTGATATTGTAGTACACCAGCCTAGTCAATACACTAGATGGACTAAAGCCCACCCAATTGAACAGATTGTGGGTGATCCAACTAGTGGGGTTCAGACTAGAAGAGCCACCAGTGAGCAATGCTTAAACGTCACCTTCTTATCTTTAATTGAACCAAAGAAGATTGACGAGGCTATGGCAGACCCAAGCTGGGTGGAAGCTATGCAAGAAGAGCTCCTCCAGTTTGAAAGGAACAATGTTTGGGAGCTTGTTCCTTGTCCACCAGGGTTAAAGAAAGAACCTATTGGTACCAGATGGGTCTACCGAAACAAAATGGATGAAGATGGCCATGTTGTAAGAAACAAGGCCAGACTAGTTGCCCAGGGTTATTGTCAAGCAGAGGGCGTTGACTTTGATGAAACTTTTGCTCCAGTTGCAAGACTTGAAGCCATAAGAATATTCTTGGCTTATGCAGCCCATCTGCAGTTCAAGGTCTTCCAGATGGATGTCAAAAGTGCGTTCCTTAATGGAACATTGGAAGAAGAAGTCTATGTTAAGCAGACTCCAGGTTTCATCGATGAGAAGCACCCTCATTGGGTTTATAGACTGAACAAAGCATTGTATGGTCTAAGACAAGCCCCAAGAGCCTGGTATGATACTTTAACTAAACATCTTCTTAAAAATGGCTTTCAAAGAGGAGCAATAGATAATACCTTGTTTATCTTGAAAGAAAGAGGTAATATCTTATTGGTACAAATTTATGTTGATGACATTATTTTTGGTTCAACTGATGATGCAATGTGTAAAAAGTTTTCTAAAATCATGTCATCTGAGTATG
The DNA here is from genome assembly GCA_034093135.1 of Erigeron breviscapus. Lineage (NCBI taxonomy): Eukaryota > Viridiplantae > Streptophyta > Magnoliopsida > Asterales > Asteraceae > Erigeron > Erigeron breviscapus. Next base: position 48,232,894 of record CM067171.1, on the reverse strand, counting down.
AGATGAGTTTAATGGGTGAATTAACATTTTTCTTAGGTCTTCAGATTAAGCAACTGAAAATGGAATTTTCATAAACCAAGGAAAATATGTCAGAGATTTGTTAAGAAAATACAAATATGATTCAATCCCATCAAAAAACACACCTATTGCAGCACCATTGAATTTGGACTCTGACCCAACTGGCAAACCAGTTAACATAACTGACTATAGAGGTATGGTTGGTTCACTGATGTACTTAACTGCCAGTCGACCAGATATAATGTTTGCAACATGTTTATGTGTCAGGTTTCAGGCTAACCCTAAAGAATCACATTTGCACGCTGTAAAGCGTATCTTTAGATACCTGAAAGGGTGTCCTAATCTTGGTCTTTGGTACCCCAAAGGCTCAGGATTAGATCTAATGGGTTATTCAGATTCTGATCATGCAGGTTGTAAGATAGATATAAAATCAACAACTGGTGGTTGTCATTTCCTTGGAGGAAAACTGGTAAGTTGGACCAGCAAGAAGCAGACTTCAGTCTCTATGTCCACTGCTGAGGCAGAGTACATTTCTGCGGCCAGTTGCTGTGCCCAGATTCTCTGGATCAAGAACCAGTTACTAGATTATGGTCAAAAGTTTACTAAGACCCCAATCTTTTGTGACAACACCAGTGCAATTGCTATATCTCACAACCCAGTGATGCACTCCAAAACAAAACATATTGACATCAGGTATCATTTCATTCGAGATCATGTTATGAAAGGAGATATTGAAATTCATTTCATCCCCACTGACAAACAGTTAGCTGATGTTTTTACTAAACCTCTCGATGAGAAAACCTTTAAACATCTCATCAGCGAACTGGGAATGTTAAACCCTTAACTAGAGCTTTCTTTGTTATTGAACGCGTCAGTGACACTGATGAAGTTCTCCAGTTGAGGAGGTCCAGATAATCTTTGCTCGCCAGGCTATCGAACGCCTTTGTGATACTATCTTGGCACTAATTGATTTCTGGATCATCATTTTAGGGGGAAAGACTCAAAATAATTTTCTGACTAAAATTCGTTTTTGTTTGAAAATGCAACTGGAGAACTCTCCAGTTGGAAACTGGTACTGGACTGATCCTCCAGTTACCAGGTTCAGTCTTGTCTTATTTTTATAACGTTACAAATACTTGGTCAATATGTGTGACACGTGATGATACTCGAGTGTTTTAAACCACTTGATATCATGATCTGACGTGTTTGAAACCATTTTAGTACTTGACAACTGTTGTATTGGGAAAACAAAAGTGAGTGGGCGCGTGGGTAAGATAAGCCGTCGTAGCATTTAATGCTGACATGGAAGCATTTAATGTCTACATGGCAAATTATTATTTTATTTCAAAATTCAAACCAACTTTTGTGAAAATATCTTCAAAAAGGGATTTTGTTTATTAAAATATAATTTTGGTGTTTCATTGGGATCTTGAATCCTTTATAAATACCCTTATTTACTCCGAACTCATTCTTTCATTTACTTCCTTCTACATTCCTTCATTTACTTCCAATCATCAAAATTGCTTCATTTTTCTCTTTGCTTCACAAATCAAAAAACCTAAATCCCAAATTTCATTTTCATTCTTCTATGGCTCCTAGATCATCTCGTTCAAGAGATGTAAATCTCTTGACTGTTCCATACAATCCCTCACCAGATGTCACACAGGCACCTGGTTCCCCTAGTAGTGCTTCGGTCATAAAACTAAATCCAAATAATCCTATGGCCAGCCTACGAGGATCTCAAGGGTCCGATACCCTTATTGGTAGAATTCAAAAGTTTTTGAAGAATTCTCCAATAGGACCCTCATTCTCTCTAAACCCACGTAAGTTGTTTCACAACTACTTATGTGAGTTTTGGTACACTGCCGTTCTTTCTTCCGATTGTTCCTCCATCAGTTTCACATTAAAGGATGGAACAATCCAGTGTACCTTGTCAGCTGATACATTGAGGGATGCCTTACGCCTCAATTACTGGAGAGAGGGTGAATCTCCAGTCGTCTTGCCCCCAAATATAAACTTTCGCCAAGCACTTCTTGAAATGGGACACAGGGAGTGTTTGGAGGATGGGGTGTTGAAGACAAAAGGTGCGATGACCATGAAGGGTCTTACACCTTCATGGAGGTACTTTTTCATCCACCTGGTGGAGAGCATGGGTGGGAGTTCTGGTGGACTTGACCAGATTAACTCCTCGCAAGCAGAGATGGCTTACTGCTTGTGGAACGGATTGAGAGTGGACTTTGCAGATATTCTGTATAGAAGCCTAGTTCAAAAGCTGAAGGGCACAAGGGGTGTTTGTATTCCCTTTTCAAGGTTCCTCTCACTTTGTTTTAAGCAAATTCTGGGCAGGGAAGCATATAATAGTACAGATTCTCCGTACACTGCTCCAGATATGCTGAGGAATCTAGACTCACTGGTATCTGAAGCTGGTGAGGTTGAAATTCCTGAACGAATGCAGCTGGCATTCGCTTCAACTGATGCACCTCTTATAGGTGAGTCAGAAAGGCAACTGGGCGGGCCTCAAAATAATGAGGGACCCTCCAGTGTGTCTAATGTTGTGGTTGAGGATAGAGCAACCATAACTGAAGCAACCCCCATCACATCTATCCCTGGTGAAGATACTTCGGTATCTGATCCATCAACAGATGCACCCATCCAGGAAACTGGGGAAGGTCATCTGGAGACTGACCAGGTAACTGGTCAGCCCTCTGTCACATTCATGGATCTGGACATGAGTGTTAATGACGAGGAAATCCTTATAGAATCTTCGGATTCTGAAGGTACTGAAACAGACTTGGAGATTCTTGATGCTTCTGTACAAGCTCAAGATCCTTCATCTCCAGTCTTACCTCCAGACGCATCAATTTCATTTTCACCACCACAAATAAATGTGCCTATAGATATATCTTTACCAACAAATTTCGCTCCTTTACCAACTGGGCAATTCTCACTTGCTCGAGAAATGCCACCCCCACCGTCGCCGTTGTTCACACCTGAGCATTCTCAGCATGAACAACAATTTGTTTTTCCAGTCCTTTCTTCAACCACCACTCCAATAATTTCTTCAACTGCTGGCCTGACAACTGGGGAGACTTCCATCAGTTTGCCTCCTCCAGTTGCTCCAGTAGTAACTGCTAGTGGTCCAGTGACACCTTCTCCTTTGTCACTGGACAGTCAAGTTGTCTCACTACAAGCCGATCTCCAAAACCTTCTAACCAGGGTGGAGGAGATTCAGAAGACACTTGACAAGAACACCAAGTCCTTCTCCAGATACCACAAAGATCATTTGACAAACATTAAGGTGGTCGATCTGGGGATAAACAAGTTTTCATCTAATGAAGACTTGGTGTTCAAAAAGCTTAATGAGTTGGTCACTGGCTGCAACAATCTAGCTGGTACTCTAAAGGAAGCCTTTGACCTAACTCACTCCAAGGTCTCCAGTTCAATCTCCAACTTGCTAGGAAATACTGTCAGAACTTCAGAAGTTGACTTAAAAGAGATTGAAAGGCAGGTTAAGGAACTTATTGAACGACCTGGCCTAGATATAACTGGCCTTGGAGAGCAGTTGATGACTTCGGTTGGTCAGAAAATAGAGGATACGCTGGGTGCTAGAGAAGAGCATTTGATTGAAAGGGTGATGTCTGAGATCACCAAGCTGGCCACTCCTCAGGTTGATCTGGCCCCACTAACCAGTGAGATCACCCAGTTGAGAGGTAGCATAGAAAGTTTGAACACCCAGGTATCTCTACATGCTCAATCTATAGAGAAACTGACAACTGAAGTGGAGAATCTGAAGAAGATGGATGATGAAGTTAAGGATAAGGTTGTCTCCGGTTTGGATGAGGATTCCAAGATCTTGAATGAATTGAAAACTGGTCAAGACCAAGTTCTTGCAAATGTCTTGACCCAGTCCAAGGAGATGAACCATTTTTGGAGGTCCTTCAGGATGATGTGTGGCATCTTCAAAGAGTGTAAGGACATACAGTCGTGGCAGCCTCTTGACCGGTTGCCATCTCACCCCTCTGAATGGGAAGCAATTAGGGCAGGTCTAGATGCTGCCAAGGGGGAAAGAAGTTCAGTCCTTACACGACCAGTTGCACCTGGAAGGACTCCATCTGGATCTGGAAGAGAATTGGTTGTGGCTACCAGTACTGAAGCTGGTGAGCAGAGTGATAGGGGGAATGTTGGTTTGGACAAAGGTAAAGGATTAGCTGGTGATGCATCTGCCCAGCCGGCCACTGGTGAAATGTTAGAAACTGGTAATGCTGACATACTACCTCCAGTTTCAGATAGTGATAGTAGAAAACTGGCTAGACTTGGTAATGACATCAAAGAAAGAAAGAAAATGAAACAAAGAAACCAAGTTGAGGCCAGGGCACATCTTGCTCAGATTAAGTTGCTGGATATGAGTGATGCCAATCTACTGGGTATCACTAAGGATGAGTATGTTAGGGTTAAGAATGATCCTAGGATAGTTGACCAGTTGAATGAAATGCTAGATGTAGAACTGGATAGACACTATCATGAGGATGAAGCTGAATTCGATGCCAGGAGCTTAAACATTTCAGTGGAGAAGGCAAAAGAGATTAGGGCCAGTGGGATTCTTAAGAGAATTGCAAATGTTAAAAAGGTTGTGAAGGATGTATTGAATCCACCAAGAAGAAGGATTCCACAACCAAGAAGACCACTGACAAGAGATGCAAGAGATGCTGACCTTAGCACATTCGTTGAATCAACTGGCGAGGTATCCAATGAAGACATTAAGTCCGCTGTACTGGCTGCTGGTGCTGGGAGTATAAAAATCACAAATGAATCTGAAGCTAGAAACTACTACTCCCAGATCATGTCAACCAGAAGACATAGTGGTACTATTAATGGTGTCAATGTTACAATCAAGCCAGGCACCAAGGTTTTCAAATCGAAGTTAAGTATACTGGTGGGCCACTGGTTAGAACTGATGATCCTGGTGCTATGCAGTATGGGTTCAGCGAATGGGTGGAGATGGTGAATGTTTGGATGCTAAGGCACAAAAGAATAGGTTCGAGAAAGCATGGGTAAACTTTCTAAGGGGAAGATTCAACATAAAGAAAATCTTGAGCAAAAGTTGAATATTGACCCTGAAGATACTCAGCCTATCTCTTCAGTTGCCAAGAGAAGAAGAACTGGCGAAGGGCCATCTCATTAAGTTCTTTCTTCAGTTTATCTACTTGTATTTTGTATTTACATTCTGTAACTTATATAAATTTCATTCCCTTGTATAAATGAAGTTACCAGTTTGTAACCACAAGGTAGATAAAAGATTAAAATCTAACAAACCTAAAAGAAAAACCTAAGGCATCTATTGATCTATAAAAATGCCTTAGATAACTTAGATAGATTTAAATCGAACAAGTCCTTCCAGTTCACACTTGTACAGATACAAGAACTAGAAAAGACTTAGACTATATTTCTAGACAAATAGGGGGAATTTGTTAGGACCAGTTCACCTGGAACTGGCCAGTCACCAGTTCACACTGACCAGTCGCCAGTTGCATCTGGAGACTAGTGAAACTGGTGACCAAGATGATTTGTCGAGAAATATATTGAAGTCCAGTTGCACCGTACAGTTAACGCAACTGAAGACTTCCTCCAGTTGAGAACTGACCAAGATGATTTGTCGAGAAATATATTGAAGTCCAGTTGCACCGTACAGTTAACGCAACTGAAGACTTCCTCCAGTTGAGAACTGACCAAGTTGAAGAAACATTCCAGTTGAAGTCGAAGACAACAAATGGAAGATAGAGAATGGCAATGGCAGCGAAGCCCAGTTGGCATTCTAGTCAGTTACAAACTGGAGACCATCAGTGGAAAGCCCTTACAAAGCTTTACACTGATTACGAGGAATTGACTTGTATGCTTTATGTACCTTTACCCGGATAATAAGCCTTATCTTATTATTTAAGTATTAAAAGGTACATAAAGGTGGTTATGTAAAGTCACTTTAACATGCGACTTTACACTGCTTTTTAAGGAATTAAATGCTATTCCTTAAATGCTCCCAACCACATTTGTACGGCTAAAGTTAACATCCCAATGTTAACTTTGCCTATAAATACAAGTCATTGCACAACCAAGAATTTAAGTATTCGTTCTCACAAAGTTAATTCACAAAGACGAATAACTTCACACTTTGCAAACCTGCAATATTCTTGGTGAACTTGTGCAATCTTCTCTCAATCGCTAAAAGGAACATTTCACAACTTTAAGTGTTTCGATTGTCTTGAGAAATTCTGAGTATAGATCAATTGTATTTCATAGGTTGTTAGGATATTTACATTCGTGTATTATCTTGGTTCCGCATCAACCTTGTAATTTGTTTAATATCAATAAATAAATTACACATTGAAAAAATACATATTGTCTCATCAAGTTATCTTACAAGTTATTTGTATTATTGCATTGTTCTTTACTTATTGTCTTTTATATAAGTAATCTATCTAGAACTTGGTATATACACACTGCAACTGGTCGTCTCCAGTTCAGTGCATATATTGCAAAGTAACTTCACCATCGACATAGAGGTGTCTTCAGTAGTACCATCTAACAAGTTGGGACTTACAGTTTGAATTTGAAATCCTTTGAGTTTAGCTTCTTTTTTTTCCATTGATTTCCAATCGACGTTTCCGTTTTCTTTTCAGAGCTAAAAAGAATTTACCTATATCAATTGTACCACCCGTCATTTTAAAAACCTGGATTTTAAAAACTTTTGCCAAACGGCGTTTAAAACATAGCGGAAAAGGATCACTTAAAAACTGTCCCATCCGTAACGGATGGTACCTTTCATTAAAGTTTGGTGTTACTAATAGCATCATCGTAATAGTCAAAGTAAAATCCAAGTTATGGCACTAACATAATTGCCATCAAATCTACAAGAGACATAAATCATAAATAAAGTAGCCGAACATATGGCTATAGGTAAAGTCTAATCATATGGAGACTAATGCTAATCTTCCTTTATTCTTCTACCCATCTCACGATCCACGCACTTCACTATCTTATACCTGCTTATCCTGAAGGACACAACATTTTCATAAAAGCAAGTGTTAGCTAATAAAATTAGCTAGTAAGATACACACATTTTGATAAAACGTTCTTCATTTTACTTTCATAAAACTTCGTCATATTTTACTTATCAAAACGTAACCACATTACATATCATCCACAACAATCATAGATCAACTCATACTCCCCTTTTCCCACATTGCATCACATTTCATTTCATATCAACATATACATCTTATCATCATATACCCACATCTTAATCAATATCTTATATCATATCAACATAGACTTACTACTAAACGTAACTTCATATCATATCTTGCCATATCACACATAAACTTGTCACACGTATTCATATTAGTACATATTCTCACGTCACATTGTGATCTCACAACGTAAAGCACATATACTTCTTTCACACATATCTTATTATCAACTTATTCAGCTTAATCAAATTCATCTCACGTCTTACATATCACACATAAACATATCGCACATATATGTATAGCACATGTAGGATATATACTCCTAATTGTGCCTATGCATCGTTCTTATCACACGTCTCAACACATCTTATTAAATCCCACATCACATTGTAATCCCACGTCTTAAATTACATGTACATCTTTCTCACGTATTCTTATAATTATCTTAATCAACTTATTCCCACATCTTACATCTTTAATCAATTTACATATTACGCACTAGCTTTACAACTAGCACGATTTACCACGTCTTAACTTTTAGGAAAGGCAAAGCCATTTCCATAGTATCCCGTCATGCTTTTAACATTGGTGGTTAGTCATTCCACCCGGAAATACTAGTCTCACGTAACTATGCCGCAAGGAGCCACTCAAGCGACCACGTACGCACTAGTTTGGCATAAACTAGCACGGGTTAAGCTTAACACTTCCCACGTCAATCTCACGTATTTAGCTATAGCATTTCCCACGTATTTATATCTTTCTTACTTTTACGCACTAATACTAAGGCTAGAACGATTTCCCACATTTCACACTTTACTTTAACATTAGGTATATTCATTACCTAACTAATCACACATCTACTTTAACGTGATCCCACTAACGTACACAACTCATAACATTTCTTACGTATATCTAGTGAACTAGACATTATCACACTTAAGTCTCACATATAATTCATCACGTATCATCGTCAAATCATAACATTAACATCATTAATCCCACATCTACTTTAACGTGATCCCACTAACGTACACAACTCATAACATTTCTTACGTATATCTAGTGAACTAGACATTATCACACTTAAGTCTCACATATAATTCATCACGTATCATCGTCAAATCATAACATTAACATCATTAATCCCACATCTACTTTAGTGTTTAATCCTACTAACGTGTACAGATCATAGCATTCCTACGGGTAACACACTTAAATCCCACACATCAACCATCACATGACAATCATCAAAGCATATCATTTGACATTATCATTATCACAACACATATCATAATCATTTCATGGCAGTATAACTATAATCAACATACTACTTATGCATATAACCACTTTACTTTAAACGTCATCATATCATAATAAGCCACTTCATCATACATACCTTCCCACATAACCTCCCGCATAACCCGGAAAACCCAACACTGAAAGTGCAGGGGACCGATCGATTCGAGATTCCTACGACTATGTAAGTGCGGAATCCAAACATAATCGTTATTGAGGTAATTGAATGAAACAAACACGAAATCAATAAGAACAGGAGATAAATACAGAATTCCTTTATCATTAGTCGAATGATTACAATGAATAAATCCGTTTACAATACATCTACGATGATTACGGATTACAATCAACGAGACGACTCTTGATAATCGAATAATATGGTGGACTTACGGACTGAGGTTTGCGCATACCTCAGCCTGCCGTGAATGAAATCTGTTGCAACTAAAATCATTACCTAAAACCGAAACCTAAGAACACTATATATAGGCTAGAAATGGGCTGGGCTTCAAACTCGTGGGCTTCTAAACGCGTGTAAACAGTAACACGTGTTTGGTCTAAACACGTGACACTATTCACACGTGTTTAGTCTAAACCCGTGTCACTATTCACATGTAGCAAAACAACCCATTAATTGAGATGCATCGGACACAAATTGTGCACCAAAACGTGCACTTACAAACACACATAAGATAATCCAGTTAAGAGGTTAATTAAAGAAAACTACTTTTGTTGTGCCTCCAGCGTGATAAAAGACATGTATCTTACCTGACGACGAGCACAACGATCAACAAGCAACTTTAACGTATCTTTCTTGAGTTCCCAACTACCTATCACACACATATAATCGACATGTAACATAAACGGGATCTTAAAGAACATCTCCAAGTTCCCTAAACATCAACATAACTTATACCTAAGGTCTATGGGTCAAATGAGCACTAAAACAAGCCTAAACGACCACCAGACCTCCAAGTGCGCCGCACCCCCCATCTGTGCGTCGCACCAAACAACCAGGGACTTCAGCCCAGCACCAGGTGCGCCGCACCTCGGGTGTCGACCAGCAAAACCAACTTCGTTTCTCTTTATTCACCTTCCGAACGGATCCCAAACCTCCACCGCGACTTACACCCATTAAATTGACATCAAATAGGTCACAATTAAGCATTTGAAAACATCAATTAATCCTTGAATCAATTGCATAAATGAATCCCTCTTTTTGATCATCAAAACGACTCGAAACCGCAACGTTTGGTTACAAAAACACAATTGAACACACATGGATCTAATTAAACACCTGGGATTCACTTATTTACATATAAACAACATTATTCAACATTAAAGTTTGCATCTTGACATAGTTAATCAACTCTATTAATGATTTTACTCACGAAAACATCGTTTTTAACCGAAAACATCAACTTCCAACAACCCCAGCCCTCATGGTCGAATCTACAGGGACAAAACCTACTTTAAAACTTAATCAACAATCAATTGATGATATAATACCTGTAGGGTTGATCAACGGATCGAAAACCAAGCAAAAACCCTTTCGAAATCCCCCGAATTCGACTAGAATTGAGGAATTGACCTAGGGTTTTGTGTGTGAGAATATTCTAGGGTTTAGATTTGATTTCCCAGCCTTTAGGTCGTGCATAAGGTCCTATATATAGTGGAACAACTTTTAAAACTTTACATCTAGGCCCTCGCACTTCGTTACAACTCGTTTCGTCACTTAACGGCTCGTTTAACGCCCACAAACACTTATCGACCCTTAAATCTTATCGGGAACATTAAATGACTTCATTTATCATTATCTACTTTAATTTCATTATTTTAAATCATTTTAACACATAACTCACGTAATTCGTTTAATTCACATAAGCACATATACAACACATAGTTACTAACGGTCACTAACGACAAGTTGACGGTCAACGTCAAAAGTCAAACTTGATAAGTTTGGGATGTTACAATTCTCCAAAACCAAAACTTCCAAAACTTGCCAAAACTTGCCAAATTGCCAAAACTTGCCAAATTGCCAAACTTGCCAAAACTTGCCAAAACTTGCCAAAACTTGCCAAAACTTGCCAAAACTTGCCAAAACTTGCCAAAACTTGCCAAAACTTGCCAAAACTTGCCAAAACTTGCCAAAACTTGCCAAAACTTGCCAAAACTTGCCAAAACTTGCCAAAACTTGCCAAAACTTGCCAAAACTTGCCAAAACTTGCCAAAACTTGCCAAAACTTGCCAAAACTTGCCAAAACTTGCCAAAACTTGCCAAAACTTGCCAAAACTTGCCAAAACTTGCCAAAACTTGCCAAAACTTGCCAAAACTTGCCAAAACTTGCCAAAACTTGCCAAAACTTGCCAAAACTTGCCAAAACTTGCCAAAACTTGCCAAAACTTGCCAAAACTTGCCAAAACTTGCCAAAACTTGCCAAAACTTGCCAAAACTTGCCAAAACTTGCCAAAACTTGCCAAAACTTGCCAAAACTTGCCAAAACTTGCCAAAACTTGCCAAAACTTGCCAAAACTTGCCAAAACTTGCCAAAACTTGCCAAAACTTGCCAAAACTTGCCAAAACTTGCCAAAACTTGCCAAAACTTGCCAAAACTTGCCAAAACTTGCCAAAACTTGCCAAAACTTGCCAAAACTTGCCAAAACTTGCCAAAACTTGCCAAAACTTGCCAAAACTTGCCAAAACTTGCCAAAACTTGCCAAAACTTGCCAAAACTTGCCAAAACTTGCCAAAACTTGCCAAAACTTGCCAAAACTTGCCAAAACTTGCCAAAACTTGCCAAAACTTGCCAAAACTTGCCAAAACTTGCCAAAACTTGCCAAAACTTGCCAAAACTTGCCAAAACTTGCCAAAACTTGCCAAAACTTGCCAAAACTTGCCAAAACTTGCCAAAACTTGCCAAAACTTGCCAAAACTTGCCAAAACTTGCCAAAACTTGCCAAAACTTGCCAAAACTTGCCAAAACTTGCCAAAACTTGCCAAAACTTGCCAAAACTTGCCAAAACTTGCCAAAACTTGCCAAAACTTGCCAAAACTTGCCAAAACTTGCCAAAACTTGCCAAAACTTGCCAAAACTTGCCAAAACTTGCCAAAACTTGCCAAAACTTGCCAAAACTTGCCAAAACTTGCCAAAACTTGCCAAAACTTGCCAAAACTTGCCAAAACTTGCCAAAACTTGCCAAAACTTGCCAAAACTTGCCAAAACTTGCCAAAACTTGCCAAAACTTGCCAAAACTTGCCAAAACTTGCCAAAACTTGCCAAAACTTGCCAAAACTTGCCAAAACTTGCCAAAACTTGCCAAAACTTGCCAAAACTTGCCAAAACTTGCCAAAACTTGCCAAAACTTGCCAAAACTTGCCAAAACTTGCCAAAACTTGCCAAAACTTGCCAAAACTTGCCAAAACTTGCCAAAACTTGCCAAAACTTGCCAAAACTTGCCAAAACTTGCCAAAACTTGCCAAAACTTGCCAAAACTTGCCAAAACTTGCCAAAACTTGCCAAAACTTGCCAAAACTTGCCAAAACTTGCCAAAACTTGCCAAAACTTGCCAAAACTTGCCAAAACTTGCCAAAACTTGCCAAAACTTGCCAAAACTTGCCAAAACTTGCCAAAACTTGCCAAAACTTGCCAAAACTTGCCAAAACTTGCCAAAACTTGCCAAAACTTGCCAAAACTTGCCAAAACTTGCCAAAACTTGCCAAAACTTGCCAAAACTTGCCAAAACTTGCCAAAACTTGCCAAAACTTGCCAAAACTTGCCAAAACTTGCCAAAACTTGCCAAAACTTGCCAAAACTTGCCAAAACTTGCCAAAACTTGCCAAAACTTGCCAAAACTTGCCAAAACTTGCCAAAACTTGCCAAAACTTGCCAAAACTTGCCAAAACTTGCCAAAACTTGCCAAAACTTGCCAAAACTTGCCAAAACTTGCCAAAACTTGCCAAAACTTGCCAAAACTTGCCAAAACTTGCCAAAACTTGCCAAAACTTGCCAAAACTTGCCAAAACTTGCCAAAACTTGCCAAAACTTGCCAAAACTTGCCAAAACTTGCCAAAACTTGCCAAAACTTGCCAAAACTTGCCAAAACTTGCCAAAACTTGCCAAAACTTGCCAAAACTTGCCAAAACTTGCCAAAACTTGCCAAAACTTGCCAAAACTTGCCAAAACTTGCCAAAACTTGCCAAAACTTGCCAAAACTTGCCAAAACTTGCCAAAACTTGCCAAAACTTGCCAAAACTTGCCAAAACTTGCCAAAACTTGCCAAAACTTGCCAAAACTTGCCAAAACTTGCCAAAACTTGCCAAAACTTGCCAAAACTTGCCAAAACTTGCCAAAACTTGCCAAAACTTGCCAAAACTTGCCAAAACTTGCCAAAACTTGCCAAAACTTGCCAAAACTTGCCAAAACTTGCCAAAACTTGCCAAAACTTGCCAAAACTTGCCAAAACTTGCCAAAACTTGCCAAAACTTGCCAAAACTTGCCAAAACTTGCCAAAACTTGCCAAAACTTGCCAAAACTTGCCAAAACTTGCCAAAACTTGCCAAAACTTGCCAAAACTTGCCAAAACTTGCCAAAACTTGCCAAAACTTGCCAAAACTTGCCAAAACTTGCCAAAACTTGCCAAAACTTGCCAAAACTTGCCAAAACTTGCCAAAACTTGCCAAAACTTGCCAAAACTTGCCAAAACTTGCCAAAACTTGCCAAAACTTGCCAAAACTTGCCAAAACTTGCCAAAACTTGCCAAAACTTGCCAAAACTTGCCAAAACTTGCCAAAACTTGCCAAAACTTGCCAAAACTTGCCAAAACTTGCCAAAACTTGCCAAAACTTGCCAAAACTTGCCAAAACTTGCCAAAACTTGCCAAAACTTGCCAAAACTTGCCAAAACTTGCCAAAACTTGCCAAAACTTGCCAAAACTTGCCAAAACTTGCCAAAACTTGCCAAAACTTGCCAAAACTTGCCAAAACTTGCCAAAACTTGCCAAAACTTGCCAAAACTTGCCAAAACTTGCCAAAACTTGCCAAAACTTGCCAAAACTTGCCAAAACTTGCCAAAACTTGCCAAAACTTGCCAAAACTTGCCAAAACTTGCCAAAACTTGCCAAAACTTGCCAAAACTTGCCAAAACTTGCCAAAACTTGCCAAAACTTGCCAAAACTTGCCAAAACTTGCCAAAACTTGCCAAAACTTGCCAAAACTTGCCAAAACTTGCCAAAACTTGCCAAAACTTGCCAAAACTTGCCAAAACTTGCCAAAACTTGCCAAAACTTGCCAAAACTTGCCAAAACTTGCCAAAACTTGCCAAAACTTGCCAAAACTTGCCAAAACTTGCCAAAACTTGCCAAAACTTGCCAAAACTTGCCAAAACTTGCCAAAACTTGCCAAAACTTGCCAAAACTTGCCAAAACTTGCCAAAACTTGCCAAAACTTGCCAAAACTTGCCAAAACTTGCCAAAACTTGCCAAAACTTGCCAAAACTTGCCAAAACTTGCCAAAACTTGCCAAAACTTGCCAAAACTTGCCAAAACTTGCCAAAACTTGCCAAAACTTGCCAAAACTTGCCAAAACTTGCCAAAACTTGCCAAAACTTGCCAAAACTTGCCAAAACTTGCCAAAACTTGCCAAAACTTGCCAAAACTTGCCAAAACTTGCCAAAACTTGCCAAAACTTGCCAAAACTTGCCAAAACTTGCCAAAACTTGCCAAAACTTGCCAAAACTTGCCAAAACTTGCCAAAACTTGCCAAAACTTGCCAAAACTTGCCAAAACTTGCCAAAACTTGCCAAAACTTGCCAAAACTTGCCAAAACTTGCCAAAACTTGCCAAAACTTGCCAAAACTTGCCAAAACTTGCCAAAACTTGCCAAAACTTGCCAAAACTTGCCAAAACTTGCCAAAACTTGCCAAAACTTGCCAAAACTTGCCAAAACTTGCCAAAACTTGCCAAAACTTGCCAAAACTTGCCAAAACTTGCCAAAACTTGCCAAAACTTGCCAAAACTTGCCAAAACTTGCCAAAACTTGCCAAAACTTGCCAAAACTTGCCAAAACTTGCCAAAACTTGCCAAAACTTGCCAAAACTTGCCAAAACTTGCCAAAACTTGCCAAAACTTGCCAAAACTTGCCAAAACTTGCCAAAACTTGCCAAAACTTGCCAAAACTTGCCAAAACTTGCCAAAACTTGCCAAAACTTGCCAAAACTTGCCAAAACTTGCCAAAACTTGCCAAACTTGCCAAAACTTGCCAAAACTTGCCAAAACTTGCCAAAACTTGCCAAAACTTGCCAAAACTTGCAAGTTTTCGGCGAATCAAAATGCGTGTCACGTGTTTTTGCCAAAAACTTGCCAAAACACATGGTGTAGTGCAACAAAACTTGCCAATTCTTGCCAAAATGCCGATGCCGGAAAAGTTTTATAGGTAGCCGGAAAAGTTTTATAGGTTGTCGGAAAAGATAAAAAAAAGTGACCGTTTTAATAAAAAAGGATACTTGGGCTCAGAATTTGGGGGTCGGGAATTTCGGAAGTCGGGGATGCCATGGCTGCTAACCCGAAGGTTTAATCCGCCAAGATACGCCCCGGATCATCCGAGTCCCATTTTTACGAACAACTTTGTATCATCATCGCCCATTTAACGTAACACCGGCAACCTAACTGTTCAACGATATCATCATCGGCTAAAACTACTTTTTCCGGCTACCTATTGCTTTAATGGAACAAAATACGACACTACCAAGGAAAAATCCGGCAACGCTACCGCTAAGTTAACACTACCAAGCTAATCACAAACATGCAATTAACGACAATGTAAAAAGATAAATATACATATATATAAGCATAAGCAGCAGCAACAGTTAACCGGAAAACCCAAGAAAGGGCTCGCTGGAAAACCGCAACAACAGGAAACCCCAAATAGGAGTGACCGGAAAACCAAAGCAACACCACCAGAAACCCCAAAAAGGGGTCACCGGATTACATGCAGCCACGATCTAACCAGAAACCCCATAAAAGAGATCACCGGAAAATCGATTAAACCGGAAACCCCAAAAAAGGGGTCGCCGGAAAACCGATTAAAGTAGCCAAAGAGCCAATAATGTGTCAACTACACCCTTGCCAAAGCCAAACAACGATTTGGCCGTAAAAAGTGAACGTTTCTGGCCGGCAACCACCGGAAACCCCAAAAAGGGGTTTCCGATCTCACCGGAAATAAGGGTGCTATACGTTAGGAGCATCGACAAGTTTTTCCGACATGGATTCCGGCAATAGAAGCCAAGAAAAACATAGAAATAGCCTCAAAATCGAAAACCCCCCAATTTTTCTTTTAGGTTTCCGGTGTAATCAAAGAGTTTTGGCACAAGAACAAAAAAAAAACGGTCACAAGGCACGCTCCCAACGTTCACAAGGATCGGCCAAAAGTGGCCGATATATATAGCCGATTAAACTTGCCAAAACTAGCCGATGCATGTGTTATAGGCTTGCCAAAGAGCCGATGCTTTTTGCCGATAAAACTAGCCGACTATACCCTTGCCCTTCACTTGATCACTTCATTATATAGTATTTACATATATAATATATTATTTATAAAGTTTAAAAGTATTTACATATATACGATGGCTTTAAAATCAGCACTGACATCCATAAGGTAGTATGCGAACTTTAATTCGATCACGCTACCATGTTTCACTTGTTATCGCTTTTAAGAGACCATCGGGTTTATCACAAGGAGGAAAACGAGAGTGAGACACTCCAAGACTTCACTCAAAGGAAACAGCCCATCAATCACTCTTACTGAAAACACATGGCATTTAAATATTATAACGAATTTTTTTAGAAGGTCCACGTTCAGAAATATTCCAAGAAAATTGATCAAGTGGAACTTGTAAAGGGCCGGCAACTTAACATTTTAAATCGCAAAGAGACCTCACTAGTTAAACTTAGCGGTTTTAAACTTTTAAATGGATATATAAAATTGATATGGGAACTTTGGGGAAATAAACATTAATTTATCCATGAAGGTTCAAAGAAATTTCTCTTGAGCCTTTCAGTAAGTTTCATGGCAGGTTCAAGCTTAGGTTCAAGTATAATACAGTAAAGTATTTAGACCCTGGCCCACTTATATATCGTGTATATATAATGAACCACTAGCTGCTTGGTTTAGCAACAAGACACTTCCTCTTGTCATATATTGAGATCTACTATAAAGGGTTTTATTTTCTTTTCTCTCTTAGATTTTCCAAAATGGAGTTAAGTGGATGCCAATCTGCTATTAGCTCAAATGATCCTGAACCAACAAAAAGTCATTCCAGTATTATTAAATCATGCTTAGAACATCCGAGTGGTTCATCAATCGGGAAAGAAACGTTCTTCATCGGACCTCACTACAAGTCTGACACCACAACAAATGGTAAAGCTCATAAATTTATGACGCCTTAACACTTTAGCCCTATAATATTTCTCTGATCATCCTATATATAATATTTCAATTTATGGATAAATAATTTAATTATAATATATTATTTAGAAAGTTTAGTAAAGTATTTAGACCCTGGCCCACTTATATATCGTGTATATATAATGAACCACTAGCTGCTTGGTTTAGCAACAAGACACTTCCTCTTGTCATATATTGAGATCTACTATAAAGGGTTTTATTTTCTTTTCTCTCTTAGATTTTCCAAAATGGAGTTAAGTGGATGCCAATCTGCTATTAGCTCAAATGATCCTGAACCAACAAAAAGTCATTCCAGTATTATTAAATCATGCTTAGAACATCCGAGTGGTTCATCAATCGGGAAAGAAACGTTCTTCATCGGACCTCACTACAAGTCTGACACCACAACAAATGGTAAAGCTCATAAATTTATGACGCCTTAACACTTTAGCCCTATAATATTTCTCTGATCATCCTATATATAATATTTCAATTTATGGATAAATAATTTAATTATATATTTGAAAATTTAGCAATGGAGTTTTGTGAAAACAAGACGTATATGAAGTAAAATCCAAGATTTATTTAGTTGGTGGACTACAGTACATTCCAAGATTCTAAGATTAATTGTTTGTGTAAAATATAGTACTTTCTTTTAAATATTATTAGAACAAACATAAATAATAACTTGAATATTTATTCATGGTATGATTTTTAACTTAGGGTGGAGGGAATGGTCATTTTAATATCTCTTATTTTAAAAAAAATCACCTCTTTTCGTCTCTTTTTTTTATAAAAAAATAAATAAATAAAGAAACAAAGAAAAAGAGAGAGAATGCGTGTAAAGATTGTGCAAGATCAATGGATAAAGCACCATCACATTTTTTATCTTTAACTTTCATCTGATCATTAACACATCACAAATATGTTCATATTTCAACATAAAAACCTGATTTTATTTTGTGAAAATCAAAGCTACGATCTATATTAAAAGCACTCGGAGGATATAAACTACCCCACAATGTTTGTTATAAAGTACTAGTATATTTTTTTTCACTGAA
>CM067171.1:48172335-48204835 GCA_034093135.1 Erigeron breviscapus | reverse complement strand
TCTTAAGTAGTTCAAACACTTGCTACCTTCTAATGCTGAGGAGAAATGCTTACACAGGTTAACTATGAAAACAGACAGTCTGAGCTAGATGAAATCTTCAGGATTTTGAAAGATGTTTGTGACACTTACAAGTTACCACTTGCGCAAACCTGGACAGTTACGTCATGGAGTAGCTTTGTGGCTGCCGGGAAAAAAATAGGAACGGCATGTAGTAGCTTTAATTCTAGCTGCATAGGGAAAGTTTGTTTGTCAGCAACTGCTCTGCCATTTAACATTCATGATTTGCTTTCTGGAATTATCGTGAAGCCTGCAAAGAGCGTCACTTGCTAAAATCCCAAGGTGTTGTTGGGAGGGCGTTGTTATCTCGTGGCTCAAGCTTTTGTGCTGATGTAACTGAACTAAGCGAAGCTGAATATCCTCTGGTTCATAATGCACGCATGAATGGATTAAGGAGCTGCTTTGCCGTATACTTAAATAGTAGAGAACATGATCATAGTTATGTACTAGAGTTTTTTCTACCCGTCGACATGAAAGAAGATGCAGACCTACAAAACATGATGCAAAAGTTAAAGATGCATGTCAAGTTGTCTCCTAATTTTCAATGTGGAGACCAATTATGCACTGAATTAATCGGAAGGCCTATGGAGGTGAGTCAACTCTTACTATCTATTATTATCTTTAATTATTTGTTGTGTTGTGAAACTCTAAACCTATATGAAACAAGAAAAACCTTTGTTGTATTTGTACACACAGAGGCTATTAACAAACCTTTAGGAAAGAAATATAGAACCAACCAGAAAGGGTCCTTGATGCTATTTGCTTAACCAAGCATAGTGCACATCTTTATCCTTCATGGGCCAGAGTCATTATGATACATATCCCACAATAACCCGTTTGCTAACAGTTAAAAGATTTGGATGAACAAGTTAATGTTGGAATTATCTCTCTTCCACATCATCCATCCTCCATTTAATACTAAAGATAGTATAACAATTAAAAAAGGAGCATCCCTGGTAGAGAGAATTTGGAGATTTGAGAAGAAGATATTTTGTGTAATTGGAATTATTCTATTTATAAGGCCTATGTCAACCTAAGACACCATCCTCCCTCTTCCACACTGCCACATCAACTTTTCTCTCTCCTAAATCACCTCTTCCTCACTCACTACCAACCTTACCTCTTCCTCACCTCTTTCCTTATCTCTTCCTCACTCACTACCAACCTTTCTCTCTTCTAAAATAAGTTGTAAAAGTTTTTTTTTTGTTTGGAAGTGAAAACCGGACCCCACACAACTTTCCTTTCTCTCGTCTTCAACCAGATGGCCGCTGATGAAGAGCCCGTCGGCGAGGGGCATGCCAACCTCTTCCTCATCGAAGAGGTGGTGGATGGGGCATCGACGAATAGGTTGGCATGGGCCTAATATAATATTGTGTATTCATACAATGAGTGGGCTTTGACCCGTTTGACTATTCTTAACAGCCACTAACAAACAATTCAAAATACTTTCACAAAACACACTACACTTATGACATATTGACAGTCCTCGATTTGAAATACTTTTATTTAATTAAACTAGACAAGAAAGTAAAAAATAGAAAGTAAAGAACAAGAACAAGTGTAAAGTTCAAATACAAAGATCTAAGCAAGTCTAATCATATGTATCATTGATTAAACAGTGAATACATGGTCGATATTACAACTTGTCTTACAAGAATATAAATGAACAAACAATTGTTAAGTCTAGACAAACTAAAAACTTAAACAATTACAAGAGATAAATATAAGTGACACACACTTGTGGTGACAAACACAAGGTGTTTGTGTTGCGGCTGTGTTGCTTTATATAGGGGAGGAATTAGGGCAACACAGCCTTCTCTTGATGGTGATTGATGGTGGTTGTCGAGATCTCATTGGCTCGAAGTACTTGAATCCAGGAGCCTTTGTCTTCTTTACCAAAACGGATATGAGAGAGAAAACCCTTCCTTTGGTCCCAACTGCACCTTTGCCATACAAGGTAAAATACAGTTGGAAGAACCATCATGTGACTCTTGTCTTCTTCTGATTTGAATTCTTCCCGCCTTGACTTACAATTTGGAAAGTAAGCCACCCACTGACAAGAGTCACTGGACTCGCTGATGTGTCGCTGATAAAGAACCATCAGCGACCAAGTGTTTCAGTGAATCCTTGACTCAACAATCTCCCCCTATTCGCTGAGAAGACTTGCTGAGTAGTCTGTACTTGAAATAAATACAAGTATGATAAAATGATGTCTTATATTTCACAATTGATTGTTACATGCTGAAAAAGCAAGCATTTACATTAAGTTATAAGACATTTAGAGATTTGCAGCCTCAATCTCCCAAGCATCTTCTTGCTTAGCAATCCTCAGCACTGGATCATCTCTTCTGTGTTGCTTCAGCAGTTCTTCATCAATCTTGCTGATGAACTTTCTATCGTTGGTAGTGCTGGCACACCTTTTCCTTATGCTCATGAGAAATCCAGTCGAGGCCTTCTCAATCTCTGACAGACAAAAGAACAGCTGATCAATCTGAAGTTGGTGTAGAATATACCAGCTGGACTCTCCAGTACCCTCCCTTCTTCAAAGAAACTTCTGGGAGGAAGTTTGGTATTCAGCAGGCCATCACCAGAGATTAGAGGAAGGTCAGCTGGCGCAAACCGATATTCGGGTTTTCTTTTTCTTTGAATTTTCTTGCCAGCAGACAAGGAGATGAATGCTGGTGTTCCAAAATATTGCCTTAGCATTGGCAGATTTGCTCTAAACTTTGTTTCATATTCTCTAGCCTTTTCAAAATATTCTTTGAGCATCTTTTGAAGAGGGGCATAGCTGTTAGTAGTCTTATTTTTGACTAGCATGTGAACTTCAAACCATTCAGAGGCACCCAGACTGGTCATTTTGATCCCTTCAATAGTAATTGGTTTGTCTGCCCCCTCTCTCAAGATTTTCTGGTTAGTTTTCAGCCCCATATCAGCAAGAAAAGCTTGAGCAGCAACAATCCTTGATGGCCTCTTCCTTGACTCCATGTGCTTTAACCACTTCTCCTTTTCTTCCAAGAAAGCCTTTTTCTTCTCACTCAGCTGTTTTTCAACTTCTACATGCTTCTGTTTATATACAGCTTCAGCACCACCAGTTTTCAAAAGCATTCGCTGTTCACCATCTAATTCATCTTTCTCAAGAAGAGCCAGCTGCTTGATGTATTCAAGGTTCTTTCTTTCGTTATCCTAATTTTCTTTTATTCTATCCAGCTCTTTGATGGCCTCTTCCTTGACTCCATGTGCTTTAACCACTTCTCCTTTTCTTCCAAGAAAGCCTTTTTCTTCTCACTCAGCTGTTTTTCAACTTCTACATGCTTCTGTTTATATACAGCTTCAGCACCACCAGTTTTCAAAAGCATTCGCTGTTCACCATCTAATTCATCTTTCTCAAGAAGAGCCAGCTGCTTGATGTATTCAAGGTTCTTTCTTTCGTTATCCTAATTTTCTTTTATTCTATCCAGCTCTTTGATGGCCTCTTCCTTGACTCCATGTGCTTTAACCACTTCTCCTTTTCTTCCAAGAAAGCCTTTTTCTTCTCACTCAGCTGTTTTTCAACTTCTACATGCTTCTGTTTATATACAGCTTCAGCACCACCAGTTTTCAAAAGCATTCGCTGTTCACCATCTAATTCATCTTTCTCAAGAAGAGCCAGCTGCTTGATGTATTCAAGGTTCTTTCTTTCGTTATCCTGATTCTCTTTTATTCTATCCAGCTCTTTGATGGCCTCTTCTTGAGTTTTTCCTTCAGCAGTGAAGGCCAGAATGTCAATTACTTGATGTTTGTGACCTACTGAGGTTGCTGCTGCTGGGACAGATGTTTGAGCAGCGAGATGGGAAGTCGAAGGTCTCTTGTGCTGAATTTCAGCAAGTCGCTAACGCTGAGATTCAGTCATGGGAGTGATGACAGCATTATTAAGGAAACGCCTGTGAAAGATTGGAAGGGTTTCCTTGGACCTATCAGTGGCCATCTCAACAGCCATGCCAGCCTCCCATGCTGCTTTCACCGCTTGGGGATCATTCGGATCAATCTGCTCATCATCTTGCTCCCCCTGAGCAGCAGCTACTACAATTTGTCTCTCCCCCTCAGCACCAGCAGGGGATTCTGCAACATTAACCACTTCTTTTTCAGCCTTTTCAGATTTCTCCCCCTTGGAAGTTGCATCATCAGTAGCAACTTCCACATTTGCTGCCTTGGTGCTTTGTTGTGACACCAGCTGTAGTAACAGATTCTTTATCTCTCCTACTTCCTTCTCCAGTGTGACTTGCCTCTGACGATCTTCCTCAGTGAATGAGGCTAGAGGTTTAGGAAGATTAACAACCTGCTTTTCTAAGGCAGTGATTGCCTTGGCCTGATTTTCAACTTTAGTGGCCAAAGGAGAGAGAAGATTAGTCAACTTTTTCATTTGAGCAGCAGCAGTGTTGCTAGTGGAAGCTGCCTTTTTGGCTGAATAACTTGTGGCATTTGCAAGTTTAAGCAGTGAGATGGCACCAGATTTAAGGACTTGCTGATCACGTCGAATGACGTTTGTCGTCTCACGAATTTTTTCTTCATCAGCAGCAGACAGTGTTGCTGTGGAAGCTGCCTTTTTGGCTGAATAACTTGTGGCATTTGCAAGTTTAAGCAGTGAGATGGCACCAGATTTAAGGACTTGCTGATCACGTCGAATGACGTTTGTTGTCTCACGAATTTTTTCTTCATCAGCAGCCATGGAGACAGATTTTGCTTTGATTGTCTCAATGTGTGTGTTGTTCTCATCTTGCTTGTTGTACCAGCTGGTCAGGGTATCAATCAGCCTGCCAGACTCCTTGTCCTTCCATTCAACAGCCAGAGTGGCAGCTTTGGTGAGATCATTCAGCTGATGCTCAACCCTTTCTAATCTGCTGGATGAGTTAGTGGAGTAAGAAATGCCCAAGTCTTTGGCAGGAAGAGGCTCAACCTCTTTTGGCATTGTAGAATTGCAACCAGGAACAGCAAGGAAGGATGATGGCATGCCAAGAGATAGCATTGTGTTTACTGGCTGAATTTGAAGAGTTTTAGGCCTTGCAGTTAGAGCCACTGACACACTTTCAGTTTCAACATTTGTGATTTCAGTGACTGTGTCACTAGCTGCTACACCCTCTTCATCAGCTTCCTCAACTTCCATATCACTAGCCTCTTTTTCATCAGCATGTTTATATGAATCAAGCTGGAACTCATCAGCAACAAAATCCTCCAGATCCATATCACTTTCATTTTCTACATCTTCCACCTCAACAACTTCTTCATCATCACCAGCATTCACAACAGTTACGACCCCTTCATCTACACCACTGCTTTCCAAATTTTCAACAGCAATATCACCAACATCACTAACAACATCAACAAACTGCCCTTCATCATCAGCAGCAGTTGTATCCCTTTCATCAATGGAAAAGTTTATAGGGGTAGGAGAAGGATGTGCCTCTGTCTCAGCGTGTTGTTCCACTGAAACGTCATCAGCCGTAGATTTTGTTGTCTCTAGCATCACCTGTGATTTGGTTGCTGACAACGACTCAGAGGGTTGAGAAGAAGAAGATGGAATTACTTGTTCGGTAGACACAACTCTATTGGGTTGGGGTGACCCTTGTGCTTCACCAACCTCGCCTACAGAAGTTTGAGATGGCTGCTTGCTGCTCCCTTTTATCTCGTTAGCAGCCTTTTTTGAGGCTGCTGATGGGCTGGCTGGGTTTCTAGTGTCCTTGGGCAGTGAGGACAACTTAACCTTAGTAGGTAAGCCCTTTGGTACTCTTTGTTGCTGTTTTGGGACAGTAGCAGGAGGT
Source organism: Erigeron breviscapus (assembly GCA_034093135.1). Classification (NCBI taxonomy): domain Eukaryota; kingdom Viridiplantae; phylum Streptophyta; class Magnoliopsida; order Asterales; family Asteraceae; genus Erigeron; species Erigeron breviscapus. The sequence goes on along the minus strand of CM067171.1, from coordinate 48,198,983 downwards.
GAAGTGGAAATAGTTGTTTTCTTTGTTTTGACTTTAGATTTGATGGCTTGCTTGGGAGCTTTGGAGGTTGCTGGGGGGTTTGCCAGCGAACCAGCTCCAGAGGGGTTTACAGGAAGTGTGCCAACAACCACATGAGGTTGTGGTGCTGACCCACTCGTACCCATTTTCTTATAGACAGAAGGGTAAGCAGAGAAAAGTACCTGTTTCATTGCTGGAGTGAGCACAACATACTTCTGATCAAAGAATTCAGCATCACAAGCGGGTTGCTTGTACACTGAATAGCCAATTCTAGGTGGAGAGCAAACCGTAGCACCAAATGGCAAGTAGTTTTCCTTCAGCTCATTCTTGAAGATCAGTGATAAGAATCTGGTAAAGGCCACATTGTGTGCCCTATTGCTGGCTAGAACTTTGGCTTTCAGATCTTCAAAAATTACACTGGCAAAGTCAATGAATCGACCATTTGCTAATGCATAGATGATTTGCATCGATGTTGCTGATGCTTGATCATGAGATCCTGAGTTCCCACCAAGGCATTGAATAACATGAGCAAATAGCAACCTCCATACTCCTGGTAGGTTCTTCTTGGTGGGGTTGCTGGGAACAGACTGAGCAGGTACCAAATTTGACCCATAACCGATATAAGGTAACCACTCCTTCCATTGTTCAGTCGTAACAAGATCAACAAATGGTTGTTCAGTGGTTTGAGAGGGAAGAGAAAGAACTGAACTAATGATGTCAGCATTGATTTTTATGAAGTATTTCCCTTTCATTACTGACCCGTGAATGGCTTCAGTGCCGACATCATAATCACGTGTCCACCAAAATTCCCTTAGAAGATGAACACACATAGTTATTAGGTTTAATAACGAGTTTGTGGGGTTGGAAGGAGACCTTGTCAGAAGGCATTATGCCTTCTGGCTCGAAGACTTTTGAATGTAAGTATGCGGGGACATCTTTTAGGGCTTCTTGAACTTCTAGATCCTCAGTAGATATTTCAGGATCTTGATTTTGTGGTTGATTTTCTGGAATTTGTTGCTCGACGTTTTGAGGTTCAGAAGAAGAAGAAGCCATTTATATAAGGAATAGAGATAAGGAAGAAGATGACCATATTGAAGGAAATATAGAGAAGATTTGATTGATTTTGAAGAAAAAAGGAATATGAATGAAAATGAAAGCGTAGAAGACGGAGAGTGAAGATATTTGGGTATATATGTGGTATGGTTGTGGGCCCCTTGACTGCAAAAGTGAATCGTCACACATACTCTCTCTCATACGCCATATATAATTATACGTATTTAATATATTTAAAAATGGTTTTGCATATTAAATAAAAATAAAATACTAATATTTAAATAGAAAAATACGTTTAATATACGCATGTGAGTAACGTATAAAAAGGGTTTTGATGTGACAACTTGTACCACGATTTCAAAAGTACTCGAGTGGTTACGGCGTATACACTGTACAAGTTGCCCATTAGGGAGAAAATCGAGGTAACCGTTTGAAATTCTAATAAAATATTAATAAAGATACTTGGTGGATATGCTTACACGTTAAAATGGTTGAGATTGAAGTATATCCACTGACAATTTAGAAAATCTGGTTACCTTATATAGAAAGAGAGTTTCAGTCAGCGACTTCACAACTAATGTTGGTCGCTGACTAATAAAGAATACAGTTTTTAGCAAACTGTCAACTATCAATGGATTTAATAAGTCTTTACCAGAGCCGTTTGCTGCTGGACTAGATGAAGACTTTCAGCTCTTCATTGCTTTTATTTGCTTTTTCCCAAAGCAACAGGGACTAACGGATTTGGTAAGTCTTTACCAGAGCCGTTTGCTGCTGGACTAGATGAAGACTTTCAGCTCTTCATTGCTTTTATTTGCTTTTTCCCAAAGCAACAGGGACTAACGGATTTGGTAAGTCTTTACCAGAGCCGTTTGCTGCTGGACTAGATGAAGACTTTCAGCTCTTCATTGCTTTTATTTGCTTTTTCCCAAAGCAACAGGGACTAACGGATTTGGTAAGTCTTTACCAGAGCCGTTTGCTGCTGGACTAGATGAAGACTTTCAGCTCTTCATTGCTTTTATTTGCTTTTTCCCAAAGCAACAGGGACTAACGGATTTGGTAAGTCTTTACCAGAGCCGTTTGCTGCTGGACTAGATGAAGACTTTCAGCTCTTCATTGCTTTTATTTGCTTTTTCCCAAAGCAACAGGGACTAACGGATTTGGTAAGTCTTTACCAGAGCCGTTTGCTGCTGGACTAGATGAAGACTTTCAGCTCTTCATTGCTTTTATTTGCTTTTTCCCAAAGCAACAGGGACTAACGGATTTGGTAAGTCTTTACCAGAGCCGTTTGCTGCTGGACTAGATGAAGACTTTCAGCTCTTCATTGCTTTTATTTGCTTTTTCCCAAAGCAACAGGGACTAACGGATTTGGTAAGTCTTTACCAGAGCCGTTTGCTGCTGGACTAGATGAAGACTTTCAGCTCTTCATTGCTTTTATTTGCTTTTTCCCAAAGCAACAGGGACTAACGGATTTGGTAAGTCTTTACCAGAGCCGTTTGCTGCTGGACTAGATGAAGACTTTCAGCTCTTCATTGCTTTTATTTGCTTTTTCCCAAAGCAACAGGGACTAACGGATTTGGTAAGTCTTTACCAGAGCCGTTTGCTGCTGGACTAGATGAAGACTTTCAGCTCTTCATTGCTTTTATTTGCTTTTTCCCAAAGCAACAGGGACTAACGGATTTGGTAAGTCTTTACCAGAGCCGTTTGCTGCTGGACTAGATGAAGACTTTCAGCTCTTCATTGCTTTTATTTGCTTTTTCCCAAAGCAACAGGGACTAACGGATTTGGTAAGTCTTTACCAGAGCCGTTTGCTGCTGGACTAGATGAAGACTTTCAGCTCTTCATTGCTTTTATTTGCTTTTTCCCAAAGCAACAGGGACTAACGGATTTGGTAAGTCTTTACCAGAGCCGTTTGCTGCTGGACTAGATGAAGACTTTCAGCTCTTCATTGCTTTTATTTGCTTTTTCCCAAAGCAACAGGGACTAACGGATTTGGTAAGTCTTTACCAGAGCCGTTTGCTGCTGGACTAGATGAAGACTTTACAGCATTCTTTTAGGAAATCTAACATTTGTTGATATCCTTTTGTGCCCGAGGGCACTTCGAGTGAACCTAGATAGTTATTAGGTTTAATAACGAGTTTGTGGGGTTGGAAGGAGACCTTGTCAGAAGGCATTATGCCTTCTGGCTCGAAGACTTTTGAATGTAAGTATGCGGGGACATCTTTTAGGGCTTCTTGAACTTCTAGATCCTCAGTAGATATTTCAGGATCTTGATTTTGTGGTTGATTTTCTGGAATTTGTTGCTCGACGTTTTGAGGTTCAGAAGAAGAAGAAGCCATTTATATAAGGAATAGAGATAAGGAAGAAGATGACCATATTGAAGGAAATATAGAGAAGATTTGATTGATTTTGAAGAAAAAAAGGAATATGAATGAAAATGAAAGCGTAGAAGACGGAGAGTGAAGATATTTGGGTATATATGTGGTATGGTTGTGGGCCCCTTGACTGCAAAAGTGAATCGTCACACATACTCTCTCTCATACGCCATATATAATTATACGTATTTAATATATTTTAAAAATGGTTTTACATATTATTAAATAAAAATAAAATACTAATATTTAAATAGAAAAATACGTTTAATATACGCATGTGAGTAACGTATAAAAAGGGTTGATGTGACAACTTGTACCACGATTTCAAAAGTACTCGAGTGGTTACGGCGTATACACTGTACAAGTTGCCCATTAGGGAGAAAATCGAGGTAACCGTTTGAAATTCTAATAAAATATTAATAAAGATACTTGGTGGATATGCTTACACGTTAAAATGGTTGAGATTGAAGTATATCCACTGACAATTTTGAAAATCTGGTTACCTTATATAGAAAGAGAGTTTCAGTCAGCGACTTCACAACTAATGTTGGTCGCTGACTAATAAAGAATACAGTTTTTAGCAAACTGTCAACTATCAATGGATTTAATAAGTCTTTACCAGAGCCGTTTGCTGCTGGACTAGATGAAGACTTTCAGCTCTTCATTGCTTTTATTTGCTTTTTCCCAAAGCAACAGGGACTAACGGATTTGGTAAGTCTTTACCAGAGCCGTTTGCTGCTGGACTAGATGAAGACTTTCAGCTCTTCATTGCTTTTATTTGCTTTTTCCCAAAGCAACAGGGACTAACGGATTTGGTAAGTCTTTACCAGAGCCGTTTGCTGCTGGACTAGATGAAGACTTTCAGCTCTTCATTGCTTTTATTTGCTTTTTCCCAAAGCAACAGGGACTAACGGATTTGGTAAGTCTTTACCAGAGCCGTTTGCTGCTGGACTAGATGAAGACTTTCAGCTCTTCATTGCTTTTATTTGCTTTTTCCCAAAGCAACAGGGACTAACGGATTTGGTAAGTCTTTAGCAGTGGAGATGGAAACTGTATGCTGTTTCTTACTAGACCAACTAGTCAGCTTCCCCCCCAACAGTTGACATCCACCACTGGTGCTTTTCCTATCTAACATGCAACCAGCATAGTCAGAGTCAGAGTATGCAACTAGGTCAAAGGAGGAGTCTTTGGGATACCAAAGACCCAGCGAGGAAGTACCCTTTAGGTACTTAAAGATTCTCTTGACAGCGAGAAGGTGAGATTCTCTAGGAGACGCTTGGTATCTTGCACATAGGCAAGTAGCAAACATGATATCAGGACGACTCGCTGTGAGATACATCAGCGAGCCAATCATTCCCCGATAGTGAGTGGGGTTCACATGCTTACCATCAGGATCAGCATGGAGATTATTGGGAGGAGACATAGGAGTGGCCTTAGTAGTAACATTGGACATGTCAAACTTAGCCAGCATGTCTCGAATGTACTTCTCCTGATTAATGAAGATGCCATTTGGGAGTTGGCGAATTTGAAGACCAAGAAAGAAGGTCAGCTCACCCATCATGCTCATTTCAAAATGAGAGGACATTAGTGAGCTGAACTTGGTGCAAAGTTTCTTGCTGGAGGAACCAAAGATGATGTCATCCACATATATCTGAACATAAAGGACATCAGCACCCTTTCTATAGATGAAGAGGGTGCTGTCAATGGACCCTCGCTGAAACCTATTAGAAAGAAGAAATTTAGATAGAGTGTCATACCAGGCTCCTAGAGCCTGTTTAAGACCATAGAGTGCCTTATAAAGACGATAGACATGGTGTGGCTTGGCTGGATCTTCAAAGCCAGGTGGCTGCTTAACATAAACTTCCTCATCGAGTTTTCCATTTAGGAAGACACTCTTTACATCCATTTGATATACAGTGAAGTTTCTGTAAGCAGCATGTGCCAAGAATATGCGAATCGCTTCTAGACTGGCTACTGGTTCAAATGTTTCATCATAATCAACTCCTTTTTCTTGAAGGTATCCTTGTGCAACCAGCCTAGCCTTGTTACGGGTAACACCACCATGCTAAAAGAGTATGCTAGAAGACCATTTGTGGACGAAACATGAATCTGAAGACCATGGTCAAGTGTTCCACGGATGTAGCGCAAGATACGCTTAAGTGCATTAAAATGTGGCTCCCGGGGATCATGCATGAAAAGGCATATCTGCTGTACAGCATAAGAGATGTCGGGGCGAGTGAATGTAAGATACTGAAGAGCACCTGCGAGACTCCTATAGAGTGTGGGGTCTGCAACCGGAGGGCCCGTGGTGTCCAACTTCGACTGTGTGGTGTTCGGCTGATGAAGAGAACTCTAAAATTGGGTTGATGAGATAAGAGAGAAAAGGTCCAGGATTTGTTAAATCTCTGATACCATGTAGAATAGTATTTTTCCCAATGAATCTAATGTTACATTACGTGTAAATATATAATTACATTGTGGGCTATGATAGGCTATTACAACAGGGCCAATGAGCCAAGCCTATAATATTACAATTATATACTATACTAACACCATTTGGTTTCCAAATGGTTTGAATGTGGTGAAAAACCAACTTGCTTTGTCAAGAAATGTGAAAACTTGGGTGTGTAAAACTCGGATCGCATGGGGAAAGACGAACTACTACGTTTGGGTTGAGTTAGGTTCACATTGGGTTTGAGGTTTGACGGTTTGGGTTTGTTTGGTTTGAAGATGAACCAACGTTTGGACCACGTTTTTGGTTGGCTTGGTTTGAACCATGTTTCACATGTTGCCTTTTCTTGAATCCATAGTTTGTTGAATGTGACTTAATTGTTTTTGATTGTTAAACTATGTTAAAGCAGATGTATCTTATAACATCAAGAATGTAACTTAATTGTTTACTAGGGTAAAATGCGTTTTGAAGTAAAATGTAAAATTCTTGATAGAATTCAATAGTTAGTTAAGACAATAATTGCCATTTAAACAAGCACATATGTTAAGAAGCATATGTGTTCACATCCAATATGTTTGACTAGTAAAGTTAATTGAGTGGCATTTAACATAGTTTGAACGATGCAAGAAAAAGATGGAGTGTGACCGTTTGTGAGACCACCGTCTCGTTTTTCATCTCTCTCGCTCTCGCACAATGGGGGCCCTATGTGGTACGCTCTCTTTGTGCTTTCATACTCCCTCTCACACCATTCCCTCCCTTAGTATTACCAATGAGTCATACATTTCATGACCACCAAGTATTACTTGATCCTGCGTTACCATATGTACAGTAAAACTTGTTTGCTTACTAATACAAGATTTGCTAATATTTCCACATCATCAATGCAGCTAAATTCAGAAGACTTGCAGATGATAGGGGGAACTAATGCTCAAACTGATTGCATTAGTTCTCAAAATCCATGTCATTTTACTCGAGTATATCACAAGAACTTGAATAGTGTTATTACAAATACACAGAAAATGTCTGTGAATAATGATGTTATTAGCCAGAAAGCTGATGGAGCCACCAAAGATAAAGGGTACAATTCTGAAGAAAAGGAAGTCTCTATAACAAAAAGTAGTAAACTTAAAACTGATTCTCTTGCTTCGGATCATATCCAGAAATATATTGGGAAGTCAACAGGTGAAGCTTCATTTGGACCCCTGTCAAGAGAAATGTTGAAGTTGGATTTTAAAGATTCAGGGATAGTACAAGAGTTTAAGCATCAAATTGACTTTAATGCTAAAGTTGAAAATGATTTTAGCAGCAGTTGCCCCAAGAACTGGAACCCTGTTACTACTAACATGGAGCAAATGTTTGTAGATGACGCTACAAGCAAGAAAGTTGATGTGGTCTCCAATGAAGAAGCCTTTGTAAAACATAGTAAAAAAGCTAAAATTGATCCTCTTTATGCAGAGCACAAACAGAAATTTTCTGGAAAGGCAATAGATGAGGTTTCATGGAGCTTTGGGCCCTTAAATAAAATCCGAGAGATAGATTCAGAGACAACATGGGAAACACAGACTGAAACTGACTACACAAAGGCTCAAGATCAACATGATTTTACCAACAGTTGCGACAGAGACTGGAATAGTGCTATTATTACTAACACTGAAGATATGGCTGTAAATGATGTTATATCTGAGAATACTGTTGTAGTTCCTGTTGTAAATCCCTACACTTCTGGAACAAAAGGACCATGTACCAAACACAGGAGAAGGCGCAAAATGGACTTTGTTACACCACAGACCATACGACAATATTTCGGAATGCCAATAGGAGAAGCTTCCAGGAGCCTTGGCAGTAAGCCCTTTAATTTTGTTTAGTGTTATTGGATACAATAGTGGAGCCAGGATTCTCATTTTGGGGTCATCGAACAGTTTTTATGGATACTAACAAACATAAAACTAAACTATTAAATTAAATTACACTCTTCTGGGGTTGCCATTTACCTTTAAAACTAAATATATACACAAAAGTAGTATTAGAAATATAGAGTTTTATAGACATTATGGGGTTGCCATGACCACCATTGGCCACCACATAGCTAGCTCTAGCTCCACCACTGTTGGTATATGTACATTTATTTACTTCTTATTCTGTGTTTTTATAGTTAGCCGATCTACACTGAAGCGTGTTTGCCGTGAGCTAAGTATTCCCCGTTGGCCATTTCCACAGCGTAATAAGAAGTATGGTTCTTTTGGCATATCTACTGCTGTGCTTCTGTTGATAGGAGTTAAGCGGTGGAGTTGTTCAAGTAGCCGTCATGGATTTTCAGCAAAGTGGTGGATTTGTGGAAAGCATAACGCTCTTGCTTTTAAATCTAATCCATCAGATGTTTCTCCTAAAGGCAAGACAATTTGCGAGCCACTTTCTTTTTCACGGTCGTTAAAAGAGTCAGATTACTGCATAACAGAGACGGTAATTCCCTTTTCCAAGCCTCATCAAACATGTATTGGTATATACGAAGCAGCATACTTATTATTGGGCTTAAAGCGCTGGAGAAAGAGGACCGTAGTAAAGCATGCAATGCTGTGCAATGATTACCTTATTGATGGCCAGATTGCAAATATTATTACTAAAAATGTGGATGTATCTCCAAAGAAGAATGCGGTTAATTATTCAGATACATCAAAGGTGACCGTGAAGGCAACTTATAAAGATGATACGATAAAGTTTAAGTTCCCTCTTTCATCAGGACTGTTGAAATTAAAAGACCAAGTGGCTCATAGGATTAAGCTTCAAACTACAAGATTTCATCTAAAATACAGGGATGAAGATGATGATCTAATACTCCTAGCTTGTGATGAAGATTTCTGCAACCTTATGCCAATTTCGGTTACTTCAGCTAGTGATAATACTATAAGACTAATTGTCCAGATAGCCGACGATTAGTTGATAAAATTGAATTTGGATATGATGAAATGAAATGTTGCAGATATATAAAGTACCAGGGTACAAAGGGAAGACAGTCTCGGGGTTCCCCAAAACAGAGTGAGACGAAGTTTTATAGTTCTTGATAAGAGCTGCTGGTAAAAAAAAAGAGCTTTACGGTGATGTGGCTGATCGGGGTTTTTTATGGGAGTCCAACTGTGTCATAAGGAAAGTCGAACAAGGTTATTTTGATGATCTTGCTGATATAGGAAAAGTTTTATGGTGATGTTGTATCAAAGATTTGAGTAGATGCAAGTGAGAAAGATCTACTGTAAAGCCGGTTGTAATTCACAATCATTGATGCTGCTGTTTGGACATTCTGGCCAGGTTTTTTTATGACGGTGGCTCGGGTTATGCCTTGGTTTTGAAAATCGCACTCTAGGCGCACTTAAGCACAAGGCGCAAACTATATATTGATATTTTTTGTACACAAGGCGCATGTCGTACATTAAGTGTGCGATTTTTGGGATTTTTTCACTTTGGATTAACCCGGGTTCTAAAAAGCGTGACCTTTTTGCACACAAGGCTTAAGTGTATGTTTTGGAGCTTAGAACAGGCCTAAAATTTGGCCCAGTTGGTAATTAAATGGATCTGATATTTCGATCTATCTAAAAATGAAGGGCGGTAAATATTTGGGGTTCTTAACCTCACTCTTCTTCAATCCACGAGTCCACAACTTCATTCGAAGGTTAGCCTGCTCTTTATTTTTTTGTTTTTTCTTGCTCGCAACCTTCCTTTCTCAACCATTGTTTTGATATTATTTTTTTGACGTGTTTGTTTTTGAAATTTTTTGTAAAGTTTGACAACTGTTTCTCAACCATGAGTGAATCTTAACCTTTTTAGTGTTCTTTTTCTTTGTTATTGTGATTAAACTACCACCGCTACTGTTTTATAGGTTCTAATTAGACCTGGCAATTGAGACCCGTGACATGTAAAAAAAAAAAAAAAAAAAAAAAAAAAAAAAAAAAAAAAAAAAAAAAAAAAAAAAAAAAAAAAAAAAAAAAAAAAAAAAAAAAAAAAAAAAAAAAAAAAAAAAAAAAAAAAAAAAAAAAAAAAAAAAAAAAAAAAAAAAAAAAAAAAAAAAAAAAAAAAAAAAAAAAAAAAAAAAAAAAAAAAAAAAAAAAAAAAAAAAAAAAAAAAAAAAAAAAAAAAAAAAAAAAAAAAAAAAAAAAAAAAAAAAAAAAAAAAAAAAAAAAAAAAAAAAAAAAAAAAAAAAAAAAAAAAAAAAAAAAAAAAAAAAAAAAAAAAAAAAAAAAAAAAAAAAAAAAAAAAAAAAAAAAAAAAAAAAAAAAAAAAAAAAAAAAAAAAAAAAAAAAAAAAAAAAAAAAAAAAAAAAAAAAAAAAAAAAAAAAAAAAAAAAAAAAAAAAAAAAAAAAAAAAAAAAAAAAAAAAAAAAAAAAAAAAAAAAAAAAAAAAAAAAAAAAAAAAAAAAAAAAAAAAAAAAAAAAAAAAAAAAAAAAAAAAAAAAAAAAAAAAAAAAAAAAAAAAAAAAAAAAAAAAAAAAAAAAAAAAAAAAAAAAAAAAAAAAAAAAAAAAAAAAAAAAAAAAAAAAAAAAAAAAAAAAAAAAAAAAAAAAAAAAAAAAAAAAAAAAAAAAAAAAAAAAAAAAAAAAAAAAAAAAAAAAAAAAAAAAAAAAAAAAAAAAAAAAAAAAAAAAAAAAAAAAAAAAAAAAAAAAAAAAAAAAAAAAAAAAAAAAAAAAAAAAAAAAAAGAGCTTTACGGTGATGTGGCTGATCGGGGTTTTTTATGGGAGTCCAACTGTGTCATAAGGAAAGTCGAACAAGGTTATTTTGATGATCTTGCTGATATAGGAAAAGTTTTATGGTGATGTTGTATCAAAGATTTGAGTAGATGCAAGTGAGAAAGATCTACTGTAAAGCCGGTTGTAATTCACAATCATTGATGCTGCTGTTTGGACATTCTGGCCAGGTTTTTTTATGACGGTGGCTCGGGTTATGCCTTGGTTTTGAAAATCGCACTCTAGGCGCACTTAAGCACAGGTTCATACAATAGCAACCATATTGAACGTAGACAATTTTAAAAGTGTTTGAGCATAATAACCATACCTACATACATATAAAAGGAATTAACTAAGAAATTCTAGTGCCCGATGTGTCCAAGGAAAATAACGGGTGGTAAGCAACCTATGAAACAAACTAACTTAGCTGCCTAGCTAAACTAATCCTAGTCCTCTAATAATCTCTCATCGGTCATGTCCTCCAACAGACAAAGCAGTTTGGGCAGCCTAGAGTAACCTCCCCCCTCGATTTTGGCCTACCTCTACTCAGGCCAAAACCACTACGGAGGTTACAGAGAACCAAAGTCTAAGTAAAAAAGTCTACAAAAACCTATTCCCATATGCCTTACACTCCTTGTCCACTTCCTCCGCCAGGAAACTCCTTTGGAGCCTTCGGTATTCTGTCCTTCCACCTCTGTCGACCTACCTCTTCTCCTATGTTTTTTTTTTTTTTTTTTTTTTTTTTTTTTTTTTTTTTTTTTTTTTTTTTTTTTTTTTTTTTTTTTTTTTTTTTTTTTTTTTTTTTTTTTTTTTTTTTTTTTTTTTTTTTTTTTTTTTTTTTTTTTTTTTTTTTTTTTTTTTTTTTTTTTTTTTTTTTTTTTTTTTTTTTTTTTTTTTTTTATTTTTTTGTTTTTTCTTGCTCGCAACCTTCCTTTCTCAACCATTGTTTTGATATTATTTTTTTGACGTGTTTGTTTTTGAAATTTTTTGTAAAGTTTGACAACTGTTTCTCAACCATGAGTGAATCTTAACCTTTTTAGTGTTCTTTTTCTTTGTTATTGTGATTAAACTACCACCGCTACTGTTTTATAGGTTCTAATTAGACCTGGCAATTGAGACCCGTGACATGATAAATGGGTCAAATTGGGTAAATTTTGGCAGTTGTTGGGTTGATTTGGGTATTAGGAAGGAATAGAAAGCGGGTTTCAGATACACCCCTAGAATTTCCGATATGTTGTATGCGGGTTGAGCGGGTCAAGACTCAAGACCAACCACTCGTAATGCATATGTACAGAATCTCACCCCTTATGAAATAAACTGAAGATGATGAAACGATTCGAATATTAGATGTAGCAACCGCCGTTGGCCGGCAAGACGGCGTAACCACCGGAGCCCTCTTGCCAGTTATACCATTTCCGGTCATTAGCCCGTCGTTGTTTACCCCATGGTTTCCGGAGAGCAATATGTATTATATATACTGATATACATGTATGTCGGAGATGGTGGTACAAGCGATGACTTATTTTCGTTGTGGGAGATGGTGAAGTACACATTACACACACATATACAACAACAACAAGACCCAATCCCTGGGCGGGGTATGAGGGAGGTGAGCTGTAGACAGTCTTACCTCTACCCAAAGGTAGAGAGACTGCTTCCAATAGGGACCTCCGGCCACAAAGAAATGAAAATCGAAGAGTGAAGAAAGTTCAGTTACCGTACCTGTCGTCCGAAAATAGCATACGAAGGTATACCTGTCTGCTGAGTACCCCCGGCAACATTAAGAGTAGGGAAAAGTAGCAAACAAGCGACCTAGATAACTTAAGCACAGGTTCATACAATAGCAACCATATTGAACGTAGACAATTTTAAAAGTGTTTGAGCATAATAACCATACCTACATACATATAAAAGGAATTAACTAAGAAATTCTAGTGCCCGATGTGTCCAAGGAAAATAACGGGTGGTAAGCAACCTATGAAACAAACTAACTTAGCTGCCTAGCTAAACTAATCCTAGTCCTCTAATAATCTCTCATCGGTCATGTCCTCCAACAGACAAAGCAGTTTGGGCAGCCTAGAGTAACCTCCCCCCTCGATTTTGGCCTACCTCTACTCAGGCCAAAACCACTACGGAGGTTACAGAGAACCAAAGTCTAAGTAAAAAAGTCTACAAAAACCTATTCCCATATGCCTTACACTCCTTGTCCACCTCCTCCGCCAGGAAACTCCTTTGGAGCCTTCGGTATACTGTCCTTCCACCTTTGTCGACCTACCTCTTCTCCTGTCAGGTCAAAGCCTTCTATGGCATCGAGTCACCTAAGTTGGGCCCACTTCTCCTGGTCAAACCAACACTGACATCCTTGGGCAAGGCAATATGGGAAAAGATGTCGGTCTTAGTCACACAGATTTCTACCCTACCCTAATCCTCTACTCTAATCCTAGTTCTCCAGGTCGTCCTATCCGCCGTCATGTCCTCCGACAAGCCAAGCTCTTTTAGGTCCTTCGCTAGTAGATCCTCCCACCTCATCTTAGGCCTTCCCCTTCTTCGTATGCCATCAACGTGAATAGATTCCGCTCTCCTTAGTGGTGCTGTTTGATCTCTTCTCCTAACATGGCCAAACCATCTCAAGCGTCCTTCCCTTGGCTTGTTAATGATGGTCCGTACTTCAACTTCGGCTCTAAATACTCCCGTGGGGATCCTTTCTGATAGGGTCTTCCCGCAAGTCCACCTTAGCATCCTCATTTCAGCCACCTCCACCCGGGACTCTTGGGCTTTTGTCATCGGCCAACATTCCGACCCGTATAACATAGCCGGTCTAATAGCCACTTTGTAGAACTTGTCTTTCAGTTTTAGCGGGATCCTCTTGTCGCACATGACTCCAGTGGCTGCTTTCCACTTCATCCATCCAGCTTGGATCCGATGTGTCACGTCTATATCTATCACCCCCGATTTGTGTATCACCGATCCCAGGTATCTAAAAATGACTAGAGAGATATTAATCAAAAAAATTTATTTCTTAATTTCTACTTTGTTAATAGTCATGTAGATTGTGTTTGAATTCGACTTGGCCATGCAAGCCGAGAGGTCTTCGTCGCTTGCAATCTGAAGATGTTTACCGGTACTATCTTCAACATAACCGATTTGAAAAGTGTTATGATTCATTTCCTCAAATATCTTAAATCTCCCAAATCTCTTTTGCATTTAATTCTTCCCATAAGCATGTAATTCCGGATGAGAAAGATAGTTGGATCTCATTCTTGTAATCAACTTTTATTGTCTTTTCCATAGGCTTAGTAGCCACCTTTGCCTTCTACAAAAGATCAGAAAACAAGAATTAGTAAACATTAAAGTTACACATAATTAATTATTATTTGGTCATGTGGAATTATTTAGAGGATATAAAATGCTTATTTAGTTGTGTTATATTATTGTACTCTCTTTTTATTTGGAGGAACTCACGTACATTAATCTCAAACGGTTCAATGTAAGTAACATTTCAATTATAATTAAAAATAAAAAAATTTAAAGAAAAAAAAAAGAAGAAGAAGAAGAAATAATCAAACCTTAAGTAAATAGACAATTTGATTAACTCGGCAGCATAAGTTTCTTTTTTTTTGAACATTCAAACTTTATTGATAAAGAGAAAGCTAGCGAGATGCTAGAAGTACACGGAGTCAAAAAGAGAAAACTACATCACGGGGCTAAACATTAAAGCTTTTCCATTTTTCCCAACCTACTTGATACTTCTGAGATCTATTAGTTAACCAAAGGAAGCTAGTATTCTTGATATCTTTAGAAGCATACTGAATGGAAGGCAACTTGTTGGAGAAAGCACGCTCATTACGACATTTCCAAATAACCCAGCAGTAAGTGAGGACTATCAGACTAAGGAGTTTCCTTTTCGGTGGATGTATCATTGCATGCTTGTGGATCTCGAAGAGTTCTCTGACATTTGAAGGCCTAGTGATCGGGAGATTGCACCAAGTAACGATGGAGTGCCATAGTGAGGATGCAAAGGAACAGTGGATGAAAAGATGCTCATTTGTTTCGTTGAATTGCAGACACAGTGGGCAGGATGTGGACGCGATAGCAATGTTCCTTCTTTGTAGTTGATCAATGGTTGGCAATCTGTTCATCTCGATTCTCCACCCTAGGATGTTGACCTTAAGGGGTGCAAGCCGGTTCCAAGGAAAAAGCCACAGGTTTGGCCCGTGCATTGTGGAGAGTAGGTGATTTTTCATCGACTTGACCGAGTAGTTTCCAGAGCTATCCTTGTTCCATGTCCACGAGTCATTTTCATCACGAAGAGACACTTGTGAGATGCGGGTAAGTAATTCTTGAAACTGATGAAGTTCAATGGCGTTCGATGGAGGTCTCAGCCATGTCCACTCCCATTGTGAAAATCGTCCCGCACCGGTGCATTTGTCTTTGATGGTACATCCTTTATGCTTCTCAAGTTTGAATAAATCCGGGAAGGTCACATATAGTGGCTGTGTTCCATTCCAGTTGTCGATCCAAAAGCGGATGGATTCCCCGTTCCCAATATGACCTGCAAAGAGATGCTCCAAAGAAACATTGTAATTTCCTAGGTGGGAGTTGAGATTGGAAATCGTTTTCCAAGCTCCCACCAGACTAGACCGAGACGGAAGTGGTGAACAGTTTCTATTTGAAAAGTGAATGGATTTGATGACATGACACCATAGGCTAGCAGGTTCTTTACGAAACCTCCACCACCATTTAGACAAAAGTGCTAAATTTTTTATTTCTAAACAACCCAGCCCAAGCCCGCCCGAATTCAAAGGTGCAGTGATTCTGTCCCAGGAGATCCATGGGATCTTTTTGTTTCCAGATAAGTCATGGAGTCGAGGTAGATGATGAAGTGTTTCGCCTGACATAATCATAAATAAGTCACAAATAGCAAAAGAAAGAATAAACATCTTGTACCAAAGTGTGAAAGACAATGAAAAGCTAAAGAAATCGATGATTGAATGCCTTGAAACTCTTGAGCAACCCTTAGATCTTGGAAAAGGTAAAAGCTGCTGAATATTGCCTCAAGAAACCCTAAAATCGCCTGAAAGTCGAAGTGTCTCGAATGGGAGGGTTTTGGTCTTCTATTTATAGTGTTACTAAAAAGCCCTTGCTGAACCGACCTACAGGTGCGACGCACCAAGCTCCAGGTGCGGCGCACCTGGCTTGTTTCCAAAAATTGCATCTGCCCGATATGCGGCGCACCACATGTTTGGTGCGGCGCACCTTGCTTCTTTCTCAGAATTCCAACTTTTCTGATCAACTTATGCGGCGCACCACCCTTCAGGTGCGGCGCACTCCCTTCTTGCAAAATCTGGCCAACTTCCTGATCAATATATGCGACGCACCAACCTACAGGTGCGACGCACTCAACCACTTCCTCTGCAAAACTTGTGATTTCCAACTCGTTTCTTCTCGTACTAGTACACGAACCATCCTAATGCATCTTTTAGCCATCCACAAGCTATTTTTAACCATTTTACCTGTTCTAAGCCTGCAATCACTAACAATACCATCAAAGCATCGAATATACATGTAATTTGCACATCATTAAGCGTAAAATGACTTAGAAACGATATGGGATTATACATATAAATGGACATATCAGATCCCCACCCCAAAAGAAAAGTCTACGGATTGATTCAAGCTTTGAGATGACACTTACCGGGGCTCTGTACAATGAGAAATAATATGATGGGAGGCTGTCAAGCACAGATCGAATAAGAGTTACTCTACCACCAATCGATAGTGTGGAAGCTTTCCATTGTGAGAGGCGAGATTCGAAGGTACGAATGACAGGAAGCCAATTTTTCGTGTGATTCATGTTAGCCCCTACAGTTAGGCCAATGTAATCAATAGGGAAGCAGCCAATTTGGCATCTGAGAATGTCGGCTGAGTTTTGGATTGCATCAGTGGGTAGATTAAGGCCGTAAAAACACGATTTTTGCATGTTTATTTGGAGGCCCGAGACCAAGTAAAAACACCTCATGATCCTTTTGATATTTTGGAGATGGGTAATGGACCATTCCCCAACAAGAATGGCGTCATCAGCATATAATAGATGGGACACACATGGGCCAAAATTGGGAAGCTTGATGCCCGTAAAAAGTCCCACATTTGTGGCTGTCTGGATAATATTTGAGAAAGCCTCCATCGCGATAAGAAAGAGAAAAGGGGAGAGAGGATCCCCTTGAGGCACCCCTCTTTCACAATTAAATTCATTTGTGGGGCATCCGTTCACAAGAACAGCCGATCTAGTTGAACCAAGTAGCCCCTTTATCCATAAGAGCCAACGGTTGGGAAAACCCATTTGTTCCATGATTGATAACAAAAAGCTCCAATTGACCGAATCAAAGGCTTTTTCGAAGTCAATCTTGAAGCAGAATGATTCCCGTTTATTCTTTTTAAGCCATGATATGATTTCATTCAACAATAATGGGCCATCAAGAATATTTCGATCGGTGAGATAGGCGGTTTGTGTCTTTGAGATTACCTTCGAGATTTTTGTTTTGAGTCGGTTTGCAAGAACCTTGGAGATTGTTTTCTTGATGCATCCCACCAAAGTGATCGGTCTAAAGTCCTCGAGAGAAGTTACAGAGGTTTTTTTCGGCATGAGAGTAATGTGTGAAGAGCTGCAACCATGACTTATTGTACCTGAATGGAAGAAATCGATCAGAATATTTAGGAAATCAAACTTGAGGGTCTCCCAAAATTTTTTAATGAACCCGTAGTTGAAACCATCTGGGCCGGGGGCCTTTTCGCTTTCACAGTCCCATACAGCTTGCTTAATTTCGCAGAGAGTGAATGGGGTTATCAAGCTGGCTGCCTCTTCATTGCTTAGGGCTTTCAGTCCCCTGCAGTTAAGCTTGGGCCTGTCATGAATCGGCTCTTTAAACTTCATCTCAAAAAAAGAGCGAGCTGCTTCTCTGATAGAGGGAGGGTCCACATGCCAGTGCCCATTAATCTCAAGGCCACTAATTCTATTCCTTGCTATTCTACTATTGATGAGGCCATGGAAGTATGCTGAGTTCTCGTCCCCGTGCTTGATCCATTTGGCTCTAGATTTTTGTCGCAAATCTAGGGTTTTTGCTGCAAATCTAGGGTTTTTGCATGCTCTAAAGCTTGAAATTTGTTCTTTGTTTCAATCCATAGAGATTGTTCCGCATCAGTGAAATCACGATGGTCTTCCAATTGATCATTAAGAGCTGATGTTTGGATTTTTTCTTGATTGGAAGTATCTCGCTGCCAAGCCTTTAGCTCTAATTTTAAAGCTTTGAGTTTAGCATTAAGAATTTGATCAGGTTTCCCTCTATATCTACCGCTAGTGAGGCTGTCAATTACAAGCTGTTCAAAGCCAGGTTTTTTGTACCAGGAGGAGAAGAGACGGAAAGGGCATGGCCCGAAGTCCACTTTTGAGGTAGTGAGAATAATAGGCCGATGATCAGAGAGGGATCGAGGAAGTGCAGTAAGCGACGCAGCAGGCCATTTATTCATGAAGCTTGAAGAGACCAGGACTCAATCTATTTTACTCCTTTTTTGACCATTGTCAGCCACATAAATAAATAGATGCCCATGCATGGTATACTCTAGTAGTCCATTTTGACGGATGAAAGAATTGAAGGAGAGTGCACAAGTGTTGTTGAAAACAGAATTACTGCGTTCTTCAGGGGCTCTTACTGCATTAAAGTCACCCAACAATATCCAAAGTCCATGCATGGATGAGATGTGCAACGAGATTTCATCCCATAAGGCTTGTTTAGCATGAAGATCTTGAGGAGCATAAAGGTTGAGGATGTGACACTGGTCGTTAATGCCATTGATATGGCCCGAGGTAATAAGAAAGTGGTTTGATTTGATTGTGTTGGATAGCGAAAAGATTGAGGGATCCCATATACTTAAGACACATCCAGATCTTCCTTCACAACCAGTTGAAGGAATGAAGTCATGCTGAAAATTGTGATTTCCCCAAAAGGAGTGGGGGAAAATACTATGACCATCCGGTCGATGGGTTTCTTGGATGCAGAGGAAATTGATGTGATGGTCGTTTTTGAGTTGATTGACCCACTTGGACTTGCAGCTGTCCTTAATGCCACGGATATTGAGGGATAAATAATTCATTGGGACACATTTTTTCCCGAGTCATTAATAATTTGGACTTCGACCAGTTTCTCATAACCAGCGAGGTTAATGCCAACACAATCACCGACAGTAGAGGTATTCTCAACTTCCATTTCAATCTTGTCCCGGTTAATGTTCAGGTTTTGAGAGGCATGAGAATCATGAGGTTCAGAGTCAATTGAGACAGTGGTATTTTGGTTTGGGTGGTCTGTGGAAGAATGATAAGGTTTATCAGGCTGGTTTGGGTGATTTGAAGTGGTGAGGTGAGCTTTATCAGTAGGGGAGAGTGGGGTGTCAGCAGGTGAATGATCATCTAGAGCATTAAGGTTTTGGAAAGGTATTGGTTGTACTTTTTGTCGGAAGGAGAGGTTGTTAGTAACTAATGGTGGAGCTGTGTTGCAGAAGGGGAGTGTATTAGGGTTTTTGGGGTTTTGTGATGGGGGTGGTGAGTGTACATTGAGATGTTTCTTTTACAATATGTATTATTTGGGGGTCACTAGATCAGGGGGGGGGGGAGGTATTTAATCGTGAGGTTCAAAAGTATAATTAATGCAGAATAGAAAAACATACCATAAGCAAAACAAAAGTAGCAAATTAGTCAATAAGAGCAGTGTTAGAAATAGAAGAGATTACGGATGTAATCACGGGATCAGAAATCTGTCATCACTCCCCTAAATTGAAGATATCGACTTGGACCAAAAGAAAAGACTTTATTATGCTTCCTTATTTAGTTCATAGAATAGTCTATATATCCTTGATTTCAGAATTGTAAAATCATCACAAATCAATAAAAAAGCTTTTATTCATTCTATTCTTGTTATCATCGTATCAGAGCCTTCAATGTTCCTGGTCTCATCATCTACCGATTAATCGGTATTTTTTCCATCATCATATTACAACATCTGAACCCAAGTCACCATGGAAAACAATTCCGGCAACTTTGGGTCAGAATCAACAATCAAAATAGAAAAACTACCAAAATACAATGTTAACCAACAATCACAAATAAATCAAAACATCAATTCTGTTCAAAATTACTCAACATGGTGCCATCATGAAATTCAGGAAACAAATCTCAGAGCCGCCATGGGAAGTAATCCTGGCAACCTTGAAGTGAATCTCAGATCTACCATGGAGAGTAATCCCGGCAGATCTGAAAAACAATTATTAATCCAAACCAACATCACCCGACCCATCGCCGGTGAGATAAAAGGTCACCGTTGGTGTGACAGAAAAAAACCCAATAATACTCACCTCAAAAGCGACGAGTGTAGCAATCAAAACCTAAAATCCTTTGACACCGTCGGAGAAGTTGACGGAACCGGTTTTGTGACAAAGGGATACCGCCGGAATGATGGAAAAAAGAAGTGGGTAACCAAGGATGATAAATCGGACCTTATATGTGAAGAGTGTGGTATGTCTAAACATACTAAAGATCAATGCTTCCGGCTTGTGGGATATCCAGATTGGTGGACAACAAGCGGCGACACAAAAAAGGGCACCAAAACTCTGAAGAACGAGAAGGTAAAGCCTCCCACCAACAATAAAGAGAGGAACAGTATCATTCGAGATGGCCGGAAATCTGATGGTGGTTTCGTGGGGGTAACAGCGGCCATTGGAGAAAACAAGGAAGGAGATTTCTTGGTAGAAGGTAAAAGGGAGAGAGAGTGTGATTCTCCCAAAATATCTTTTCCATTTACACACTTTCCTTTTTCTCAACCGGTTTATAAAGGTAATATATATGATTTAGATAATGGAAATAATATCCAATTTATGGAGAATCAAAAACACCATGCGGCCCACACAAAAAGTGAATCGGCCCACACAAAAAGTGGATCTGTTTTCATTACCCAAAATAAGATATTTTCTAGAGCCCAAAATAATTCTAGGAAATCAGGTGATCCATGGATATTTGACTGCGGAGCCACTGACACGATGACTTATGACGTTTCTGATTTTTCTCAAATATCAAGTCCCAGAAAAACATACATCAAAGCCGCAAACAAACGAAGAATGGATGTGAAAACCGGGGGAACAATTGAAATTTCTCCAAACATTAAGTTATCAAATTGTCTTTATGTTCCATCTTTGTCACATAAACTTTTGTCAATAAGTCATGTGACAAAAGAACTCAATTGCTCAGTACTTATGCATCCAACTTTTTGTATCTTACAGGATATCAGGACATGACAGATCATTGGGCGTGACACTGAGAGAGGAGGACTGTATTATGTTGATGAAGTAACTCAAAGTGGAACTGTGATGCTGGCTCATGGAACAAGTGAAAGAGAAGCATGGTTATGGCATAGACGACTGGGACATCCTTCTGGTAGTTATTTACACATCTTGTTTCCTGATCTTTTTCCTTCCAATAAACCAATTTCTTGTGAAACTTGCATTTTAGCTAAGAGCCATAGACAAACCTTTAAACCTAGTAATACTAGAGTCAAAAGACCTTTTTCACTAATTCACTCAGATGTTTGTGGCCCGGCTCCTGTTATTGGAGGTCAAAATTTCCGGTATTATGTGATATTTGTTGATGATTGCACCCGGATGACTTGGATTTATTTTTTGAAAAATAAAGCCGAAGTGTATGATAGGTTCACTACATTTTATACCATGGTTCAAAACCAATTTCAAGAATCTATTAAAATTGTGAGGTCAGACAATGGTGGGGAATATATAAACTCACAAATGAACTTGTTTTTTCAATCCAAAGGTATAATCCATCAAACCACATGCCCTCATACCCCTGAACAAAACGGTGTTGCTGAACGGAAAAATAGACTTTTATTGGAAATGACTAGAGCTTTAATAATCGAGTCTTGTGTTCCCAAACTGTTCTGGCCTGAAGCTCTAGCCACTGTCACTTACCTAATAAATCGGTTTCCTACAAAAATCCTGAGGATGAAAACCCCATTAGAAACCTTCACTGAATACCATACTCCTCCACAAGCTCTTACTCTTCAACCCAAATTTTTTGGATGTACAGTGTTTGTTCATATTCCAAAATCATATCGAAATAAACTTGATCCATGTGCTGAGAAATGTATTTTTGTGGGGTATGGAGTCACTCAAAAAGGGTATAGATGTTATAATCCGAAAACTCAACACATGTTTACCACAATGAATTGTGACTTTCTTGAAACCAACTATTTTTACTCCCCGCAACACAATGGTCAGGGGGAGGAACAATGTGACACATTGAGTTGGCTTAGTTATAATCCTGAAGTTAGTAAAAATACCACAGTTGATTCTGAAAATACCGTGGTTGACTCTCAAGAACAGCCTTCTCAGACTCAAGAACAGTCCTCTCAGTCTCAGAATTCCAGTGCCACCGAAAATACTGTCCCAAACCTGATGTCTGAGGTAAGTAATTCTCCACTGAGTTCTCTTGATGTTTCAAATGAAAGTGTACCAGATTCCACGAATGAAAGTATGCAGGAAAGTGAAGAACAGGTTGAACAGAATAATGCAGAGGTTGAACTGAATACTCCAGGAAAATATGTGCTTCCAGCAAGGTCAACTAGAGGAATTCCTGCAAAGCGATATTCTCTAGAATTTTTTTTTAGGAGCTCTAAATATCCAATGGCCAACATGCTGAAAGGAAATCTATCTAAAGAAGCAAAGTATGGATTAAAGCAGTCGCCTAGAGCATGGTTTGGCAGATTCACACTAGCTATGAAAAAATATGGGTATAAGCAAAGTAATTCTGATCATACTTTGTTTCTTAACCATAAAGGAGGTTTGATAACATGTTTGATAATCTATGTTGATGATATGATTATCACCGGAAATGATGAGAAGGAAATCAAGAAGTTAAAAGAAGATTTATGTGCAGAGTTTGAAATGAAGGATTTGGGAAATTTAAAGTACTTCCTCGGAATTGAAGTGTTGAGATCACAACAAGGAATTTTTATTTGTCAGAAGAAGTATATACTTGATTTTTTGGCAGAAACAGGGATGATTGATTATAAACCAGCAGGTACACCCATGGTTATCAATCAGAAGTTGTTTATGAAATTAGATGGTAAATTTACTGATAAAAACAGGTATCAACGAATGGTGGGGAAGCTGATCTACCTTGCTCATACTCGTCCAGATATAGCATATGTTGTTGGAGTAGTGAGTCAGTTCATGCACCAACCTCAAGAAGAACACATGGATGCAGTTCTAAGAATTATCAGATACCTCAAAGGAACCACTGGTCATGGGGTCTTGTTCAAAGCAAATGGTCATCTTAAGATTCAGATATATACAGATGATGATTGGGCTGGAGACAAAGGAAACAGAAGATCAACATCAGGATATTTCTCTATGATCGGAGGGAATCTTGTCACATGGAAGAGTAAAAAGCAAAAGGTTGTCTCTTTGTCAAGTGCTGAAGCTGAGTCCGGGGTATATCTAAAGGATTAGCAGAAGCATTATGGCTAAGGAAACTGATGACAAAATTAGGGTTTGCTCCTAAAGAAAGCATCCATATTATGAGCGATAATGAAGCAGCTATTCAGATCTCAGAAAATCCAGTACAACATGACAGAACAAAGCATGTGGAGGTTGATCGACATTTTATCAAAGAGAAGCTTGAAGACGGGATAATTAAGTTACCATTTGTTAAATCAGAGGACCAACTTGCAGATATCCTAACCAAGGCAGTAGGGACTGTCATATTCAAAAGGTGTCTAAACAAGTTGAATTTTGGTGATCCCACTATTCAACTTGAGGGGAGTGTTAGAAATAGAAAAGATTACGAATGTAATCACAGGATCAGAAATTTGTCATCACTTCCCTAAATTGAAGATATCGACTTGGGCCAAAAGAAAAGACTTTATTATGCTTCCTTATTTAGTTCATAGAATAGTCTATATATCCTTGACTTCAGAATTGTAAAATCATCACAAATCAATAAAAAAACTTTTATTCATTCTATTCTTGTTATCAAGCAGAAAGCACACGGCCTTTAGCAAAGCAAAAGTATATCTGTTTTCACATTTATGTAATTATGCATGTGATACTAATGATCTGATGATCTGATTAACTTGGTTAATTGTTTTTTTTTTTCGAACAGAAATAAGTTAATTGGTTAATTGTTATAAGCCATTATTCTCTGTTAATTGTTAGCATTAGTTTTGGTAAGAAGAATACAAGTAATTATATTGGAAAATGACTGGATTTAAAAGGAATAGTGCTGATATATAGTTGATATTCAAGTAAATTTAATGTTCCATTCCAACAAAGTGCGGGTAAATTTACTAATACATTGTTAAGTAGAAACAACAAACGAAAGGGTCGTTTATCGTCCGACACCATTTTGTCTTAACCGTGATATTCCATAGGGTTTTGCGCCCCAGATGATAAGAAAAGAAAAATTGATTAATGTAGGCTTAAAGGTATACCTAACAAGGAGGGGTTGACACATGAAAAATTCATTGGTAAAGATTATGAACGAGTTTTTGTGAGCCACGTGTGCTTGTTCAGTTTCACCTATTGCTATTGGAAAAAGGTGTCTGCTAACAACTTTGACCAACCTTTTGGTCTCGGTGTGGTTGATGAAGGGCTTTACTTGTATAGGTTCAAATCTGAGCAACGTGTGTTGGTTGTTGCAACAGCTACCTAGAAGACTTGGTTAAGTATGGCCTGTCATTCTGTTAGCAATCCCCCATTTTCATTGGAATCAAGTAAATTGAATGTCAATTAACGATTTCGATTCTAGTTTGCTACCTTTATATAAGAGATATAATAATTAACCTCTTTTATTTAATACATGTCTTGTTTTCTGTGCCGAAGAAAATGACATAGATCTAACGAAGAAAAGGCGTAAAGTTTTTCATGTAATCAAATGAATAGTCGATAGAAGACGACAAAGATTTACCGAAGAGAATGTGTAAAGTATCGTATGAAATTAACTGAATACGGTTATAAATTTGTCGTTCAAAAGGAAAATAAAAGGATTACAAATTATTATTAGGGCAAAAAAGACGTAACATACTTAATCTATTAAGTCAGTCAAAAAATGTTTGTTTTTTGACTTTTTTTTTTTGAAAGGTGAATTTCGCTGGAAACTTCGTGTCGCGATTCGACATCGGGAGGAGGTCTAGCATACGTTGTCATAACCGGGTCCGCGCTAGAGAGCTCCCTCGAAGTAGAAATGTCTATTTCAAATACCCGATGGGGGGAAAACCCCCTACTAATCCGCCATAAGGCACGACGATTAATATGGGTAAATCCTGCCCCTTCAGACTTGAACTTGGGTATCCCCAAGCCAAGTCCTCGTAAAGGTACTTTCTATGTCCTCCCCAAGGCTTGAACACAAGACCTCATGAATGAGAGGATGATCTTTCAACCATTGAGCTAATGCTCAAGGACGTTTGTTTTTTGACTTAATTAACCACAAACAATTGTATTTAATTATTTAATGTATACAAACATTATTTATCCATTTAGTTACTTTATCAATTCTGTCACTTAATGACTAAAAGACAAACAGGCCCTTAGTTACATCCTTTCAGTACTTAAAACAAACTCTCCAAAATAATCGTATATAACTAAACATAATCATCAATCTTCTTAGAGGACTAGGAGTGGTTTGGAGGATTTTATCAACCCTCCCAAAATCCTCTAATAACATTGATCCAACTCATTCTATCATTTCAACCCTCTCAACCAATCCTTCCATCCTTTTTACTGGTGCTCCATAAATTCTCAACCCTCCAAAATTTACTTTTTCTTTTTTCTTTTTTAAATTAAACAATTTAATATAAAAACATAATTTTATTATAAACTAGGAATTTTCATGCCGCCCAATGGGCGGCGTAAGTTTTTGAAAACGTTTACGTTTATGGGTGGGGTTAAAAAAAACCACAAATTTATAGGCGACAAAAAGTATTGAAAACCAAAAGTTTAAAAATACAAAAGAAATGTTAAACCAAAAAATTAAAAAGAGAACAAAAAAAAAGAATACGAAAACCAAATGAAGAAGTAATAAAAAAACAAATGTTACATGTAAAAAAGGTATAAAAACCAAGTGTTTAAAAGAATATAAAAGATATATAATGCAACAAAAAACCAAAAAAAAAACCGAAAAATAGAAAATTAAAAAATATATAGCTTTTTAAAATATAACATTTTAAAAAGTTATAAAAAAATGTTAAATGTAATAAAGATATAAAAAAACAAAATGTTACAAAAGATTAAAAAGGAAAAAATTATATAAAGTTAGGGGGTTGAAGTAATAAAAAATAAACAGGAAGGACAGAAAAGTAAAGGGAAAAAAAAGGAGGGACCAAAGTGTAAATAGTTTATTACTAAATAAAAACTTTAAAAAAAAAGGGGAGAGGGTTTGAACCCGTGACCTCCACCCCCATAGGCATAGAGACCAACCACTGAATTAAATCATATTTTGTTTTATAATTGCTAATTCTTATATTTATATTTAAAAGGAAGGTAAAGACAAAAAAAATACTGTTTACATCCGATTCCTTTATTATAGTAAGTAATATAAGAATTCTCATAAAACATACCAATAATGTAAGGGGTTAAAAACAAACTTTATGCTAAATGAATATTGTACTCGTAATATATATAGTCAAAGTATGGAACTTTGGAGAAGTAGTCTGTCTTCTTCACTGCCGTTCGAAAACAAAAAGTCGTCGTTTTCTTCACTAAAAATAGATCTGCAACCTGCAAGTAAGTTTTTATTTTTTCTTTTAAATAGAACTCTTCTTCATCTGCTAGCAAAATTGTAAGTCCTCACTCAAGAGATGGTACTACTGAAGACACATCTATGTCAATGGTGAGATTACTTTGCAATATGCTCACTGATCTGGAGACGACCAGTTGCAGTGAACAGTATACCAGGTTATCTGGAGGATTATTTATTAAGGTGACAATATGAA
>CM067171.1:48165253-48171335 GCA_034093135.1 Erigeron breviscapus | reverse complement strand
GTATGTTCATAATTTGAAAGAACTTCAAATTAGTTTATTCAAAACTTAGGGTTTAAAGTGTAAATAATTAAAATTCAATTTAATTAATCCTAGTCGAACTCAACTTCCCTTGAAAAGGGTTATAGAATTCGAAACCCTAAATATATATGAAGTCGAATTCGACTTCCCCTTCGAAAGGGAGGTCGAATTCCAAACCCTAATTTATTCCAAAACCGTTTAATTAAAAACCTTTTAATAAAACATGAACATCCTAATTAGTTACGATTAATTAATTAAGCAAATAAATTAATCTAGTTTAATTTACTTATGCAATAATTAATTAACCTAACTAATTATATATGCGGAATAAGTTAATAAAACAATTAACTAATTAATTCCCTAAAACGATCTATCATGCATGCAATATAACCAACTAATAAATAAATAAATAAACAAAGAAAGTAACCTAACCTCTTTGTAGAAACCCGGAGACGAGAACTCCGTCACGTACTAGAGCCCAAGTGTAGGAACTCCTCTAAAGACTCGTACACACGAACGGTTCTTCGGCACTTAGCTAAGTGCTAGCTATAACTTCTATGTTATAACTAAATACCTACCGAATATAAAAATAACTAGAAAAGCTAGCTCAAAAATCTCCACCAAAGGGTGGTGATTTTCGACCCAAGCTTCACAAGGGGGAAGAGAGAATTGAATGGAAAAAGGGTTTTTGGCTTCTATTTATAAGAATAGAAAACCCCTAGGTTTCCTTCTCCCAATCAATGTGGGACAAGGAAACATCCCTTTTTCCTTTTTCCTTTTCTTGCGTGGCCGACCTAGTGGGACCCCATGGGTCAACTTTGTCGACCCCTGGGTCGACTCATGGTGCTTGATGTCCGATCCTGCTTTCGACCCGACTCGCGTTTCCGACCCGCTCGTCATTTCCAAATCTATTTTTGGAAACTTTCCAAAAACTATTTTTTAGAAACTTCTAGTTATCATATTTCTAATGGCTCTTTTGTTATAAATATGAAGTTCTAGTTCTTTTGTTCTAATTATTTTTAAAAACTTCTAGTTATTGTCATGAGGCACGGATCAAGCGACGCTCATATAACTCGACATATTGCTCGATCTATCGAAAAGAAGTGAAACAATCCAAAATACGATTACTTAGAAACACATTCTAGTAATGTACTCGGGGCATGGCCATGCACTTAATCAGTTCCTTTCATCGAGTGGCCGCGTGATATCTTTCCAACACTTGGCGAACAAATCCTTTCTTGACAACATACGTCCCTTCCATATTTCACCTCACACCCAAAGTAGCCCTACTGCGGCCGGTAAAGAGATCCGGTTCGGAACTAAATCAAAGCATGAGACTACGTACTCTGGGACACGCCTATGCGTCTCAAGTCGAAGGACAACTAGACACTACCACTTCTCAAGATTCATGCATGTCAACATGATCCACATGATTACTTGAGGAATGGGTCTTATCCCAATATTCAACTCTCTCTCTTGAATACTTGTGAAATGATTGTACCTCTATACACATTATTTACGCAACGCAAATAATATATCATCTCTCACAATTACCTTTATTCATTATTACTCCCGTAATCAATGAGCGGTAATGGGCAACGTTTTAGAATCATTTTCATGACTCGTGGATTGGTTTTAAGCATGCAAATATAGAACTCAGAGCGTATGAATAAGAATGTTGTTATTCTCTTTCAACACTTCCGATAGGTTCCAATATCAAATACTAAAATTTTATCACAACGTGATTAATCAGCCAAATCTAACCCCAACCTCTTAGTTAATTCACATTAACCAAGAATATGCCTTTCCCTTAGGGGTCTTGCTTAATCCATCACTTGTATTGAACCTTTTAGAATATCCACGTGATCTCTCTCAAGCGTGTCGCAAGCATCTTGTAAATATGATAAAATATCATATATCCCACAAGACGTTTCCATATGCCTCTAGAGGGGCGATATATTCTATAATTCCAATAATGAACTACTATCAAGGAGATTTTTTGAAGAACTCATATATCTCTTTCGTTCATAAGGAATTTATTCCTTTCCGCTTATCGACAATCCAAGACTCTTGGATCTCGAATATAGTTTAGACAAGCTAACCAACTTATTTGAATTATATACATGAATTATGACATAGCCAAGAAACTTCATGTTATGAGTAACTTTCTCATAAAAATTTGAAGTTCCACTTTGAGTACCTACTCATATGTCATGGGGTTCATCTAAGAACATTTATCTAGAGATAATTCTAGATACGATCATGTAATCTTACTTAAGCTAATATTCATAGATTAAATTCCAAGTCTATACACAATACCTCAATTGTGTTTATATTAACCAACAAAGACGCGTTAATCCATTATGCTTCTAAAGAGCACATTCGGATTGTTGATGATTTGAAGTTTTCCTATCATATCTCAAGATACTATATAAAGGTTTAGAATAACCTTTAGGTTGCACCATTTATCGTCCTCGCTTATGGTGACCTTTTATTGCTTAAAACTCATAGCTAACTTATGAGCTTAGGGCAATTAGTATCTTGTTACTTCAAGACAAGCTTTAAGTTGGATTCAGATATCAATCTCATTGACTTCGAATGCTTTGCAACTTTACAAGCTTTCAATCATCATTTATATGGATCTTTCGATTAACACCTACTAATCCAACATGTAGATATTCAGTTTAACCTAAATCCACTGCGCCTCTGAGCTCACACTCTAAGGCCCACCACGTGTAATGGCTAATCATCTCAAGAAGGTTGTGATTCGTATCTCTTGAACCCTTTTCAAGATCTACACCGCTCCCACTAAATCTAAGAATTCTAGCAATCCTTGATTTTGATAAGTTTCACTTATCATAGAAACCATGAAGATATTTATCAATCAAGGCTAACTCTTGATCGATTCACAAATCATTACTTGTTAGACATAAAACAAGATAATATATTCTCATTAGTGCCATAACATATAACCTTCTATCACTTGGAATAAGGTTTAACCAAAAGGGATGAAGTTACTTTAGATCATCTTGAACCATATCTTGTATGTTTCATATAAGTGAAGACAAACGAAATGCAAGGCATTCCTTCTTTCACATGTATGATCCAAAATAAACTTTGATTATCAACGGAGTAGGAATTCATGTCGTCGTATATAAGTAAAACAACTAAGTGTAATACTTACGAAAACTTTGAATACATATCCAAATCTTTGTATATACGACATTCCAAAGACCAAGAACAATCCTCGTTCACATGACAAGACTAGATCAAGATTCAATCACTTAAGTAAAATCCGACATGCTATTCAAGGTTGTGATTCTAGAATCTCGAGTCTTGCATTTCCTACTTGTTTTCCGATATTGAGCAACTCAATGAATCTTAGGTTGACACCTAGTATCATTCGTCTTAGGAAAACACTATAATCAAAATAGATACTTTGCTTAGCGAAGCTTCTATTTGACACAGTCTTGCTAGTAAGATAGTCAAAATTGCTTCACTTCCAAATGACCTATCTAAACCACATCGGTTATAGGTAGTATCTCTCAAGAACCTTTCTTGTTCTCTTTCTTGGATTAAGAAATGTCATTGTGAAAACAAAACACACTTGATCTTCACTCTACCTCTTGTACCTTCTATCGGGTTTCTTGACTTCTCCATACTTATCACAACTAAAGCCTTGCCTAGCATAGCTCCACTAGTCGCTTATACACACTCTTATTTCACCTTGGCACATTGAATATGCTCGTAGAGTTTGGTCGGTGAATTTAAATTCATCCCAAACTTCATACGTAGGTGATATAAGTTGTTGTGATCTATCCATGTACCCGCTTCATAAGGTTACATAGATTGTCTTATCGTGTACAATATTAATCATGGTTTTCTAGTGAGCTTGCTTCTCGAACATGCTACAAACTTTCTAGCCATGAAGTGAGCTTTCGAATGCTCGACTCCTTTTGATCATCAAAAGGTATATTGCAATCACAAGACAAACAATCTCACTTTGCTCATTGTATTACTAGAGAATACAAGATAGCATAGTGTATTTGTTATCGGAGACAATGTCAAGAAAATGCAACTTCATCTCATCCCTCAAGAATAAATCTCGAGTTAGATATTGAAGTCGCTCTCATTTAGCTTCTCATTATCCTGCAAAGATATTGGTAAGATAATTCAAATAACATTTAACAACTAGCGGAGTTTACTAATTAAACTAGGTTCTCATTTTAGCAATTGATATTTATCTTTAACTAGTAAAGCTACCCAAAGATTTCAAAACAAAATCTTCTATTTAGTTAAAGCTTAAAGAATCAAGTTGAGTCCACGTCACGTGTATCCGGCAACGGTCCGGACGACCACATGTTCGTTTATCAATAAGGCCGGTTTTGCAACCGATCGTACAATACGACTCTTAATGAGACTTCGATCACTCCTTGATCCAATGGCATGTTTAGTCTCATCCTTGACTAGTACTTAGGCAACGGTCCAGGGCAACCTAGCAAAATCCGCCTATAAGCTGGCGTGTGGCTGTCCATGTCCGGTAACTGGGATGGGCAGACATGAAGGACCACCCCGTATCTACACTATGGCTTAGGCAACGGTCCAGGGCAACAGGGAGTGTAACGTCAGGTGCTTCTCATAGGATGACAGAGATTTCTTTATAAGGGTAGAATAGTTTATTGTTTCGCATGCATTCAAAACAAATTACTTGCACCTACTCAAGTTAACAACTTTAACCTATTAAGTTCTACGAAATATGTTTGTGACGTCTAAGGCATAAAAGAACAACACAAACAATAATGCATGAAATTAAAAACTCTTTCTTAATTTTGATTCATTTTGTAAAACTTTATTTCGAGATTCTCAAAATCTCTATTTTACAAAACTCATTTTAGTTTTAATTCAAAAAACATTTTTCCTATTAAAACTAATTTATATATGTTCCTTAATCTCTAGGGTTTAAAACACCATGCATCATTTAAACCATATTAATACATATATATCCGCATGCATAAACTAGTCCATAATACTACATGTAGTTCCAACTAAAACAAGTTACTACGTCTATTACTTTCGTGATCCGTCATCGAGCTCCCACTTACTTTGACAACTAGCATCAATATAAATAAGCTCAAAATGATTTTCGTTTCTCAAGATTTTCCTTTTGAGTATGCAACTCAATTTCGATTTCAAGAATAAAAATTACTCATTAATTTAATTTAAAAGACATTATAAAAATTAATTTAATTCTCTCAAAAATTAATTTTATTTTCTCAAAATCTAAACTTTATTTTCTCTAAAATAAAACACATACTATTTCAATCTCATTTGAAAAATGAAACTTGAGAAACAATCAATTACAATTACTACTAATAAAACGTATGGACTAAAAGGGTTTACGCATAGTAATATCCTATATTATGTCTTTGTGACTACGGTCATGGCTATGGGTGCATGTACATAGGCATTCAATAAAAACAAAAATTCTATAGTAGTCACATGGGTGAATCGACCCGGTAGGCACATACGGTTAATTCAACCAATTATATACAATTCAAAAAACCTAATGAATTGTATATCTATTAGTGATTATACCATGTATGAGCCTGCACTCTGATACCACTGTTGGGATTTTATTAACTATACAACTCTTTGTATTGAATTGGATGTTCACAATTTGAAAGGACTTCAAATTAGTTTATTCAAAACTTAGGTTTAAAGTGTAAATAATTAAAATTCAATTTAATTAATCCTAGTAGAACTCAACTTCCCTTAAAAGGGATGAAGACTTCGAAACCCTATTTAATGTGTAGAAGTCGAATTCGACTTCCCTTCAAAAGGGGAGGTCGAATTCCAAACCCTAATTTATTCCAAAACTGTTTAATTAAAAACCTTTTAATAAAACATGAACATCCTAATTAGTTACGATTAATTAATAAAGCAAATAAATTAATCTAGTTTAATTTTTATGCAATAATTAATTAACCTAACTATTATTATATATGCGGAATAAGTTAATAAAATAATTAACTAATTAATTCCCTAAAACGATCTATCATGCATG
>CM067171.1:48147753-48160253 GCA_034093135.1 Erigeron breviscapus | reverse complement strand
CACCTGGTATCTGGACAACGCAGGTGGCCGGACTATGACCGGATGTAAGCCTCTGCTGGAAGAGTTCACTGTCCAAGATGGAACGGCAGTGACGTTTGGTAATGATGAAAATGGAAAGACTAAAGGATATGGTGTAATCAATAATGGACAAGTACAATTCACCAGAGTTGCATTTGTGAATGGTTTGAAATATAACCTGATCAGTGTAAGTCAACTTTGCGATGATGGCTACAAAGTTTTGTTCGATATTGCTCAAGGCACCATATTTAACAAGGATTGGAAAGTGGTGATGATTGCACCAAGAAAAGGCAATGTGTACATCATGGATATGGAACCTACTCCAAAAGAGCAGTGTTTCTATACCAAGACAGATGAGGACACCAACTGGTTATGGCATAAAAGGTTATCCCATCTCAATTTCAAGAACATCAATAAGTTTTCTCGCAAACAACTGGCTGATGGGATACCTCCAGTTTCTTTCAATAAAGAAAAACCATGTCCCGGGTGTGAGATGGGCAAGCAGAAAAGAGCCAGTTTCAAGACAAGGAAAAACTTCAGTATCACTGAACCTCTTCACATGTTTCATATGGATCTT
The DNA here is from genome assembly GCA_034093135.1 of Erigeron breviscapus. Classification (NCBI taxonomy): domain Eukaryota; kingdom Viridiplantae; phylum Streptophyta; class Magnoliopsida; order Asterales; family Asteraceae; genus Erigeron; species Erigeron breviscapus. The sequence continues at coordinate 48,159,658 of CM067171.1, read as the reverse complement.
TTTGGTCCAGTGAATGTTCAAACTAGAGCTGGGAAGCGTTACACTCTAGTTGTGGTTGATGAATACACCAGATTTTGTTGGGTGGTATTCCTCAGATCAAAAGGTGATGCTGCTGCTGAAATCATCTCTCTCATCAAGAGAATCGAGCTCAAATATAGTCGAAAAGTTTGCCAGTTACGAAGTGATAATGGTACAGAATTTCAGAATAAAACTCCTGAAACATTTTGTACTAGCACTGGCATCTCCCAGAACTTCTCATCAGCACACTCTCCAGAGCAGAATGGAGTTGTGGAAAGAAAGAATCGCACACTGATAGAAGCTGCCAGGAGCATGCTATTTGAATCTGGTCTTCCTATCAGTTTTTGGGCTGAAGCAGTGGCAACAGCATGCCATACCCAAAACCGGTCAGTGTATATCAAAAGACATAAGAAGACTGCCTATAAAGTCCTCAGAATCGTAAACCAAACATTGGATATTTTCATGTTTTTGGTTGTCCAGTTTACATCTTAAACGATTCCAGTCAGTTAGGGAAATTCAATGCAAAAGCCGATGAAGGTGTTTTCTTAGGGTATTCAGATATTCGAAAATCCTTTTGAGTTTATAATTATAGACTCCAAAAGGTTCATGATTCGATTCATGTCACATTTGATGAATCTAATGATGCAATTAATAAAAGGCCAAACCTTGATATCTCTCCAGTTATTCAAATTAGTTTTGGTGAATCTGGCCCAATTCATCAGTCAGATGTTTCACCAGACAATGTTTCCAGTCATAATGACGTGGAACCAGTTGTACAGAAGAAATCCACTAGTGACACTCCATTTTATCCTTCCATCCGTTTTAATTTACCACAAAAACTGGTGATTGGATCAGATGTTTGTGCCACTCCAGTATTAGAACCAGTGGAAACTCCTCCAGTTCTTCAAGAAATGCCTTCCAATGAAGAATTTCATGATGCAACTCATGACCTCATAAACTCTGATGAGGAAGCTGAAATTGTTTTTGAAGAATCACTGGAAGATCCTCCAGTTGATCCTCCACCGGTGACTTGCATTGATATTGTTGTTCATCGTCCAAGTCAATACTCTAAATGGACAAAAGCACATCCAATTGATCAGATTCTTGGAGAGTCCAGTAGAGGGGTTCAGACTAGAAGAGCCACTAGTGAGCAATGCTTGAACGTCACCTTCTTATCACTAATTGAACCGAAGAAGATTGACGAGGCTATGGCAGACCCAAGCTAGGTAGAAGCAATGCAAGAAGAGCTTATCCAGTTCGAAAGGAACAATGTATGGGAACTTGTTCCTTATCCACCAGGGTTAAAGAAGGAACCAATTGGTACAAGATGGGTCTACCGAAACAAGATGGATGAAGATGGCAATGTTGTAAGAAACAAATCCAGATTGGTTGCCAAGGGGTATTGTCAAGCAGAAGGTGTTAATTTTGATGAGACTTTTGCTCCTGTTGCTAGACTTGAAGCCATCAAAATTTTCTTAGCTTATGCAGCCCATCTGCAGTTCAAGGTCTACCAGATGGATGTCAAAAGTGAGTTCCTAAACGGGACGCTAGCTGGAAGAAGAAGTGTAGGTTAAGCAGACTCTAGGCTTCATTGATGAGAAGCATCCTCACTGGGTATATAGACTGAACAAAGCCTTATATGGTCTTAGACAAGCCCCAAGAGCCTGGTATGATACTTTAACTAAACATCTTCTCAAAAATGGCTTTCAAAGAGGTGCAATAGATAATACATTGTTTATCTTGAAAGAAAAAGGTAATATCTTGTTGGTACAAATTTATGTTGATGACATTATATTTGGGTCTACTGATGATGCAATGTGTAAAAAGTTTTCAAAAATCATGTCAACTGAGTATGAAATGAGTTTAATGGGTGAATTAACATTTTTCTTGGGTCTTCAGATTAAACAAACCAATGATGGTATTTTTATCAATCAAGAAAAATATGTCAGAGATTTGTTAAGAAAATACAAATATGATTCAATCCCATCGAAAACTACACCAATTGCAGCTCCTTTAAATTTGGATTCTGACCCAAATGGTAAGCCAGTGAACACAAATGAATATCGTGGCATGGTTGGTTCACTGATGTACTTAACTGCAAGTAGACCAGATATAATGTTTGCAACATGTTTATGTGCCAGATTTCAGGCTAACCCAAAAGAATCACATTTGCATGCTGTTAAGCGCATCTTCAGATACCTAAAAGGGTGTCCTAGCCTTGGTCTTTGGTATCCAAAGGCTCAGGGTTAGATCTAATGGGTTATTCAGATTTAGATCATGCAGGTTGTAAGATAGATAGAAAGTCAACAACTGGAGGTTGTCATTTCCTTGGAGGAAAACTGGTGAGTTGGACCAGTAAGAAGCAGACGTCAGTCTCTATGTCTACTGCTGAGGCAGAGTACATTTCTGCGGCCAGTTGTTGTGCCCAGATTCTCTAGATCAAGAACCAGTTGTTAGATTATGGTCAGAAGTACACAAGGACCCCAATCTTTTGTGACAACACCAGTGCAATTGCTATATCTCATAACCCAGTGATGCACTCCAAGACAAAGCATATTGACATCAGGTATCATTTTATTCGTGATCATGTTATGAAAGGAGATATTGAAATCCATTTCATCCCCACTGATAATCAACTCGCTGATGTTTTTACAAAACCTCTTGATGAGAAAACTTTTAAACATCTCATCAGTGAGTTGGGAATGCTAAACCCTTAAAACTGGAGACTTTGTTATGAACGCATCAGTGACACTGATGAAGTTCTCCAGTTGAGGAGGTCCATATAATCTTTGCCAGCCTTGCTATCGAACGCCTCTGTGATACTATCTTGGCACTAATCGATTTATGGATCATCATTCTAGGGGGAAGACTTAAAATATTTTCCTGACTAAAATTCCTTTTGTTTGAAAAATTGTCACTGGAGAAATCTCCAGTGAAAACTAGCACTGGACTAAACCTCCAGTGTACTAGTTTGGTCTTATCTTAAACTGGTGGTCAACCAGATTTCATAACGTTATAAAATACTTGGTCAAGCTTTGTGACACGTTGGTATACTTGAGTACCTTTTGCAAGTTGAAACCGTCAGCTGACGTGTCAAGGTTGTTTTTGTAAAAAGAGAACACTTTTTATTGGGATTGTAAAAAGTTAGTGGGCGCGTGGGAAGTTAAGCCGTCGTAGCATTTAATGCTGACACGGTGCATTGATTTTATTTTCAAAATTCAAATTTATATTTATCAAAACATCAAATCATTTTGTATTTTGAGATTAAAATATTCATGGTATTTACTTTTGGAATCTCATTCCATTATAAATACCCCTTATTTACTCCGAAACCCATTTACTTCTTTCACATTCCTTCATTCAATTCCAATCATCAAAAATAGCTTCTTTTCTCTCTCTGCTCAATAAATCGAGAACCCTAATTCCCAAATACTACTCAATTTCACTTTTCCCTCGTAGTAAAATGGCAGCCAAATCATCAAGAAGTAGAGACATAAATCTACTTAATGTCCCATATAATCCATCTTCTGAAATCAAACTGGCGGTTGGGCCCCCCACAAATCTCACAGAAATTAAATTAAATCCAAACAACCCCATCGCCAGTTTGTTAGGGAATCAAGGGGAAAACACCTTGATAGGGAGAATAAGGGCTTTCTTACGAGAATCTCCCCTTCTTGGTGCCTTGACCCTAAATCCACAAAGGCTATATCATGAATACCTTTGTGAGTTTTGGCTAACTGCCACTTTGAACGACAGTTGCACTTCAATCTCTTTCACATTAAAGAATGCAACTGTGCAGTGTACTCTAACTGCAGAAACTCTGAGGGATGCTCTTAACCTCAGTTACTGGAGACCTGGAGAATCTCCAGTTGTGCTTCCACAAGGTCTAAATTTTAGACAAGTCCTCTTTGATATGGGACACAAGGAGTGTCTGGAAAATGGAATCTTAAAAACAAAGGGCGCTATGCAGATGAAAGGCCTCACACCATCCTGGAGGTTCTTTTTTGTTCATCTGGTGGAATGCATGGGTGGGAGTTCTGGTGGATTGGACCAGATTAACTCTACACAGGCAGAAATGGCTTATTGCCTGTGGTATGGACTTAGAGTAGATTCCGCGGAGATCCTTTTCAGGGGACTGGTTCAGAAACTGAAGGGCACCAGAGGATTATGCATTCCCTTCTCCAGGTAATTATCTCTTTGCTTCAGAATAATTCTGGGGAGTGAACAATATAATGACACAACTTCACTCTACACTGCCCCAGAATTAATGAGGAGTCTCGAATCCCTTGTTTCTCATGAAGGGGAGGTTGAGATTCCTTCGAGAATGTTGCTGGCATTCTCTAAAACCGATGCACCAATACCAGGTGGCTCGGAAAGGCAACTGGGCGGGCCTCAAAACAATGAGAGACCCACCGGTTCGTCTACTGGAAATGAGACAGTTGTTGGGACTGAACAACAGTCTAACCCCGCCAGATCTAGCGTGTCAGTCCCTTCCACTGTCACTGGAGACCTCCCAACAGGTCTTCAGGGTGCTCCAAAGGCTAAACGAACCCGTCGACCTAGGCAAAGGTCAATACTAGCCACTGACAATAGTAACCCATCCAGCCCTCCAGTTTCCTCCCAACAGGATGCTGGAGAATGTCAAAGGGATACACCGCAAGCAACCACTTCCGAAACTGCCGTAGGAGGAAGTTGTGAAGAGAATACTGGGTCAGCCCAACCCAGAGTAGAGTTAGAGTTTGCACAAAGTATCGATGGCCAAACTTCTAACACTACTATTGCACGAACTGATGAAGTCGCTGACCAGTCACAACTGGCGACTGAAGTTCCAAACTCTTTGGCCGATGAAGTTATGACTGAGGATAGAGCAGTTATAACTGAGGCAACTCCAGTGACCTCTATTCCTGGAGATGATGTCACCATGACAGAGCCCCAAACTAATGCAACTGTCTAGGAAACTGGAGAAGTTCATCAGGAGACTGAACAACTTGTTCAGCCACCAGAGACATTCATGGATCTGGACATGGGTGTCAATGAAGGTGAAATCCAGATAGAGTCTTCGGACTCTGAAGGAACTGATTCAGACACTGAGATACTTGATTCTTCTGTACAAGATCAAGACCCTTCATCTCATGTCTCGCCACCAGATGCTTCCATTTCAGTTTCACCATCCACCACAAATATACTTACTGAAATGCCACCACCACCAAATTCCTCATTATCTTCACTTTTTGTGTCTAGAAATAGACATATGCCACCACCGCCGCCGGTTGATATACATGAGAATACTCAGTATATTCAACCACTTGATCTTACTCACCGTCCTTCTTCTTTCCCCACTTCTGTTTCTATTCCTACTTCTGCTGAAGTGTTAACTGCGGAGGTTTCTCTTAATGTGCCTTCTCCAGTTGACCTAGTAGAACCTGTTGCCGGTCCAGTGACACTTCCTCCTCAGTCACTGGACAGTTAATTTGTCTCCTTTCAAACCGACATCCGAAACCTTATTAAAAGGGTGGAGGATGTTCAGAAGATAATTAACAAGAATTCCAAGTCAATCTCCCTGTACAACAAAGACAGTCTGACGAATCAAAAGGTTGTGGACTTGGGGATCAACAAGTTTGCAACAAATGAAGACTTGGTTTTCAAGAATCTCAATGAGTTGGTCACTGGCTGTAACACTTTGTCCAGTTCACTAAAAGAAGCCTTTGACCTAACTCAAACCAAAGTCACAACTTCAATCTCCAGTTTGCTTGGCACCACTGTTAGATCATCTGAAGGAGATTTGAAGGAAATTGAAAGATAGGTCAAGGAAATGTTTGAAAGACCTGCTCTTAATGTGACTGAGCTTGGGAAACAGTTGGCCACTTCAGTTGGTCAAAAGATTGAAGATACTCTGGCTGCTAGAGAAGAAGAATTGGTTAAAAAGGTGATGTCTGAGATTACCAAGATTGCTTCTCCCCAGTTTGATCTGGCCCCACTTACATCTGAGATCGGCAAGTTGAGAAGTAGTATGGACTCCTTAGCTGCCAAGGTATCTGAACATTCAACTGCACTTGACAAATTGACAACTGAAGTTGGCAAGGAAAAAGAAAAGGAAGTTGTGAAGGAGAAAGAGTTTGTGACTGCTGGTCTCTCACCTGAGGATGTTCAACTGATGAAAGACATCCAGACTAGCCAAGGACAAGTTGCTGATAATGTCTTGGTTCAGTCAAGAGAGACCAACCACCATTGGAGGACATGCAGTCATGGCAGAGTCTAGACAGGTTGCCCCATAGTAATTCAGACTGGGAAGCAATTCGTGCTGGTCTAGACGCTACCAAGGAGGAAAGAAGTGCAGTCCTTGCACCCAGATCAAGTGATAGGCAAGTGGTTGAGGCTGCCAGTACTGATGCTGGTCAGCATGTTATTGAACAATTTGAAGATGTTGGTGATAGGGGGAATGTAGACAAGGGCAAAGGCAAAACTGTTGAAGAAACTGCCCTTGTGCTAGCCACTGGAACAAAAACTGATGCAACTGGTACTGATGCCAGTGTGCTTGAAACTGGTAACATTGATAAACTCCCTCCAGTAACTGAAAGTGAAAGTAGGAGCCTAGATGCTATTGGTCGTGCTTTGAAAGAAAGAAAAAGAAAAAGAAAAGAAGATCAAAGGCGGGCCAGGGAACAAATTCAAGATCTAGGTGTCCTAGATGCAAGTGATGCTGGTTTGTTAGGCATCACACTAGAACAATATGCCAGAGTCAAGAATGATCAAAGAATCATTGGTGCTTTAGCTGAAAAACTGGTTATCGAACTGGAGAAGGAGTATCCTGATGATGAAATTGCCTTTGATGCCAGGAATATAAATGTTTCAGTGGAGAAGGCAAAGGAAATTAGAGCCCTTGGAATTGAAAGAAGAATCCACAATATGGACAAAGTGATTAAAAGGGTTCTCAATCCACCCAAGTCCAAAGGTCAACAAAGAAGAAAACCCTTGCCAAGGGATGCAGACCTGAGGACATTTGTTAAACCAACTGGAGAAGTGTCAAATGATGACATAAATGCTGCTGTGCAGGCTGCTGGTGCTGGTGCACCAAAGATTTCAAATGAATCTGAAGCAAGAGCCTATTATTCATCAGTAATGGAAAAGAGAAGACACAATGGCACCATAAATGGGGTTAATGTGTTCATCAAACCAGGCACGAAGGTTTTCACTGTCCAGGTCAGTTACACCAGAGGACCATTGGTTAAAACTGATAATCCTTCAGTGCTCCTGTATGGGTTTAGTGAATGGGTGGAAATGGTGAATGTGCTGGAAGCCAAGCCAGTGAAAAATAGGATTGAGAAAGCTTGGACTAATTTGTTGAAGGGTAAAATCCAACAAAAAGAAAATCTGGAGCTCAGATTACATATTTACCCTGAAGATACTTAACCTATTGGTTCACTGCACAAAAGAAGAAGAACTGGTAAAAGGCCATCTAGTTAAAGTTCTACTTCTTGTTATCATCTTGTATTTTTATTTTGCAATCTTGTAACTTATGTAAATTTTCAATTTCTTGTATATATGAAGTTGCCAGATTGTAACCCACAAGATAGATAACTGATTAAATCTACCAAACCTAAAAGAAAAACCCAAGGCATTTGATGATCTATAAAAATGCCTTGGAATATTAGATAGATTTTGTCAAAACAAGTCTTTCAAGTTCATACTTGTATAGATAGAAACTTGAAAAGACTTGGCAATATTTCAGGACAAATAGGGGGAATTTGTTAGGTCCAGTTTTACTGAAAACTGGAACGTCTCCAGTTGCATCTGGAGACAAGAAGATTTGTCCAGAGATATATGAAGTCCAGTGGCCAGTGTACAGTTGATGCCACTGGAGACTTCACTCCAGTTGAGATCCGACCAAAACATGAAGACATTCCAATTGAATTCGAAGACAACAAGTGAAAGAAAGAGAATGACCATGGCAGCAAAACCTAGTGGACATTCTGCCCAGATCAAGATTGGAGAGCATCAGTGTAAAGTACTTACAAAGCTTTACACTGATTACGAGGAAGACTTTTTGCTTTATGTACTATTATCCGGACAATAGCAATTGTCTATGATTAAAGTACAAAAGTGCATAAAGCACGTTGGATAAAGTGACTTTATGTCTTACTTTATCAAGCATTTCAAAAGAACTCAATACACTTCCTTAAATGCTCTCAACCATATTTGTACGGCAAAGTTGGAATCCCAATACCAACTTTGCCTATAAATAGAGGTCTTTGCACAACCAAGAAACAACTTTGCATATTCAGACATTTGCATTCTTGGTGAACTTGTGCAATATTCTCTCAATCGCAAAAAGGAACATTTCACAACTTTAAGTGTTTCGATTGATAAGAGAATTTCCAAGTATAGATCGATTGTATTTCATAGGTTGTTAGGATATTTACATCTTTGTATTATCTTGGTTCCGCAACAACCTTGTAATTTATTTAACATTAATAAATAAATTACACTTGAAAATACATATTGTCTCACCAATTTACTTACAAGTATTTACTTATTGCATTGTCTTTTACTTATTCATATTGTCACCTTAATAAATAATCCTCCAGATAACCTGGTATACTGTTCACTGCAACTGGTCGTCTCCAGATCAGTGATATTGCAAAGTAATCTCACCATTGACATAGATGTGTCTTCAGTAGTACCATCTCTTGAGTGAGGACTTACAATTTTGCTAGCAGATGAAGAAGAGTTCTATTTAAAAGAAAAAATAAAAACTTACTTGCAGGTTGCAGATCTATTTTTAGTGAAGAAAACGACGACTTTTTGTTTTCGAACGGCAGTGAAGAAGACAGACTACTTCTCCAAAGTTCCATACTTTGACTATATATATTACGAGTACAATATTCATTTAGCATAAAGTTTGTTTTTAACCCCTTACATTATTGGTATGTTTTATGAGAATTCTTATATTACTTACTATAATAAAGGAATCGGATGTAAACAGTATTTTTTTTGTCTTTACCTTCCTTTTAAATATAAATATTAGAATTAGCAATTATAAAACAAAATATGCATTTAATTCAGTGGTTGGTCTCTATGCCTATGGGGTGAGGTCACGGGTTCAAACCCCCCCTTTTTTTTTTTAAGTTTTTATTTAGTAATAAACTATTTACACTTTGGTCCCTTTTTTTTCCTTTACTTTTCTGTCCTTCCTGTTTATTTTTTATTACTTCAACCCCCTAACTTTATATAATTTTTTCCTTTTTAATCTTTTGTAACATTTTGTTTTTTTATATCTTTATTACATTTAACATTTTTTTATAACTTTTTAAAATGTTATATTTTAAAAAGCTATATATTTTTTAATTTTCTATTTTTCGGTTTTTTTTTTGGTTTTTTGTTGCATTATATATCTTTTATATTCTTTTAAACACTTGGTTTTTATACCTTTTTTACATGTAACATTTGTTTTTTTATTACTTCTTCATTTGGTTTTCGTATTCTTTTTTTTGTTCTCTTTTTAATTTTTTGGTTTAACATTTCTTTTGTATTTTTAAACTTTTGGTTTTCAATACTTTTTGTCGCCTATAAATTTGTGGTTTTTTTAACCCCACCCATAAACGTAAACGTTTTCAAAAACTTACGCCGCCCATTGGGCGGCATGAAAATTCCTAGTTTAAAATAATAAAACATTATGTTTTTATATTAAATTGTTTAATTTAAAAAAGAAAAAAGAAAAAGTAAATTTTGGAGGGTTGAGAATTTATGGAGCACCAGTAAAAAGGATGGAAGGATTGGTTGAGAGGGTTGAAATGATAGAATGAGTTGGATCAATGTTATTAGAGGATTTTGGGAGGGTTGATAAAATCCTCCAAACCACTCCTAGTCCTCTAAGAAGATTGATGATTATGTTTAGTTATATACGATTATTTTGGAGAGTTTGTTTTAAGTACTGAAAGGATGTAACTAAGGGCCTGTTTGTCTTTTAGTCATTAAGTGACAGAATTGATAAAGTAACTAAATGGATAAATAATGTTTGTATACATTAAATAATTAAATACAATTGTTTGTTTATTAAGTCAAAAAACAAACGTCCTTGAGCATTAGCTCAATGGTTGGAAAACTATCCCCCCCATTCATGAGGTCTTGTGTTCAAGCCTTGGGGAGGACATAGAAAGTACCTTTACGAGGACTTGGCTTGGGGATACCCAAGTTCAAGTCTGAAGGGGCAGGATTTACCCATATTAATCGTCGTGCCTTATGGCGGATTAGTAGGGGGTTTTTCCCCCATCGGGTATTTGAAATAGACATTTCTACTTCGAGGGAGCTCTCTAGCGCGGACCCGGTTAAGACAACGTATGCTAGACCTCCTCCCGATGTCGAATCGCGACACGAAGTTTCCAGCGAAATTCACCTTTCAAAAAAAAAAAGTCAAAAAACAAACATTTTTTGACTGACTTAATAGATTAAGTATGTTACGTCTTTTTTGCCCTAATAATAATTTGTAATCCTTTTATTTTCCTTTTGAACGACAAATTTATAACCGTATTCAGTTAATTTCATACGATACTTTACACATTCTCTTCGGTAAATCTTTGTCGTCTTCTATCGACTATTCATTTGATTACATGAAAAACTTTACGCCTTTTCTTCGTTAGATCTATGTCATTTTCTTCGGCACAGAAAACAAGACATGTATTAAATAAAAGAGGTTAATTATTATATCTCTTATATAAAGGTAGCAAACTAGAATCGAAATCGTTAATTGACATTCAATTTACTTGATTCCAATGAAAATGGGGGATTGCTAACAGAATGACAGGCCATACTTAACCAAGTCTTCTAGGTAGCTGTTGCAACAACCAACACACGTTGCTCAGATTTGAACCTATACAAGTAAAGCCCTTCATCAACCACACCGAGACCAAAAGGTTGGTCAAAGTTGTTAGCAGACACCTTTTTCCAATAGCAATAGGTGAAACTGAACAAGCACACGTGGCTCACAAAAACTCGTTCATAATCTTTACCAATGAATTTTTCATGTGTCAACCCCTCCTTGTTAGGTATACCTTTAAGCCTACATTAATCAATTTTTCTTTTCTTATCATCTGGGGCGCAAAACCCTATGGAATATCACGGTTAAGACAAAATGGTGTCGGACGATAAACGACCCTTTCGTTTGTTGTTTCTACTTAACAATGTATTAGTAAATTTACCCGCACTTTGTTGGAATGGAACATTAAATTTACTTGAATATCAACTATATATCAGCACTATTCCTTTTAAATCCAGTCATTTTCCAATATAATTACTTGTATTCTTCTTACCAAAACTAATGCTAACAATTAACAGAGAATAATGGCTTATAACAATTAACCAATTAACTTATTTCTGTTCGAAAAAAAAAAACAATTAACCAAGTTAATCAGATCATCAGATCATTAGTATCACATGCATAATTACATAAATGTGAAAACAGATATACTTTTGCTTTGCTAAAGGCCGTGTGATCCATTATCCTCATAGCCCTCTCCATCATCATCTCTTGATGCCTAACTCTTACCCTTGCGTCCCTCAATCCATTAGCTATACCCCATACCCGCTCCCTCTCTTCCCGAGTCATACCAACGGGAGGTGGAGGGGGTACTCCATAAACAGGACGGTGTGGGTCCTCTCCATGATGTCCTCATCCAAGGTGGTATAGGGGATAATGACGAGGGAGGCGCGGTGGAAAGTATGGGTCTCGATCTGGGAAGCGCCCATCACTAAGGTTCAAGGCGACATTTCGCCTTGGAGGAGTAGGAACTCGGGGGGCTGGTGGTGATGGTGGCGGCGTAGGTGAGTGGCGCCCAGACCGGTTAGAAGTGACACTCCTAACACTAGACGCCCTCTCACTCTCCGATGAGTC
>CM067171.1:48136776-48146753 GCA_034093135.1 Erigeron breviscapus | reverse complement strand
AGGGTATTATACCCGCTAGCCACTAAAGTTCCAACTAAATTAACCCCTTATCTCAAAACAAAATACTAGGAAATTAATTAAATGTCAAAACTATAAAAAAGGGTTAATTTTCTATTACCTTAAAATATTGGGGTGTTACACCCCTCCCCTCTACATTATAAAACATTTGTTCCCTCCAATTTTTATAACTTTTCAATTAAGTTTTTGAAAACCCTATAATGCTCCTATTATTTGTTCACTAATTTAAATATATTTACCTAAAATAACTATAATACCCTTAGAGGAAATCTCAGCCACTTATTTTCATCCTCTTCTCAAATCTCAACCACTCATTTTTTTTCTCTCTACTTTATAAATCATTTTATTCCTCTAATTCATTTAAAATCTTTTATCTCAAAAACCGTACATCGATAAATTATAAAAATTATATGGGTGTTTTTAAAATTTCATGCTCTTTCAATAGAGAGGTCATTCGATATACTTTTGACGAATTTTTAAATCCGATGGCGGAGCCCGACGGCTAAGGCATTTGGCTATCACACTCTATGACCTATTACCTCCTATGACTTATCACACTCTATGACCTATCACACTCTATGATCTATCACATTCTATGACCTATCACCCTCACCATCTCACCGCCGCAACGCGCGGGTACTTTCTCTCGTATGTAAATGTACATATGTATATACACAACAAGAATGTTCAACCGTTTACATAACTTCATGTATAGTGATTTTTCCTTATATACACATTTGTAGTGGTTTTTAATAGATAACGAATAATGTAAATTAAATATAGCAAAATGGTTAGGATAACTAATGTGAACTTATTAAGGGGGAACGCAGTGGCTGACGGACTACTGAATTTATGGAGTGATATCGATGGTAACATCGCCGCCCGGTATAGAATTTATGGGTTGGCAGTATGGACAAAAGGCTCAGAACCCGCTCGCCATAAAATCGAAAACGTGGAGACCACATGTGAAGGAGACCGTTGCATTTATGGGGGAGCGTATGATTTGGAGCAAATTTGACCGTGGGAGTTTTTTTTAATGGGTTTATGTATTGTGTATATATATGTTTGTGTGGTGTGAGTGTTTTGTTGGGATTTTATTAACTATACAATTCTTTGTATCGGAATTGGATGTTTATAATTTGAAAGGACTTCAAATTTGTTTATTCAAAACTTAGGGTTTAAAGTGTAAATAATTAAAATTCAATTTAATTAATCCTAGTCGAACTCAACTTCCCTTAAAAAGGATGAAGATTTCGAAACCCTAATTAATGTGTAGAAGTCGAATTCGACTTCCCCTTCGAAAGGGTAGGTCGAATTCCAAACCCTAATTTATTCCAAAACCGTTTAATTAAAAACCTTTTAATAAAACATGAACATCCTAATTAGTTACGATTAATTAATTAAGCAAATAAATTAATCTAGTTTAATTTATTTATGCAATAATTAATTAACCTAACTAATTATATATGCGGAATAAGTTAATAAAACAATTAACTAATTAATTCCCTAAAACGATCTATCATGCATGCAATATAACCAACTAATAAATAAATAAATAAACAAAGAAAGAACCTAACCTCTTTGTAGAAACCCGGAGACGAGAACTCCGTCACGTACTAGAGCCCAAGTGTAGGAACTCCTCTAAAGACTCGTACACACGAACAGATCTTCGGCACTTAGCTAAGTGCTAGCTATAACTTCTATGTTATAACTAAATACCCACCGAATATAAAAATAACTAGAAAAGCTAGCTCAAAAATCTCCACCAAAGGGTGGTGATTTTCGACCCAAGCTTCACAAGGGGGAAGAGAGAATTGAATGAAAAAAGGGTTTTTGGCTTCTATTTATAAGAATAGAAAACCCTTAGGTTTCCTTCTCCGAATCAATGTGGGATAAGGAAACATCCCTTTTTCCCTTTTCCTTTTCTTGCGTGGCCGACCTAGTGGGACCCCATGGGTCAACTTTGTCGACCCCTGGGTCGACTCATGGTGCTTGATGTCCTATCCTGCTTTCGACCCGACTCGTGTTTCCGACCCGCTCGTCATTTTCAAATCTATTTTTGGAAACTTTTCAAAAATTATTTTTAGAAACTTCTAGTTATTATCATTTCAAATGGTTCTTTTTTATAAATATGAAGTTCTAGTTCTTTTGTTCTAATTATTTTTAAAAACTTCTAGTTATTGTCATGAGGCACGGATCAAGCGACGCTCATATAACTCGACATATTGCTCGATCTATCGAAAAGAAGTGAAACAATCCAAAATACGATTACTTAGAAACACATTCTAGTAATGTACCCGGGGCATGGCCATGCACTTAATCAGTTCCTTTCATTGAGTGGTGCGTGATATCTTTCCAACACTTTGGCGAACAAATCCTTTCTTGACAACATACGTCCCTTCCATATTTCACCTCATACCCAAAGTAGCCCTACTGCGGCCGGTAAAGAAATCCGGTTCGGAACTAAATTAAAGCATGAGACTACGTACTCCAGGACACGCCTATGTGTCTCAAGTCGAAGGACAACTAGATACTACCACCTCTCAAGATTCATGCATGTCAACATGATCCACATGATTACTTGAGGAATGGGTCTTTTCCCAATATTCAACTCTCTCTCTTGAATACTTGTGAAATGATTGTACCTCTATACACATTATTTACGCAACGCAAATAATATATCATCTCTCACAATTATCTTTATTCATTATTACTCCCGTAATCAATGAGCGGTAATGGGCAACGTTTTAGAATCATTTTCATGACTCGTGGATTGGTTTTAAGCATGCAAATATAGAACTCGTAGCGTATGAATAAGAATGTTGTTATTCTCTTTCAACACTTCCGATAGGTTCCAATATCAAATACTAAAATTTTATCACAACGTGATTAATCACCAAATCTAACCCCAACCTCTTAGTTAATTCACATTAACCAAGAATATGTCTTTCCCTTAGGGGTCTTGCTTAATCTATCACTTGTATTGAACCTTTTAGAATATCCACGTGATCTCTCTCAAGCGTGTCGCAAGCATCTTGTAAATATGATAAAATATCATATATCCCACAAGACGTTTCCATATGCCTCTAGAGGGGCGATATATTCTATAATTCCAATAATGAACTACTATCAAGGAGATTTTTTGAAGAACTCATATATCTCTTTCGTTCATAAGGAATTTATTCCTTTCCGCTTATCGACAATCCAAGACTCTTGGATCTCGAATATAGTTTAGACAAGCTAACCAACTTATTTGAATTATATACATGAATTATGACATAGCCAAGAAACTTCATGTTATGAGTAACTTTCTCATAAAAATTTGAAGTTCCACTTTGAGTACCTACTCATATGTCATGGGGTTCATCTAAAATGAACATTTATCTAGAGATAATTCTAGATACGATCATGTAATCTTACTTAAGCTAATATTCATAGATTAAATTCCAAGTCTATACACAATACCTCAATTGTGTTTATATTAACCAACAAAGATGCGTTAATCCATTATGCTTTCCAAAGAGCACATTCGGATTGTTGATGATTTGAAGTTTTCCTATCATCTCTCACAATTACCTTTATTCATTATTACTCCCGTAATCAATGAGCGGTAATGGGCAACGTTTTAGAATCATTTTCATGACTCGTGGATTGGTTTTAAGCATGCAAATATAGAACTCGTAGCGTATGAATAAGAATGATATTATTCTCTTTCAACACTTCCGATAGGTTCCAATATCAAATACTAAAATTTTATCACAACGTGATTAATCACCAAATCTAACCCCAACCTCTTAGTTAATTCACATTAACCAAGAATATGTCTTTCCCTTAGGGGTCTTGCTTAATCTATCACTTGTATTGAACCTTTTAGAATATCCACGTGATCTCTCTCAAGCGTGTCGCAAGCATCTTGTAAATATGATAAAATATCATATATCCCACAAGACGTTTCCATATGCCTCTAGAGGGGCGATATATTCTATAATTCCAATAATGAACTACTATCAAGGAGATTTTTTGAAGAACTCATATATCTCTTTCGTTCATAAGGAATTTATTCCTTTCCGCTTATCGACAATCCAAGACTCTTGGATCTCGAATATAGTTTAGACAAGCTAACCAACTTATTTGAATTATATACATGAATTATGACATAGCCAAGAAACTTCATGTTATGAGTAACTTTCTCATAAAAATTTGAAGTTCCACTTTGAGTACCTACTCATATGTCATGGGGTTCATCTAAAATGAACATTTATCTAGAGATAATTCTAGATACGATCATGTAATCTTACTTAAGCTAATATTCATAGATTAAATTCCAAGTCTATACACAATACCTCAATTGTGTTTATATTAACCAACAAAGATGCGT
The DNA here is from genome assembly GCA_034093135.1 of Erigeron breviscapus. Taxonomy (NCBI): domain Eukaryota; kingdom Viridiplantae; phylum Streptophyta; class Magnoliopsida; order Asterales; family Asteraceae; genus Erigeron; species Erigeron breviscapus. The sequence goes on along the minus strand of CM067171.1, from coordinate 48,142,357 downwards.
TAATCCATTATGCTTTCCAAAGAGCACATTCGGATTGTTGATGATTTGAAGTTTTCCTATCATCTCTCAAGATACTATATAAAGATTTTGAATAACCTTTAGGTTGCACCATTTATCGTCCTCGCTATGGTGACCTTTATTGCTTAAAACTCATAGCTAACTTATGAGCTTAGGGCAATTAGTATCTTGTTACTTCAAGACAAGCTTTAAGTTGGATTCAGAAATCAATCTCATTGACTTCGAATGCTTTGCAACTTTACAAGCTCTCAATCATCATTTATATGGATCTTTCGATTAACACCTACTAATCTAACATGTAGATATTCAGTTTAACCTAAATCCACTGCGCCTCTAAGCTCACACTCTAAGGCCCACCACGTGTAATGGCTAATCATCTCAAGAAGGTTGTGATTCGTATCTCTTGAACCCTTTTCAAGATCTACACCGCTCCCACTAAATCTAAGAATTCTAGCAATCCTTGATTTTGATAAGTTTCACTTATCATAGAAACCATGAAGATATTTATCAATCAAGGCTAACTCTTGATCGATTCACAAATCATTACTTGTTAGACATAAAACAAGATAATATATTCTCATTAGTGCCATAACATATAACCTTCTATCACTTGTATTGAACCTTTTAGAATATCCACGTGATCTCTCTCAAGCGTGTCGCAAGCATCTTGTAAATATGATAAAATATCATATATCCCACAAGACGTTTCCATATGCCTCTAGAGGGGCGATATATTCTATAATTCCAATAATGAACTACTATCAAGGAGATTTTTTGAAGAACTCATATATCTCTTTCGTTCATAAGGAATTTATTCCTTTCCGCTTATCGACAATCCAAGACTCTTGGATCTCGAATATAGTTTAGACAAGCTAACCAACTTATTTGAATTATATACATGAATTATGACATAGCCAAGAAACTTCATGTTATGAGTAACTTTCTCATAAAAATTTGAAGTTCCACTTTGAGTACCTACTCATATGTCATGGGGTTCATCTAAAATGAACATTTATCTAGAGATAATTCTAGATACGATCATGTAATCTTACTTAAGCTAATATTCATAGATTAAATTCCAAGTCTATACACAATACCTCAATTGTGTTTATATTAACCAACAAAGATGCGTTAATCCATTATGCTTTCCAAAGAGCACATTCGGATTGTTGATGATTTGAAGTTTTCCTATCATCTCTCAAGATACTATATAAAGATTTTGAATAACCTTTAGGTTGCACCATTTATCGTCCTCGCTATGGTGACCTTTATTGCTTAAAACTCATAGCTAACTTATGAGCTTAGGGCAATTAGTATCTTGTTACTTCAAGACAAGCTTTAAGTTGGATTCAGAAATCAATCTCATTGACTTCGAATGCTTTGCAACTTTACAAGCTCTCAATCATCATTTATATGGATCTTTCGATTAACACCTACTAATCTAACATGTAGATATTCAGTTTAACCTAAATCCACTGCGCCTCTAAGCTCACACTCTAAGGCCCACCACGTGTAATGGCTAATCATCTCAAGAAGGTTGTGATTCGTATCTCTTGAACCCTTTTCAAGATCTACACCGCTCCCACTAAATCTAAGAATTCTAGCAATCCTTGATTTTGATAAGTTTCACTTATCATAGAAACCATGAAGATATTTATCAATCAAGGCTAACTCTTGATCGATTCACAAATCATTACTTGTTAGACATAAAACAAGATAATATATTCTCATTAGTGCCATAACATATAACCTTCCATCACTTGGAATAAGGTTTAACCAAAAAGGGATGAAGTTACTTTAGATCATTTTGAACCATATCTTGTATGTTTCATATAATAGTGAAGACAAACGAAATGCAAGGCATTCCTTCTTTCACATGTATGATCCAAAATAAACTTTGATTATCAACGGAGTAGGAATTCATGTCGTCGTATATAAGTAAAACAACTAAGTGTAATACTTACGAAAACTTTGAATACATATCCAAATCTTTGTATATACGACATTCCAAAGACCAAGAACAATCCTCGTTCACATGACAAGACTAGATCAAGATTCAATCACTTAAGTAAAATCCGACATGCTATTCAAGGTTGTGATTCTAGAATCTCGAGTCTTGCATTTCCTACTTGTTTTCCGATATTGAGCAACTCAATGAATCTTAGGTTGACACCTAGTATCATTCGTCTTAGGAAAACACTATAATCAAAATAGATACTTTGCTTAGCGAAGCTTCTATTTGACACAGTCTTGCTAGTAAGATAGTCAAAATTGCTTCACTTCCAAATGACCTATCTAAACCACATCGGTTATAGGTAGTATCTCTCAAGAACCTTTCTTGTTCTCTTTCTTGGATTAAGAAATGTCATTGTGAAAACAAAACACACTTGATCTTCACTCTACCTCTTGTACCTTCTATCGGGTTTCTTGACTTCTCCATACTTATCACAACTAAAGCCTTGCCTAGCATAGCTCCACTAGTCGCTTATACACACTCTTATTTCACCTTGGCACATTGAATATGCTCGTAGAGTTTGGTCGGTGAATTTAAATTCATCCCAAACTTCATACGCGTAGGTGATATAAGTTGTTGTGATCTATCCATGTACCCGCTTCATAAGGTTACATAGATTGTCTTATCGTGTACAATATTAATCATGGTTTTCTAGTGAGCTTGCTTCTCGAACATGCTACAAACTTTCTAGCCATGAAGTGAGCTTTCGAATGCTCGACTCCTTTTGATCATCAAAAGGTATATTGCAATCACAAGACAAACAATCTCACTTTGCTCATTGTATTACTAGAAAATACAAGATAGCAGTAGTGTATTTGTTATCGGAGACAATGTCAAGAAAATGCAACTTCATCTCATCCCTCAAGAATAAATCTCGAGTTAGATATTGAAGTCGCTCTCATTTAGCTTCTCATTATCCTGCAAAGATATTGGTAAGATAATTCAAATAACATTTAACAACTAGCGGAGTTTACTAATTAAACTAGGTTCTCATTTTAGCAATTGATATTTATCTTTAACTAGTAAAGCTACCCAAAGATTTCAAAACAAAATCTTCTATTTAGTTAAAGCTTAAAGAATCAAGTTGAGTCCACGTCACGTGTATCCGGCAATGGTCCGGACGACCACATGTTCGTTTATCAATAAGGCCGGTTTTGCAACCGATCGTACATTACGACTCTTAATGAGACTTCGATCACTCCTTGATCCAACGACATGTTTAGTCTCATCCTTGCCGACTAGTACTTAGGCAACGGTCCAGGGCAACCTAGCAAAATCCGCCTATAAGCTGGCGTGTGGCTGTCCATGTCCGGTAACTGGGATGGGCAGACATGAAGGACCACCCCGTATCTACACTATGGCTTAGGCAACAGTCCAGGGCAACATGGAGTGTAAACGATCAGGTGCTTCTCATAGGATGACAGAGATTTCTTTATAAGGGTAGAATAGTTTATTGTTTCGCATGCATTCAAAACAAATTACTTGCACCTACTCAAGTTAACAACTTTAACCTATTAAGTTCTACGAAATATGTTTGTGACGTCTAAGGCATAAAAGAACAACACAAACAATAATGCATGAAATTAAAAACTCTTTCTTAATTTTGATTCATTTTGTAAAACTTTATTTCGAGATTCTCAAAATCTCTATTTTACAAAACTCATTTTAGTTTTAATTCAAAAAACATTTTTCCTATTAAAACTAATTTATATATGTTCCTTAATCTCTAGGGTTTAAAACACCATGCATCATTTAAACCATATTAATACATATATATCCGCATGCATAAACTAGTCCATAATACTACATGTAGTTCCAACTAAAACAAGTTACTACGTCTATTACTTTCGTGATCCGTCATCGAGCTCCCACTTACTTTGACAACTAGCATCAATATAAATAAGCTCAAAATGATTTTCGTTTCTCAAGATTTTCCTTTTGAGTATGCAACTCAATTTCGATTTCAAGAATAAAAATTACTCATTAATTTAATTAAAAGACATTTATAAAAATTAATTTAATTCTCTCAAAAATTAATTTTATTTTCTCAAAATCTAAACTTTATTTTCTCTAAAATAAAACACATACTATTTCAATCTCATTTGAAAAATGAAACTTGAGAAACAATCAATTACAATTACTACTAATAAAACGTATGAACTAAAAAGGTTTACACATAACAATATCCTATATTATGTCTTTTGTGACTACGGTCATGGCTATGGGTGCATGTACATAGGCATTCAATAAAAACAAAAATTCTATAGTAGTCACATGGGTGAATCGACCCGGTAGGCACATACGGTTTAATTGAACCAAATATATACAATTCAAAAAACCTAATGAATTGTATATCTACTAGTGACTATACCATGCATGAACCTGCACTCTGATACTACTGTTGAGATTTTGTTAACTATACAACTCTTTGTATCGGAATTGGATGTTTATAATTTTAAAGGACTTCAAATTAGTTTATTCAAAACTTAGGGTTTAAAGTGTAAATAATTAAAATTCAATTTAATTAATCCTAGTAGAACTCAACTTCCCTTAAAAGGGATGAAGACTTCGAAACCCTATTTAATGTGTAGAAGTCGAATTCGACTTCCCTTCAAAAGGGGAGGTCGAATTCCAAACCCTAATTTATTCCAAAACTGTTTAATTAAAAACCTTTTAATAAAACATGAACATCCTAATTAGTTACGATTAATTAATAAAGCAAATAAATTAATCTAGTTTAATTTATTTATGCAATAATTAATTAACCTAACTAATTATATATGCGGAATAAGTTAATAAAACAATTAACTAATTAATTCCCTAAAACGATTGATCATGCATGCAATATAACCAACTAATAAATAAATAAATAAACAAAGAAAGAAACCTAACCTCTTTGTAGAAACCCGGAGACGAGAACTCCGTCACGTACTAGAGCCCAAGTGTAGGAACTCCTCTAAAGACTCGTACACACGAACGGATCTTCGACACTTAGCTAAGTGCTAGCTATAACCTCTATGTTATAACTAAATACCCACCGAATATAAAAATAACTAGAAAAGCTAGCTCAAAAATCTCCACCAAAGGGTGGTGATTTTCGACCCAAGCTTCACAAGGGGAAGAGAGAATTGAATGAAAAAAGGGTTTTTGGCCTCTATTTATAAGAATAAAAAACCATTAGGTTTCCTTCTCCCAATCAATGTGGGATAAGAAAACATTCCTTTTTCCCTTTTCCTTTTTTTTGCGTGGCCGACCTAGTGGGACCCTATGGGTCGACTTTGTCGACCCATGGGTCGACTCATGGTGCTTGATGTCCGATCCCGCTTACGAACCGACTCGTGTTTCCGACCCGCTCGTCATTTCCAAATCTATTTTTGGAAACTTTTCAAAAACTATTTTTAGAAACTTCTAGTTATTATCATTTCAAATGGTTCTTTTGTTATAAATATGTAGTTCAACTAAGTCCTCCCCATTCTTCGCGTGCGACCTAGAGGTTCATAGATATGAGGCCGTATAAATATATTGGAATATTCTCATAATTTCAACATG
>CM067171.1:48119276-48131776 GCA_034093135.1 Erigeron breviscapus | reverse complement strand
ATGAAAAGAAAAAGGGGAAGAAACCCATCAAACCAATTGTTTTTACTCCTGAAGCTAGAACCGACAAAAAGGCTCCAGATTCAGCCTCCAGTTCAACACCCCAACAACCAACTGTGACTTCCAGGGAGAGTCCAGTGAACCCATCAAAAGATGGGTTCACAAAAATAACTAATGATTTTTGTGGGTGTGCAGGGCGATCGAAAGAAGAACACCTGGTATCTGGACAGCGCAGCTGGCCGGACTATGACCGGATGTAAGCCTCTGCTGGAAGAGTTCACTATCCAAGATGGAACGGCAGTGACGTTTGGTAATGATGAAAATGGAAAGACTAAAGGATATGGTGTAATCAATAATGGACAAGTACAATTCACCAGAGTTGCATTTGTGAATGGTTTGAAATATAACCTGATCAGTGTAAGTCAACTTTGCGATGATGGCTACAAAGTTTTGTTCGATATTGCTCAAGGCGCCATATTTAACAAGGATTGGAAAGTGGTGATGATTGCACCAAGAAAAGGCAATGTGTACATCATGGATATGGAACCTACTCCAAAAGAGCAGTGTTTCTATACCAAGACAGATGAGGACACCAACTGGTTATGGCATAAAAGGTTATCCCATCTCAATTTCAAGAACATCAATAAGTTTTCTCGCAAACAACTGGCTGATGGGATACCTCCAGTTTCTTTCAATAAAGAAAAACCATGTCCCGGGTGTGAGATGGGCAAGCAGAAAAGAGCCAGTTTCAAGACAAGGAAAAACTTCAGTATCACTGAACCTCTTCACATGTTTCATATGGATCTTTTTGGTCCAGTGAATGTTCAAACTAGAGCTGGGAAGCGTTACACTCTAGTTGTGGTTGATGAATACACCAGATTTTGTTGGGTGGTATTCCTCAGATCAAAAGGTGATGCTGCTGCTGAAATCATCTCTCTCATCAAGAGAATCGAGCTCAAATATAGTCGAAAAGTTTGCCAGTTACGAAGTGATAATGGTACAGAATTTCAGAATAAAACTCCTGAAACATTTTGTACTAGCACTGGCATCTCCCAGAACTTCTCATCAGCACACTCTCCAGAGCAGAATGGAGTTGTGGAAAGAAAGAATCGCACACTGATAGAAGCTGCCAGGAGCATGCTATTTGAATCTGGTCTTCCTATCAGTTTTTGGGCTGAAGCAGTGGCAACAGCATGCCATACCCAAAACCGGTCAGTGTATATCAAAAGACATAAGAAGACTGCCTATGAAGTCCTCAGGAATCGTAAACCAAACATTGGATATTTTCATGTTTTTGGTTGTCCAGTTTACATCTTAAACGATTCCAGTCAGTTAGGGAAATTCAATGCAAAAGCCGATGAAGGTGTTTTCTTAGGGTATTCAGATATTCGAAAATCCTTTTGAGTTTATAATTATAGACTCCAAAAGGTTCATGATTCGATTCATGTCACATTTGATGAATCTAATGATGCAATTAATAAAAGGCCAAACCTTGATATCTCTCCAGTTATTCAAATTAGTTTTGGTGAATCTGGCCCAATTCATCAGTCAGATGTTTCACCAGACAATGTTTCCAGTCATAATGACGTGGAACCAGTTGTACAGAAGAAATCCACTAGTGACACTCCATTTTATCCTTCCATCCGTTTTAATTTACCACAAAAACTGGTGATTGGATCAGATGTTTGTGCCACTCCAGTATTAGAACCAGTGGAAACTCCTCCAGTTCTTCAAGAAATGCCTTCCAATGAAGAATTTCATGATGCAACTCATGACCTCATAAACTCTGATGAGGAAGCTGAAATTGTTTTTGAAGAATCACTGGAAGATCCTCCAGTTGATCCTCCACCGGTGACTTGCATTGATATTGTTGTTCATCGTCCAAGTCAATACTCTAAATGGACAAAAGCACATCCAATTGATCAGATTCTTGGAGAGTCCAGTAGAGGGGTTCAGACTAGAAGAGCCACTAGTGAGCAATGCTTGAACGTCACCTTCTTATCACTAATTGAACCGAAGAAGATTGACGAGGCTATGGCAGACCCAAGCTAGGTAGAAGCAATGCAAGAAGAGCTTATCCAGTTCGAAAGGAACAATGTATGGGAACTTGTTCCTTGTCCACCAGGGTTAAAGAAAGAACCCATTGGTACAAGATGGGTCTACCGAAACAAGATGGATGAAGATGGCAATGTTGTAAGAAACAAATCCAGATTGGTTGCCAAGGGGTATTGTCAAGCAGAAGGTGTTAATTTTGATGAGACTTTTGCTCCTGTTGCTAGACTTGAAGCCATCAAAATTTTCTTAGCTTATGCAGCCCATCTGCAGTTCAAGGTCTACCAGATGGATGTCAAAAGTGAGTTCCTAAACGGGACGCTAGCTGGAAGAAGAAGTGTAGGTTAAGCAGACTCTAGGCTTCATTGATGAGAAGCATCCTCACTGGGTATATAGACTGAACAAAGCCTTATATGGTCTTAGACAAGCCCCAAGAGCCTGGTATGATACTTTAACTAAACATCTTCTCAAAAATGGCTTTCAAAGAGGTGCAATAGATAATACATTGTTTATCTTGAAAGAAAAAGGTAATATCTTGTTGGTACAAATTTATGTTGATGACATTATATTTGGGTCTACTGATGATGCAATGTGTAAAAAGTTTTCAAAAATCATGTCAACTGAGTATGAAATGAGTTTAATGGGTGAATTAACATTTTTCTTGGGTCTTCAGATTAAACAAACCAATGATGGTATTTTTATCAATCAAGAAAAATATGTCAGAGATTTGTTAAGAAAATACAAATATGATTCAATCCCATCGAAAACTACACCAATTGCAGCTCCTTTAAATTTGGATTCTGACCCAAATGGTAAGCCAGTGAACACAAATGAATATCGTGGCATGGTTGGTTCACTGATGTACTTAACTGCAAGTAGACCAGATATAATGTTTGCAACATGTTTATGTGCCAGATTTCAGGCTAACCCAAAAGAATCACATTTGCATGCTGTTAAGCGCATCTTCAGATACCTAAAAGGGTGTCCTAGCCTTGGTCTTTGGTATCCAAAGGCTCAGGGTTAGATCTAATGGGTTATTCAGATTTAGATCATGCAGGTTGTAAGATAGATAGAAAGTCAACAACTGGAGGTTGTCATTTCCTTGGAGGAAAACTGGTGAGTTGGACCAGTAAGAAGCAGACGTCAGTCTCTATGTCTACTGCTGAGGCAGAGTACATTTCTGCGGCCAGTTGTTGTGCCCAGATTCTCTAGATCAAGAACCAGTTGTTAGATTATGGTCAGAAGTACACAAGGACCCCAATCTTTTGTGACAACACCAGTGCAATTGCTATATCTCATAACCCAGTGATGCACTCCAAGACAAAGCATATTGACATCAGGTATCATTTTATTCGTGATCATGTTATGAAAGGAGATATTGAAATCCATTTCATCCCCACTGATAATCAACTCGCTGATGTTTTTACAAAACCTCTTGATGAGAAAACTTTTAAACATCTCATCAGTGAGTTGGGAATGCTAAACCCTTAAAACTGGAGACTTTGTTATGAACGCATCAGTGACACTGATGAAGTTCTCCAGTTGAGGAGGTCCATATAATCTTTGCCAGCCTTGCTATCGAACGCCTCTGTGATACTATCTTGGCACTAATCGATTTATGGATCATCATTCTAGGGGGAAGACTTAAAATATTTTCCTGACTAAAATTCCTTTTGTTTGAAAAATTGTCACTGGAGAAATCTCCAGTGAAAACTAGCACTGGACTAAACCTCCAGTGTACTAGTTTGGTCTTATCTTAAACTGGTGGTCAACCAGATTTCATAACGTTATAAAATACTTGGTCAAGCTTTGTGACACGTTGGTATACTTGAGTACCTTTTGCAAGTTGAAACCGTCAGCTGACGTGTCAAGGTTGTTTTTGTAAAAAGAGAACACTTTTTATTGGGATTGTAAAAAGTTAGTGGGCGCGTGGGAAGTTAAGCCGTCGTAGCATTTAATGCTGACACGGTGCATTGATTTTATTTTCAAAATTCAAATTTATATTTATCAAAACATCAAATCATTTTGTATTTTGAGATTAAAATATTCATGGTATTTACTTTTGGAATCTCATTCCATTATAAATACCCCTTATTTACTCCGAAACCCATTTACTTCTTCTCACATTCCTTCATTCAATTCCAATCATCAAAAATAGCTTCTTTTCTCTCTCTGCTCAATAAATCGAGAACCCTAATTCCCAAATACTACTCAATTTCACTTTTCCCTCGTAGTAAAATGGCAGCCAAATCATCAAGAAGTAGAGACATAAATCTACTTAATGTCCCATATAATCCATCTTCTGAAATCAAACTGGCGGTTGGGCCCCCCACAAATCTCACAGAAATTAAATTAAATCCAAACAACCCCATCGCCAGTTTGTTAGGGAATCAAGGGGAAAACACCTTGATAGGGAGAATAAGGGCTTTCTTACGAGAATCTCCCCTTCTTGGTGCCTTGACCCTAAATCCACAAAGGCTATATCATGAATACCTTTGTGAGTTTTGGCTAACTGCCACTTTGAACGACAGTTGCACTTCAATCTCTTTCACATTAAAGAATGCAACTGTGCAGTGTACTCTAACTGCAGAAACTCTGAGGGATGCTCTTAACCTCAGTTACTGGAGACCTGGAGAATCTCCAGTTGTGCTTCCACAAGGTCTAAATTTTAGACAAGTCCTCTTTGATATGGGACACAAGGAGTGTCTGGAAAATGGAATCTTAAAAACAAAGGGCGCTATGCAGATGAAAGGCCTCACACCATCCTGGAGGTTCTTTTTTGTTCATCTGGTGGAATGCATGGGTGGGAGTTCTGGTGGATTGGACCAGATTAACTCACACAGGCTGAAATGGCTTATTGCCTGTGGTATGGACTTAGAGTAGATTCGCGGAGATCCTTTTCAGGGGACTGGTGCAGAAACTGAAGGGCACCAGAGGATTATGCATTCCCTTCTCCAGGTAATTATCTCTTTGCTTCAGAATAATTCTGGGGAGTGAACAATATAATGACACAACTTCACTCTACACTGCCCCAGAATTAATGAGGAGTCTCGAATCCCTTGTTTCTCATGAAGGGGAGGTTGAGATTCCTTCGAGAATGTTGCTGGCATTCTCTAAAACCGATGCACCAATACCAGGTGGCTCGGAAAGGCAACTGGGCGGGCCTCAAAACAATGAGAGACCCACCGGTTCGTCTACTGGAAATGAGACAGTTGTTGGGACTGAACAACAGTCTAACCCCGCCAGATCTAGCGTGTCAGTCCCTTCCACTGTCACTGGAGACCTCCCAACAGGTCTTCAGGGTGCTCCAAAGGCTAAACGAACCCGTCGACCTAGGCAAAGGTCAATACTAGCCACTGACAATAGTAACCCATCCAGCCCTCCAGTTTCCTCCCAACAGGATGCTGGAGAATGTCAAAGGGATACACCGCAAGCAACCACTTCCGAAACTGCCGTAGGAGGAAGTTGTGAAGAGAATACTGGGTCAGCCCAACCCAGAGTAGAGTTAGAGTTTGCACAAAGTATCGATGGCCAAACTTCTAACACTACTATTGCACGAACTGATGAAGTCGCTGACCAGTCACAACTGGCGACTGAAGTTCCAAACTCTTCGGCCGATGAAGTTATGACTGAGGATAGAGCAGTTATAACTGAGGCAACTCCAGTGACCTCTATTCCTGGAGATGATGTCACCATGACAGAGCCCCAAACTAATGCAACTGTCTAGGAAACTGGAGAAGTTCATCAGGAGACTGAACAACTTGTTCAGCCACCAGAGACATTCATGGATCTGGACATGGGTGTCAATGAAGGTGAAATCCAGATAGAGTCTTCGGACTCTGAAGGAACTGATTCAGACACTGAGATACTTGATTCTTCTGTACAAGATCAAGACCCTTCATCTCATGTCTCGCCACCAGATGCTTCCATTTCAGTTTCACCATCCACCACAAATATACTTACTGAAATGCCACCACCACCAAATTCCTCATTATCTTCACTTTTTGTGTCTAGAAATAGACATATGCCACCACCGCCGCCGGTTGATATACATGAGAATACTCAGTATATTCAACCACTTGATCTTACTCACCGTCCTTCTTCTTTCCCCACTTCTGTTTCTATTCCTACTTCTGCTGAAGTGTTAACTGCGGAGGTTTCTCTTAATGTGCCTTCTCCAGTTGACCTAGTAGAACCTGTTGCCGGTCCAGTGACACTTCCTCCTCAGTCACTGGACAGTTAATTTGTCTCCTTTCAAACCGACATCCGAAACCTTATTAAAAGGGTGGAGGATGTTCAGAAGATAATTAACAAGAATTCCAAGTCAATCTCCCTGTACAACAAAGACAGTCTGACGAATCAAAAGGTTGTGGACTTGGGGATCAACAAGTTTGCAACAAATGAAGACTTGGTTTTCAAGAATCTCAATGAGTTGGTCACTGGCTGTAACACTTTGTCCAGTTCACTAAAAGAAGCCTTTGACCTAACTCAAACCAAAGTCACAACTTCAATCTCCAGTTTGCTTGGCACCACTGTTAGATCATCTGAAGGAGATTTGAAGGAAATTGAAAGATAGGTCAAGGAAATGTTTGAAAGACCTGCTCTTAATGTGACTGAGCTTGGGAAACAGTTGGCCACTTCAGTTGGTCAAAAGATTGAAGATACTCTGGCTGCTAGAGAAGAAGAATTGGTTAAAAAGGTGATGTCTGAGATTACCAAGATTGCTTCTCCCCAGTTTGATCTGGCCCCACTTACATCTGAGATCGGCAAGTTGAGAAGTAGTATGGACTCCTTAGCTGCCAAGGTATCTGAACATTCAACTGCACTTGACAAATTGACAACTGAAGTTGGCAAGGAAAAAGAAAAGGAAGTTGTGAAGGAGAAAGAGTTTGTGACTGCTGGTCTCTCACCTGAGGATGTTCAACTGATGAAAGACATCCAGACTAGCCAAGGACAAGTTGCTGATAATGTCTTGGTTCAGTCAAGAGAGACCAACCACCATTGGAGGACATGCAGTCATGGAATGAGTTACTGTCTTTAGAGAGTGCAAGGACATGCAATTCGTCCTGGTCTTAGACCTGCACCAAGACTGCCAGGTCCAGTGAGTGCAAGACAGTTGGTTGAAAGAACTGTTGATTGGGTCAGATGAAGGTGATGACCAGCAGCATGTTATTGAACAATTTGATGATGTTGTTGATAGGGGGAATAAGGATAAAGGGCAAAGGCAAAACTGTTGAAGAAACTGCCCTTGTGCTAGCCACTGGAACAAAAACTGATGCAACTGGTACTGATGCCAGTGTGCTTGAAACTGGTAACATTGATAAACTCCCTCCAGTAACTGAAAGTGAAAGTAGGAGCCTAGATGCTATTGGTCGTGCTTTGAAAGAAAGAAAAAGAAAAAGAAAAGAAGATCAAAGGCGGGCCAGGGAACAAATTCAAGATCTAGGTGTCCTAGATGCAAGTGATGCTGGTTTGTTGGGCATCACACTTGAACAATATGCCAGAGTCAAGAATGATCAAAGAATCATTGGTGCTTTAGCTGAAAAACTGGTTATCGAACTGGAGAAGGAGTATCCTGATGATGAAATTGCCTTTGATGCCAGGAATATAAATGTTTCAGTGGAGAAGGCAAAGGAAATTAGAGCCCTTGGAATTGAAAGAAGAATCCACAATATGGACAAAGTGATTAAAAGGGTTCTCAATCCACCCAAGTCCAAAGGTCAACAAAGAAGAAAACCCTTGCCAAGGGATGCAGACCTGAGGACATTTGTTAAACCAACTGGAGAAGTGTCAAATGATGACATAAATGCTGCTGTGCAGGCTGCTGGTGCTGGTGCACCAAAGATTTCAAATGAATCTGAAGCAAGAGCCTATTATTCATCAGTAATGGAAAAGAGAAGACACAATGGCACCATAAATGGGGTTAATGTGTTCATCAAACCAGGCACGAAGGTTTTCACTGTCCAGGTCAGTTACACCAGAGGGCCATTGGTTAAAACTGACAATCCTTCAGTGCTCCAGTATGGGTTTAGTGAATGGGTGGAAATGGTGAATGTGCTGGAAGCCAAGCCAGTGAAAAATAGGATTGAGAAAGCTTGGACTAATTTGTTGAAGGGTAAAATCCAACAAAAAGAAAATCTGGAGCTCAGATTACATATTTACCCTGAAGATACTTAACCTATTGGTTCACTGCACAAAAGAAGAAGAACTGGTAAAAGGCCATCTAGTTAAAGTTCTACTTCTTGTTATCATCTTGTATTTTTATTTTGCAATCTTGTAACTTATGTAAATTTTCAATTTCTTGTATATATGAAGTTGCCAGATTGTAACCCACAAGATAGATAACTGATTAAATCTAACAAACCTAAAAGAAAAACCTAAGGCATTTGATGATCTATAAAAATGCCTTGGAAAATTAGATAGATTTAGTCAAAACAAGTCTTCCAAGTTTATACATTGTATAGATAGAAAACTTGAAAAGACTTGGCAATATTTCAGGACAAATAGGGGGAATTTGTTAGGTCCAGTTTTACTGAAAACTGGAACGTCTCCAGTTGCATCTGGAGACAAGAAGATTTGTCCAGAGATATATGAAGTCCAGTGGCCAGTGTACAGTTGATGCCACTGGAGACTTCACTCCAGTTGAGATCCGACCAAAACATGAAGACATTCCAATTGAATTCGAAGACAACAAGTGAAAGAAAGAGAATGACCATGGCAGCAAAACCTAGTGGACATTCTGCCCAGATCAAGATTGGAGAGCATCAGTGTAAAGTACTTACAAAGCTTTACACTGATTACGAGGAAGACCTTTTTGCTTTATGTACTATTATCCGGACAATAGCAATTGTCTATGATTAAAGTACAAAAGTGCATAAAGCAGGTTGGATAAAGTGACTTTATGTCTTACTTTATCAAGCATTTCAAAAGAAATACACTTCTTAAATGCTCTCAACCATATTTGTACGACAAAGTTGAGATCCCAATACCAACCTTTGCCTATAAATAGAGGTCTTTGCACAACCAAGAACAACTTTGCATATTCAGACATTTGCATTGTTGGTGACTTGTGCAATATTCTCTCAATCGCAAAAAGGAACATTTCACAACTTTAAGTGTTTCGATTGTTAAGAGAATTTCCAAGTATAGATCAATTGTATTTCATAGGTTGTTAGGATATTTACATCTTTGTATTATCTTGGTTCCGCAACAACCTTGTAATTTATTTAACATTAATAAATAAATTACACTTGAAATACATATTGTACATCTTACAAGTATTTATACTTATTGCATTGTCTTTTTACTTATTTACATTTGTCACCTTAATAAGTAATCTAACCAATATACCTGGTATATATTCACTGCAACTGGTCGTCTCCAGATCAGTGAATATATTGCAAAGTTATCTCACCATTGACATAGAGGTGTCTTCAGTAGTACCATCTCTTGAGTTGAGGACTTACAATTTTGCTAGCAGATGAAGAAGAGTTCTATTTAAAAGAAAAAATAAAAACTTACTTGCAGGTTGCAGATCTATTTTTAGTGAAGAAAACGACGACTTTTTGTTTTCGAACGGCAGTGAAGAAGACAGACTACTTCTCCAAAGTTCCATACTTTGACTATATATATTACGAGTACAATATTCATTTAGCATAAAGTTTGTTTTTAACCCCTTACATTATTGGTATGTTTTATGAGAATTATCTACTATAATAAAGGAATAGGATGTAACAGTATTTTTTTTGTCTTTACATCTGCCTTTTAAATATAAATATAAGAATTAGCAATTATAAAACAAAATATGGATTTAGTTCAGTGGTTGGTCTCTATGCCTATGGGGGTGGAGGTCACGGGTTCAAACCCTCCCCCTTTTTTTTTTAAAGTTTTTATTTAGTAATAAACTATTTACACTTTGGTCCCTCCTTTTTTTTCCCTTTACTTTTCTGTCTTCCTGTTTATTTTTTATTACTTCAACCCCCTAACTTTATATAATTTTTTTCTTTTTAATCTTTTGTAACATTTTGTTTTTTTATATCTTTATTACATTTAACATTTTTTTATAACTTTTTAAAATGTTATATTTTAAAAAGCTATATATTTTTTAATTTTCTATTTTTCGGGTTTTTTTTTTGGTTTTTTGTTGCATTATATATCTTTTATATTCTTTTAAACACTTGGTTTTTATACTTTTTTACATGTAACATTTGTTTTTTTATTACTTCTTCATTTGGTTTTCGTATTCTTTTTTTTTTGTTCTCTTTTTAATTTTTTGGTTTAACATTTCTTTTGTATTTTTAAACTTTTGGTTTTCAATACTTTTTGTCGCCTATAAATTTGTGGTTTTTTTTAACCCCACCCATAAACGTAAACGTTTTCAAAAACTTACGCCGCCCATTGGGCGGCATGAAAATTCCTAGTTTATAATAAAACATTATGTTTTTATATTAAATTGTTTAATTTAAAAAAGAAAAAAGAAAAAGTAAATTTTGGAGGGTTGAGAATTTATGGAGCACCAGTAAAAAGGATGGAAGGATTGGTTGAGAGGGTTGAAATGATAGAATGAGTTGGATCAATGTTATTAGAGGATTTTGGGAGGGTTGATAAAATCCTCCAAACCACTCCTAGTCCTCTAAGAAGATTGATGATTATGTTTAGTTATATACGATTATTTTGGAGAGTTTGTTTTAAGTACTGAAAGGATGTAACTAAGGGCCTGTTTGTCTTTTAGTCATTAAGTGACAGAATTGATAAAGTAACTAAATGGATAAATAATGTTTGTATACATTAAATAATTAAATACAATTGTTTGTGGTTAATTAAGTCAAAAAACAAACGTCCTTGAGCATTAGCTCAATGGTTGAAAGATCATCCTCTCATTCATGAGGTCTTGTGTTCAAGCCTTGGGGAGGACATAGAAAGTACCTTTACGAGGACTTGGCTTGGGGATACCCAAGTTCAAGTCTGAAGGGGCAGGATTTACCCATATTAATCGTCGTGCCTTATGGCGGATTAGTAGGGGGTTTTCCCCCCATCGGGTATTTGAAATAGACATTTCTACTTCGAGGGAGCTCTCTAGCGCGGACCCGGTTATGACAACGTATGCTAGACCTCCTCCCGATGTCGAATCGCGACACGAAGTTTCCAGCGAAATTCACCTTTCAAAAAAAAAAAGTCAAAAAACAAACATTTTTTGACTGACTTAATAGATTAAGTATGTTACGTCTTTTTTGCCCTAATAATAATTTGTAATCCTTTTATTTTCCTTTTGAACGACAAATTTATAACCGTATTCAGTTAATTTCATACGATACTTTACACATTCTCTTCGGTAAATCTTTGTCGTCTTCTATCGACTATTCATTTGATTACATGAAAAACTTTACGCCTTTTCTTCGTTAGATCTATGTCATTTTCTTCGGCACAGAAAACAAGACATGTATTAAATAAAAGAGGTTAATTATTATATCTCTTATATAAAGGTAGCAAACTAGAATCGAAATCGTTAATTGACATTCAATTTACTTGATTCCAATGAAAATGGGGGATTGCTAACAGAATGACAGGCCATACTTAACCAAGTCTTCTAGGTAGCTGTTGCAACAACCAACACACGTTGCTCAGATTTGAACCTATACAAGTAAAGCCCTTCATCAACCACACCGAGACCAAAAGGTTGGTCAAAGTTGTTAGCAGACACCTTTTTCCAATAGCAATAGGTGAAACTGAACAAGCACACGTGGCTCACAAAAACTCGTTCATAATCTTTACCAATGAATTTTTCATGTGTCAACCCCTCCTTGTTAGGTATACCTTTAAGCCTACATTAATCAATTTTTCTTTTCTTATCATCTGGGGCGCAAAACCCTATGGAATATCACGGTTAAGACAAAATGGTGTCGGACGATAAACGACCCTTTCGTTTGTTGTTTCTACTTAACAATGTATTAGTAAATTTACCCGCACTTTGTTGGAATGGAACATTAAATTTACTTGAATATCAACTATATATCAGCACTATTCCTTTTAAATCCAGTCATTTTCCAATATAATTACTTGTATTCTTCTTACCAAAACTAATGCTAACAATTAACAGAGAATAATGGCTTATAACAATTAACCAATTAACTTATTTCTGTTCGAAAAAAAAAAACAATTAACCAAGTTAATCAGATCATCAGATCATTAGTATCACATGCATAATTACATAAATGTGAAAACAGATATACTTTTGCTTTGCTAAAGGCCGTGTGCTTTCTGCTATGGAATGTTGCACCAATTAGAGATTCCGGAATGGAAATGGGACCATATAACTATGGATTTTGTGACCAAGCTACCAAGAACTCCGAAGGGAAATGATATGGTATGGGTGATTGTTGATAGGTTAACGAAGAGTGCTCATTTCCTAGCAACGCGCCAAGATGTGCCATTGACCAAGATGGCAAAGTGTA
>CM067171.1:48093907-48108675 GCA_034093135.1 Erigeron breviscapus | reverse complement strand
CCGCAACCGCAACTTCCGACGTGATGGAGCTACTGCTAGCATTACCCCACCTGTCCATCCAGGTGCAGGCGCTGCAAATGCTGCTGCTGCTGTTGCAGCCAATGCAAATAGAAATCGAGGAAATCCCCGCCAGGTCAATCAGCAAGGCTCATTGGGTCCTATGCCTCCACCTCCCGGCAATCCACCTAGGGTTAACGAGGAAGTGGTGGAACAAATCCCTAACGCGGCTGAGTTGTACAATCTCGTACGGACTCTCCAGACCCAATTGGCCCAGACACAGGAACAATTGAACAACGCGTTTGCTGAAAATGCTGAAGGAACTGATGGCAACTATTTAGTGCCTTCTCACCACTCTGAGCCACTGGTCGATGCTGTTGCTGTTCACCCTGCTAATGCTGTTATGGTTCCTCCTAATGTCGTTCAAGCCCCTCGGTTTAAGTTTGAAAGTTTCCAGAAGTGTGGAGGTCAGAAGTTTGATGGAACCCTTAATGCAGTGGGTTGCATGGAATGGCTCGATGATACGGAGATGGTCTTTGAAGCCTGTGACTGTCCCGAGGATAAGAAGGTGTTGTGCGCTAGTCGAATGTTGAAAGAAGGTGCTCAGGATTGGTGGAAGAGCATTACTATTTCGATGACTCCAGCTATGGTATCTGCTATCTCGTGGGCTAACTTTAAGCAGAAATTCATTGAGGAATATATTGGGGTTCATGAGCAGCGTAAGATGGAAAAGGAGTTTCGTGCCTTGACGGCTGAAGTCGGGAAGGTTAACGAGTATGCTCGTTCCTTCATGGAGAAGATGAAGTTCGTGGGTCATTTATTCCGTACTGATGCGGATCAGGTTGCTTGCTATGTTGATGGTTTGCCTCCGAGTTATCGAGGTATCTGCAGGCAGCACAAGACTCTGACTAAAGCTATCAAGGAGTCTAAGAAGCTTGACGATGATTTCGCTTCGGACAAGAAGGTTGAGAAGAGTGATGATAAGAAGTCGGGATTTAAAAGAAGGTCAAATTGGTCTTCCAATAACAATAATAATAAGAAGTTCCGTGGAAGTGGTAGTTCGAGTGGTGACAAGGATAAAAGAAGAATGGTTCATGGTGTACATTTTGCAAGACAATTCATGAAGGGCATTGTACCGACAAGACAAGAAGGTGCCATAAGTGTGGGAAGTCGGGACATCTTGCCACTGAATGTAGGGACAAGACTCGTTGCTACAAGTGCTAAGAAACGGGTCATCTCATTGCCGATTGTCCACAGATGAGAATGTTGGAAAGAAGACCGCCACGACAGCAACAAAAGTGAGAGCTCTTCAAATGACGGTTGATGACGCAAGGAACAACGATGAAGTGGTATGTGGTACTTTCCTTGTTAACTCAAAGCCTGCCTCTGTTTTATTTGATTCAGGTGCAAATAGGTCGTTTGTGTCCACATTATTTGCTCCTAAGCTAGAAAGAGTCACTACTCCCTTAGATTGTTCATTAGAGGTAGAAATTGCTAATGGTACGGTTAATAATATACGTGTGGGTTATGACGATTGTGACATTGAGATTGAAGGTCATTCTTTTCCAGTCCAACTATTGCCTACTACCTTAGGTGGTTTTGATGTAGTGATTGGTATGGATTGGTTGGCTAGAAATGAAGCTAGTATTTTATGTTCCCAAAAGATAATTCGATTGCCTATGTCCAAGGGTAAAGTGATAACGGTGTATGGAGACAAGAAGAGAGGAGGAATAAAGATTATTAGTATGATGAAAGCTATTAAATGTATAAGGAAAAACAAGAGCCATTTCTTGGCTTATGTCATTGATGCAAGAAAAGAGAAGTCTTCAATCGCTAGTGTTGATGTAGTATCCAATTTCCCCGATGTGTTTTCCCGATGATCTACCCGGTATTCCTCCCGATCGTGAAGTTACTTTTCAGATAGATCTTATTCCCGGTGCTACACCCGTTGCTAAAGCACCTTACCGATTAGCTCCTACAGAAATGAAGGAATTAATGACGCAACTTCAGGAGTTACTTGACAAGGGGTTCATACAACCTAGTTCCTCGCCTTGGGGAGCTCCGGTTCTCTTTGTTAAGAAGAAGGATGGATCGATGTGCATGTGTATTGACTATCGTGAGTTGAACAAACGAACGGTCAAGAACAAGTATCCTCTCCCGAGAATTGATGATCTTTTTGATCAACTACATGGTGCTTCGTATTTTTCAAAGATTGATTTGTGGTCCGGTTATCATCAGTTGAAGGTAAAGAAGGAAGATGTAGCAAAGACAGCTTTCCGGACTAGATATGGTCATTATGAGTTCTTGGTCATGCCATTTGGGTTGACCAATGCTCCAGCCGCGTTTATGGACTTAATGAATCGGGTATGCCGCCCCTTTCTAGATCATTTTGTTATTGTGTTTATTGACGATATTTTGATCTATTCTAAGTCAGAGGATGAACACCGTGAGCATTTGAAAGCAGTTTTGGAGGTGTTGAGGGAGAAGAAGTTGTACGCAAAGTTTTCTAAATGTGAGTTTTGGCTCCGAGAAGTGCAGTTTCTTGGTCATGTTATTACATCAGAAGGTATTAAAGTAGATCCTTCAAAGATTGAAGCTGTTTCAAAGTGGGAGCAGCCAAAGACTCCTACCGAGATTAAGAGTTTTCTTGGTTTGGCTGGGTATTATAGAAGGTTTATTCAGGATTTTTCCCTAATAGCCAAGCCTATGACGGAATTAACAAAGAAGGGTGTGAAGTACGAGTGGACTGAAAAGCAGGAAAATGCATTCCAAACGTTGAAAAAGAAGTTGTGTGAAGCTCCTTGCCTTGCCTGAAGGTACTGATGATTTAGTGGTATATAGCGATGCTTCTATTACGGGTTTGGGTTGTGTCTTAATGCAGAGAGACAAAGTGATTGCCTATGCTTCACGTCAGTTGAAGCCTCATGAGAAGAATTACCCTACCCATGATCTTGAGCTAGTGGCGGTTGTGTTTGCATTGAAATTATGGAGACATTACTTATATGGTACTAAATGCACACTTTTCACCGACCATAAGAGTTTACAATATATGTTTACTCAAAAGGAGATGAATGTGAGACAAAGAAGGTAGATGGAATTACTTAAAGACTATGATTGTGAAATCAAATACCATCCGGGTAAAGCCAATGTAGTGGCGGATGCACTAAGTAGGAAAGTGCAAAGCTCTTCTTGTAAGTTGATGAGCATGCAAGTTCAAGCCAAGTCGGGTCTATTAGATCGAATTAAAGAAGCACAAGAGATGGAATTAATGAAGGATAATATTGATAAAGAGAGTATTGGGAAGAAGAAACGACTTGTGATGGAGACTAATAGCCGTGGGTTTAAAACATACAAGGGTATTTGGGTGCCACTGCTTGGTGGTAACCGAGAGTTGATCCTTGAAGAGGTTCATAGAAGTAGGTATTCGATGCATCCCGGTGTCACCAAAATGTATGCAGATTTGAAGCCGATTTATTGGTGGCCGGATATTAAAGGTGAAGTAGCTCATTTTGTAGCAAAGTGTTTGACATGTGCACATGTGAAAACGGACCATAAAAAGCCGTATGGTTTGTTGCATCAATTAGACGTTCCCGAGTGGAAATGGGATTATATCACGATGGACTTTGTAACGAAGCTACCGAAAACGCCGAAAGGGAATGATATGATTTGGGTGATTGTAGATAGATTGACGAAGAGTGCTCATTTTCTAGCTACCCGACAAGATGTGCCTTTAAAGAAGATGGCAAAGATGTATATAGATGAAGTTGTCTCGAACATGGAGTTCCATTGTCTATTGTCTCGGATAGGGACACTAGATTTGTGTCTAAATTTTGGAAGGGTCTTCAACGAGAATTGGGTACTAGAGTGAACTTGAGTACCGCCTATCATCCTCAAACCGATGGGCAAAGTGAGAGAACCATCCAAACCTTAGAGGATATGTTGAGAACGTGTGTACTAGACTATGGTGGAGCATGGGATGAACACTTGAAGTTGATTGAATTTGCTTATAATAATAGTCACCATGCAAGTATTGGAATGCCACCATTTGAAATGTTATATGGAAGGAGATGTAGGACTCCAAGTTGTTGGATGGAGCCCGGTGAAAAGCAGTTAACCGGTCCCGAAATTATTGAAATCTCCGCTGAAGAAAGTTAATGTAGCTAAAGAATCTTTACGTGTGGCCAGAGAAAGGCAGAAAACTTATGCAGATAAGAAAAGGAGACCAATGGAGTTTAATGTAGGTGACTTAGTGATGCTGAAAGTGTCACCATGGAAAGGAGTAATCCGATTTGGAAAGAAGGGCAAGTTAAGTCCAAGATTTATTGGACCTTTTAAAATCTTGAAACGCATTAAGGATGTAGCATATCAGTTGGAATTACCTCCAGAATTGGATGGAATTCACAACACCTTTCATGTATCCTACCTAAGGAAGTGTTTAGCCGAGGAGTCAAGTGTGATTCCAATTCAAGATGTGAGCATTGACCCAATGAAGAAAATGGTTGAAGAACCAGTGGCAATACTTGGAAGGAAGCAAAAGAAGTTACGCAGGAAAGTGATAGATCTTGTCTTGATAAAGTGGAAGCATAATCATGGAGAAAGCTTGACTTGGGAAACTGAAGCAGTAATGAAGGAGAATTATCCCGAGTTGTTCCTTAATGATGAGATTCCGGGGACGGAATCCTCTTAAGGGGGAGGTAATTGTAACATCCCAAACTTTTCTTTAAGATTTGACTAACGCTGTTAAGTCAACCTCATGTGTGTCGTTAAGTCTAGTGTGAATATATGCATATACGTAGTTAATGTGTGTTATGTGTGAGGTTTGAAAACCTAAATGTTAATGTAGTATAAATGTATGAAATACGAAGGTTTATGTCTATGAAGTGACATTTAATGAAGGGATAATGTTGTATATGGTCAATAATGTAGTTTGTGACCAATAATGAAGGATTTGGAAGTCTAGGGACTAGTCTTGACATATGGGTAAAGTCAAAAACGGGTTTAGGGTTTTGGAAGGTGTCATTAGGCTAATTTCCAGCAGCCATTACTTGTTGAAAACACACAAAGCCTATCAAAGCCTTTCTTGAATTCTAAAGCAATTAATCAAGTTTTTGGTCAAGCAATTGGGTGTTTTGGTGTTGGAATTGATCGATCATCTAGCCAAGCAGGTAATCACTGAATTATAGATGGTATTTTCAGATTTAGAAGTTGTTTAATAAGGAACCAGATCTGATTAAAAAGGAGTTTTGCAAAGAATTAGGGTTTATGTGGTGTTTTGGTCAATTAACGTTCAAAACGGTGTTAAACGAGTCCATAATCGATCTTGATAATCAAAAGATGTTTATGTGTGTCAAAAACATGTTTGGGAAGAAGCCTTGATCGATCGAATTTTGGAAAAATTGAAGAAGTTAGTCGTTTTGGAATTCTGGACGAAATTAAGATTAAATTCGTAACTGGGTCTAAATTCGTTGGAACGAAGATAATCTTCGTAAGAACGAAGATAACCTTTATCTTCGTAAGAACGAAGATAACCTTTATCTTCGTAAGAACGAAGATAATCTTCGTAAGAACGAAGATAACCATTATCTTCGTAAGAACAAACTCATCTTCGAACGAAGATAACCTTTATCTTCGTAAGAACGAAGATAACCTTTATCTTCGTAAGAACGAAGATAACCTTTATCTTCGTAAGAACGAAGATAATCTTCGTAAGAACTTAGATAATCTTCGTTGGAACGAAGATAATCTTCGTAAGAACGAAGATAACCTTTATCTTCGTAAGAACGAAGATAACCTTTATCTTCGTAAGAACGAAGATAACCTTTATCTTCGTAAGAACGAAGATAACCTTTATCTTCGTAAGAACGAAGATAATCTTCGAAACGAAGATAACCTTTATCTTCGTAAGAACGAAGATAACCTTTATCTTCGTAAGAACGAAGATAACCTTTATCTTCAGAACGAAGATAACCTTTATCTTCGTAAGAACGAAGATAACCTTTATCTTCGTAAGAACGAAGATAACCTTTATCTTCGTAAGAACGAAGATAACCTTTATCTTCGTAAGAACGAAGATAACCTTTATCTTCGTAAGAACGAAGATAACCTTTATCTTCGTAAGAACGAAGATAACCTTTATCTTCGTAAGAACGAAGATAACCTTTATCTTCGTAAGAACGAAGATAACCTTTATCTTCGTAAGAACGAAGATAATCTTCGTAAGAACGAAGATAATCTTCGTAAGAACGAAGATAACCTTTATCTTCGTAAGAACAAACTATATTCGAACGAAGATAACCTTTATAAGAACGAAGATAACCTTTATCTTCGTAAGAACAAATTATCTTCAAACGAAGATAACCTTTATCTTCGTAAGAACGAAGATAACCTTTATCTTCGTAAGAACGAAGATAACCTTTATCTTCGTAAGAACGAAGATAACCTTTATCTTCGTAAGAACGAAGATAATCTTCGTAAGAACGAAGATAACCTTTATCTTCGTAAGAACGAAGATAACCTTTATCTTCGTAAGAACGAAGATAACCTTTATCTTCGTAAGAACGAAGATAATCTTCGTAAGAACGAAGATAATCTTCGTAAGAACGAAGATAACCTTTATCTTCGTAAGAACGAAGATAACCTTTATCTTCGTAAGAACGAAGATAACCTTTATCTTCGTAAGAACGAAGATAACCTTTATCTTCGTACGAACGAAGATAACCTTTATCTTCGTAAGAACGAAGATAACCTTTATCTTCGTAAGAACGAAGATAACCTTTATCTTCGTAAGAACGAAGATAATCTTCGTAAGAACGAAGATAATCTTCGTAAGAACGAAGATAACCTTTATCTTCGTAAGAACGAAGATAACCTTTATCTTCGTAAGAACGAAGATAACCTTTATCTTCGTAAGAACGAAGATAACCTTTATCTTCGTAAGAACGAAGATAACCTTTATCTTCGTAAGAACGAAGATAATCTTCGTAAGAACGAAGATAACCCTTATATTCGTTGGAACGAAGATAATCTTCGTAAGAACGAAGATAATCTTCGTAAGAACGAAGATAACCTTTATCTTCGTAAGAACAAACTATATTCGAACGAAGATAACCTTCATAGGAACGAAGATAATCTTCGTAAGAACGAAGATAACCTTTATCTTCGTAAGAACGAAGATAACCTTTATCTTCGTAAGAACGAAGATAACCTTTATCTTCGTAAGAACGAAGATAATCTTCGTAAGAACGAAGATAACCTTTATCTTCGTAAGAACAAACTATCTTCGAACGAAGATAACCTTTATCTTCGTAAGAACGAAGATAACCTTTATCTTCGTAAGAACGAAGATAATCTTCGTAAGAACGAAGATAACCTTTATCTTCGTAAGAACGAAGATAACCTTTATCTTCGTAAGAACGAAGATAACCTTTATCTTCGTAAGAACGAAGATAACCTTTATCTTCGTAAGAACGAAGATAACCTTTATCTTCGTAAGAACGAAGATAACCTTTATCTTCGTAAGAACGAAGATAACCTTTATCTTCGTAAGAACGAAGATAACCTTTATCTTCGTAAGAACGAAGATAACCTTTATCTTCGTAAGAACGAAGATAACCTTTATCTTCGTAAGAACGAAGATAATCTTCGTAAGAACGAAGATAACCTTTATCTTCGTAAGAACGAAGATAACCTTTATCTTCGTAAGAACGAAGATAACCTTTATCTTCGTAAGAACGAAGATAACCTTTATCTTCGTAAGAACAAATTATCTTCGAACGAAGATAACCTTTATCTTCGTAAGAACGAAGATAACCTTTATCTTCGAACGAAGATAACCTTTATCTTCATAAGAACGAAGATAACCTTTATCTTCAGAACGAAGATAACCTTTATCTTCGTAAGAACGAAGATAACCTTTATCTTCGTAAGAACGAAGATAACCTTTATCTTCGTAAGAACGAAGATAACCTTTATCTTCGTAAGAACGAAGATAACCTTTATCTTCGTAAGAACGAAGATAATCTTCGTAAGAACTGTAGCTAAGTTCGTAAGAAGGATTTTCCAGACTAAGTTCGTGAGGTTTGTTAAGTTCGTTTGAGTCCCAAATGACTTATATTTCATATGTTAATGTACGATAGGTGTCGGGGATTACTGATAAGCATTATTAGCTATTTGTTTGCGCGCGTACACTACTACCAGGTAAGATACACTACTTTGACACGCTGGGGGATCAACTAAAAGCTGGTTTCAAATTGTAAACACTTCCATTCGGTATCTTTATATTGCATGTGGGCATATGGGTTACTTGGGAGGTATTATGGGTTATGCAGTTGACCATGAGACCTGAGATGCAGTCCCTATTGTAGTATAATGTAGTATTGCTTAATGTAGTATGTAGCTATGCAGTTGATGTAGTTTAATGAAGTATCTTGATATGCATGATATATAGAAATGAAGTTGATGTGTGATATGCATGCTTGACTTGTACGCCTAGTTCACTAGACTTGCTAGGTTACTATGTCACTTGCACGTCTAAGGATCCAAACGTAATGAAGTTAAAGTGTGTGAATGTCTAGGAATGTGTGTTACCTAGACTATATGTGTGTGAATGTTTGGGAATGCAGGGACCCAATCTATATGTGTGAAATTGAGCTCATAAAACTAATGCAGGGAAAGTGTTAAGCTTAACCCGTACTTGTCTTAGCCGGATGAGTGCGTTGATGCAGTTGTTGCTTGGGTGGCTCCTCGCAACATGGTCTTTATAACGCAGGGCGAGTAATACGAGAGGTTTGACCAACCTCCACATACGGATTACTCTTGGATTGGCTTGCCACTCCTTAACGACGTAAGATGAGTAGTCTTTTGACTGATCATCCAGTCGGGTGTGATGCAGGGCACACTTATATGCAGTTAACAAAGATACGTGTGACAATGTGTGAACTAATGCAGGATAGGCACATTTAGGATGATTATCCTAATTAATATGAAGTCGAAATGTAGTATATGTGTGAACGTGTGATGTGTGTTGTGCCTAATAAAACTTGTCTAATAATGAAGATTGTTTTAATTGGACAAATGCTTTTAATTAAGTGTTATCTTACTTAGCTATTCTTATAGCTAACACTTGCTTCTTTAATGTGGTTGTTCCCTCAGGTTTAGCTTGATGGAATTAGACGAAGGATGTGTGAGCTTGGGTAGATTCGTTGAAGGAGCCTTAGTTATCCATAGACGATTCTTTGCTTAGACATTTATTTACATTTCGTACTTAATGTCGAATTTATGTTGTGACATGTGAACGGTTGTTTTATGTTGGGCAACCGTTGGGTTTTCATTTGAACTATTGTTTGATATGGTATGTAACACCAAATAAATGCAGCAACCGAAATGTTTTTATCGGTTTTGACTTTTACAGTCTTTACTTCCGCAATTTAACACCGTTAGGTGAAAAGTTTTGAAAACCCATATTTTTAAACGACGGGTGTTACAAGAGTTGATCGGGTTCTTTTAGGGTTGCCACAATATTATACTAAGTTAATGGCATCACTTCATTTTGCCCTAAATCATCAAATTAGTTCCAACAAATAGCAACAACAACCATATTAACCACAATTTACATTCATCACATTGAATTCAAGCTATCACACAAGTGGTCTTAACTACGAACTCACACGGGATTCACATAATTCACATTGCACACGAATTTCCTAACCATGCATGCTATATGAAGAGTTTTAACTTAAGCCGTAGTCTAGGTCAAACCGCCTAATTCTCTACGACCACGCATGGGCCACCATTCTGTAACACCCCAAGCCGAGGCTCGAAATATCACGGAAATCATATAGCGCAAGGTGGAATTACAATAGAACAAGAACTAAATGCAATTAAGGATTCAGTGAATCCATTACAAAACGAAACAAGTACCACAATACATAAGGAGCAAATAACCATCAAAGATACAAAATAACATCCAGATGATGGCAAAACGATCCTAAGCATAATGCAAAAGAGAAGGTCGATGAATCCTTGATTCATAAAGTCCAAAGCCCGGGTTAACAGCAAGCAAGAAACTAAACTCCACGTCCGGGGAGAACCTGATTACCTGAAAAGTGTACTAAGCATAGTCAACACAAGGTTGGTGAGTTCGTAGTAATGGTCCATAAAGAACCAGCGTCAATAATCACAATATACGAGTAGAGGCTAGGCATGACTTACAGCGAGCCTCTAAGTAACACAATAACGTCCAACAACAAGATTACACAAGACCAGTAAATGTGTAATATGAATGCACAAATGAAGTACGTAACAATGCAAGTGTCGAATGCATAAATAAGCCAACATGCCTATCCTATGCGTGAACTCAGGTCACCCATGCAACGATACCCGTCTGTCATCACAATGAACACGGCTGTATCTCAAAATCATCGAGATATATATGTCTATATACTCGGGGTCAAGATCTACATCCATCAGATGGGTGTATACATCTATACACCAGGATGTCGGCAATCCCCTGCCGAGGGATTATGAACAATGTATGCATGCTTACCATCAATCGTATATGCATCAATCACAATCGTCTGCCATGAACTAACAATCAATATTCGTCAATCATAAACCAATAATCACAATACGATGAACATGAACCAACAATCGATAGTCGACAACCACGAGCCCACAATCAATATCAACACCAATTCTATACGTACATACACTTAAGAGGATTCTACTTTCTTCACGTCCCAGATGCTTATATATAGGGTCACCCGCAGCCTTCCCACCATATCTAAAACCCAATGAAGGCATAACCGACTTCCATGTATGTACGTCTATCCTAATATTAATGAAATACTTAACAAACATAAACCAAGTCACTCAAACGAAATGAACCGTTACATAATTCCAACAACTAGAACAATCAGTCAATCAATCAACGAATGCAAGCAAACACGCAAGTTTACACTTTTCAGCCCGAATCTCAAGCGAGTAGGGAGATACAAAACTCACCTTGTCCGGCAAAGAAGCTAGTATAAGATTACAAACGAGTAATAGGATCCACACGTCCACAACCTATAATTATACATCATAATACCGTAATGTCAACTCTACAATCATAAACAAGTTGGTTTAGCACAATTAAGTCAAGTCACAAACCCTAAACACCTTTACAACTTTAACGAGTAGGAACAAGACGCATTCGACTCGACCTTTTTAGAAATGAGATAAGATCCATACAAAAAGAGTGTTACTACTAGAAACTAGACTCTCTTACGATTCCAACAATAGGTCATAAGACTTAATTGGAGTCACGGATCAAAAGTTATTAACGTTTGAAAATTGACGCGCATACTTTCACAGCAACCATCCACTGCGTCGCAGTGAGCCAGAACCATGCTCACTGCGCCGCAGTGGCTAAGTCAAACCAAGCCGCAGTGAGCAAGGTAGGCACTGCGCCGCAGTGAGCAAGGGTAGAGCTCACTGCGCCGCAGTGGCCACTCCCTG
Source organism: Erigeron breviscapus (assembly GCA_034093135.1). NCBI lineage: Eukaryota > Viridiplantae > Streptophyta > Magnoliopsida > Asterales > Asteraceae > Erigeron > Erigeron breviscapus. Next base: position 48,097,182 of record CM067171.1, on the reverse strand, counting down.
CAGACAGCACCTGCAGTTTATGCAGGAAAAACGAACCAAAACCCTTAAAACTCGACCCAAACCAATCCAAAATGATTTGTAGGAACTTGTAACTTGTTTTGAAGCATAACTAAACATCATTAACCATAAATACACATAACCCAATCCACGATTTTGACCAAAACATCAGAATCACCACCAAATCAATCAAACCCTAGATTTAACCCTAATTTGACCTAAAACGAGATTTAAGCCGATTTAGGACTTGTAAATGTTCAAGAGGACTAGAAATGCATAAACAAACATAAATAGAAGGGAATGGGATGAATTTGACTTACCAAAGCTTCTCCTTGAGCTAGAACCCTAATTTAGGTCAAAATGGATGAAAGCTTGAACTATGAACTTCAAGGTTATGATGTAATGACGATTATGAGACGACAACGATGATGATTCGTGTACTATGGCAGTTCCAAAGCACTAATTTGATGCAAGAAAGATGAAGAACAAGATATGGTTCTTTTGCTTGAGAGAAATAGAGAAAGATAGATAGATAGAAATGAGAGGAGGAGGAAAGGATAAGGGGGGGAGCATGGGTCTTATGGGCTGATGGGTCGCGGGTATGGGTCGACCCGTTTCACTTCTCAAGCCACAATACAATTAGTTATACATTTAAACATCGACTACACATACTAACGACCCGACTAACATACCACGAAGTCATATAATCACAAAATGAATCCAATTATTTCATTCAACAAGATTGTTAGTCAAATTACACATAAAGTCAACGGGTCAAAATTCACGGATGTTACACTTGTCTTCCACATTTATAACAAATTATAACATCTTGTTTGCCTTGTTTTTTATTTTGAATATTTCTTTTATATTTTTTATCGTATTTTTGTTCATATTTCTGTTGATTATATTTATTCTTGATGTATGGTTTTTTATTATAGTTTTTCTTAATAAATTGTTTATAAGTTTTCTTTCTTGATTTTGTAGGAATTTTTATTGGTTCAAACCTATATTGTTGACAAAAATTTCCTAATTCACTACGACCTTGAATACCATCTTTTTTCATTTTTTCTTTTAATTTCATATCATTGCATATAGTTAATCCTTCTTGATTTATATAATTTATTATTTGACCATAAGATAAATCTTTATATGGAATATTATTATTAAAATCCTTTTTAATCTTTTCTCTTATTCTTTCTGCAAATAATTTTGGTAATCCTACAATAAATCTTTCTTTCCAATAAGCTTCTCTACAATCTTCTCTACTCATTACCTTAGAAAAAATATATCTTTATACCATCTAAAATCTTGTAATTTTCTACATGTTAAATTTAATAATATTAAAGAATTTCTTTCTTGATAATCACTAGGACTTCCTACAAAATGTTTTATTATAGCAAATATTAAAGTATTTATTATATCAGTTGTTTCTGTTGGTATTTCTTGATTATTTGTACTTTCATTTTTGACGACTATTATCTTTTTAGCATTTTGAATAAATTGTCTATCTTGTTCAGTATAATAGTTATCCCACCAGCCTCTAAGAGTTCCAGTGAATCCTGAGGTTATCATTTGGAAAATTTGGAGTTCATTATTACCATTTGCTTTATAAGCATTAGCAGCCATAATCATTTCTTGTAATAGATTTAATATTTGATGTTCAGTTTGACCATCAATATTTCATTCATATAAAGAACTTCCTTCATATTTTGATTGAACTAAAGTATGTCTTTCTTCATATTGTAAATCGGGTGGAGTAGGTCTTGGATAATAATTTCTTGTTTCTGGTCTTGTAGTATAAGAATTATTTTTTGAAAAATTATAATAATTTTTTCCTTTAAGCTTATTTATAGAATCTTCTATTTTAAAATTATTAAATTGTTCTTCAATTTCTTGAAAATCTTCTTCTTCGTCTCCTGAAATTGTATTAATATTTGTTGAAATAGTATTTATATTTAATTTGGATAATTTTGATGAAATATCTTTTAATAAATCATTTTGTTTGTTCAAATTAATTGGTATATCTATGTTAAAAGGTTGGTCTTTCAATTGTATTAGAGGTTATTGTAATATTTTTTGAATTTGAAGTACTGGGTTGATCATTATTATTCATCTTATTAATTTCTATTCTTTCTAATTGTTCTCCTATAGTATTTAGTTTTTCATTAGTATAATTATTTTGGAAAATAATTGTATTTATATTTTTATTTACATCTTCATTTGTTCTTGCTAAGGGTTTTGCAACATATTCTGTCTTATTATTTATTATTTTTATATCATCATATTCTGTCTTATTATTTATTATTTTTATATCATCATGTGGAGGGTGTATACTTATAACTTCTTCTTCTGAACCTATTATAGTATATTTTTTGGTAATAGTAGAACTAGTTGAAATTATTGATTCTTCGAAAAATGGGTTTTTAATCTTATTTTCTACACAATATATAGAAAACCATGAGAAAAATGGCATATTTTCATTATTTTGCAACATATATAAATGCCAATCAATTTTATGTAAAAATCTTTCGTTTTCATCAAAAGTCATATAGTACCATATTAAATTTTTATTATTATATTCATTGAACATCTCTTCTTCTAAAAATTTTATCATTTCTTTATCCATTTTTAACAAGTAGTTGCAGTAATTTGTTGAGAAAGTTTTTTCTTATATTTTAGTTCTTCTTTTAATCTAAACTTTAAAAAGTTAAGATGTTGATTATTTTCTAACCAATAAAAACATCTTTCTTCTACTTTTATTCTTTCTTCTAACCATGTGAGTCCCTTAAATAACGAGATGGTTAACCAATAGAAAGTGTAAAATACAACAAGTCTAATAATCACTAGATATGGACTAGTATTACTTGTAAATATAGATGCAAGATATATAAACAAAGTAATACAAGACTTAAAGCAATAAACAAATAAAGTGGACCATTATGTATGTTTCATGGGTATTTCATTTATTGATGTTTAAATAAAATACAAGGTTGTTGCGGAATCAAGATAACACGATTAAGTGAGTATCCTAACAACCTATGATTACAAATGATCTATATTTGTCAAATAGCTCTTTAGGATCGAGATACTTAAAGTTGTGAAGTATCCCTGTTTAAGATCGAGAGTATTTTAGACAAATTCACTTTCTTGCAAGGTGTATGCTAAAAGTATTTTTGTTCAAGGAATGACTTAGTATTTATAGACAACAAATTCACCAGTGAATTTGTGCCGTACAAATATGGTTGGCATACATTTAATGATCCGACAAGAACATTAAA